>KV751332.1:1271604-1319773 GCA_001698575.1 Mola mola | reverse complement strand
GTGTCAGAAAAAATTAGGTCACATAAGTGGGTTTTGAGATTGTGTGCGTATTCAATATAAATATTGATTTTGTGTTTCTGGAGGTCTTTGAAATGTTCCATCAGTCTTTTTGGCATTTCACTATGTGACATGTGCCGAAATTAGAAGAATGGCTCATTCAGAGGAACGTGTTTAATATTCATAACACAGTTTTTCTTTGTTTTTCTTTCTTTTCTTCTGTCTTTGTAGTGGTTTCAGAAATGTTCTCACTGTAGCACCAATGACAATTAAGACAACTAAGCATGTCAAAATTACAATTAAAATCAGTATTGCCGTGTGTGTGCCTCTGGTAGTTGGGGGGAGAGCCTGTCGTACAAGTGAAGCGTAGATGGTGGAGGAGAGAACTGGTAGGGAAAAGCTGGCATATCCTTGGGGTTATCAGATATGCACCTCCCATCACAGATGTTCTGCTGAATTAGGATCATAACACCACTAGAAGCCTCATGACCAACTTCTGGCACCAAAACAACCCCCACCTGCTCTCAACACTGAACAGTTTCTGTGCATTTTTGTTAATTTACAAATTTGTCAGCCAATCATGAATTAGACAATCTCTCTGTTAGTCAGCGCAGTTCAGGTAAGCTTAATTCATACTTAGATTCTCACAAATGCTTGTAAAGACACATTCTTTGGTGCTCAGGGTTTAATGCTTTGTACTTACTAGCCTTGCTTTAACGTTTTTTTAAACAAAGGCTATCATGGCATACACGCCGAATCCATGACAAGATGCTGTGGCTTAGTTAGTCAGGGAAACAGCAAGCAGGTGGATGAAGGAGAAATAAAATAAACACCTCCCTCACAATCACAGTCAGACAGAAAAAAGCACATAAGAAGGTTGTTTTTTTTAAGTCACACCTAAATCCCTTTAAATGATATCAAATTAACAAACAAGTGTCAGTACCAATGATTTAGCCATGCTAGAAGTCAGTCTGTTGGTTGCTACACCATTTTCATCAGAACAGATAAAGTACATGTCAAAATCTCGTTGCAAAAGTACGTTGTGTCATCCCATTTTGCTTAGATGATTTCATGTCTTTGGTAATCCCTAGACTAAGTGTTCCCCCATAGGATTTTTTCCAGCAGTGATGCTGGGGCGAGCAGATTTTTAATTTGTGATTTCGGAGCATAGTTTTGGGAGCCTTTATGCTTAGCGGAATGCTTCAAGACACGTCCTTTCCCCTCTCTTTCCATGCCTTCCTGTCTCTATTCTACCATCTGTCCAACCCAGTTTACTATCCAGTGTGATAATTAAAAAATCATAGAGTACTTGACTAAGCAACCCAAAGAGTTAAATAGCCAAATGTCTACTGCTATGCATTTTCACATTTTAAATGCCATAACCAAAATAGTCACTTCCCCTCCTAACTTGCTTGCTAGCGTGTTGACTTTTACCAATGTTTGTTGCTAGTGACTCATTGAACCAGTGAACCATTCAGCTGAACTCCCATTTTTCTATACTCTTCTTTTAAAACTATAAATAAGATTACAGCCTCAAATAACATGAGAAGCAATGTCAGCTGCTACTTTTCAAGTGCCCATTGGAATCTTGCAAGTCAATAAATTTTCCAACCCATTCTCGCTAACATTTCGCAGTAAAAGGCTTTAAATTAATGACATTGAACACTAGAGGGCTTTTAGTTTAAAATATATGTATATGCAAAAAGATTCATAAATAAGTGTCTAACTTTACTTTAGACCGCATAACCTACAACTCTTTCTCACACTACAACATAGCCGGCTAGCAGCACCCTGTAGCACAGAACCTATTGGCTCCTGGGGCTCCTTCTAACAATTCTGCCTGCTCCTGGCCTGGTACCTAACAAGTACCAAAGCGATGCAAGAACAATTCATTGCAGGAGGTTTGCATACAGGTGAAGCCTCTGTTCTGTTCTTATCAAACCATGTTCTCTGTGCAAGGTGTACTGCTCATCTCTGGCAGTGATACTGATGGAATGGACTTCTTCCAGCTCTCCATACACTCTATTTCCAGCTGTGTTTCTCACCAGTCACACATTTCAGGTGGTCACAGCCCTAGTTGAAAAAAATCCACTTTAAGCCTTCTATTCATGTACGTATTACAGTTTCTACTTGTGATGAACGTAGAGTTGAGTTGTGGATATTTTAAACCACATTTGTCATTAGGCTTTAACATTTTGTACCTTGGGGTAGTGTTACTGAAAGCTATGCTGATGTATAGCAATACCTCATGAAAAGTTCAACACCCTCACACCTGGAGGCTGCTCAGTGTCACCAGCCTGGTCTGCTGGTCATTGAGTGGACTAATGCAGAAGCTGAGTTTTAAGGGCCTTGCCGTGCACCACACCTCAATGTAACAAACTGATACTAGGAGGGTATCATAATACCCCGCTGTTAAAAACTATAATATATACCCCACGTCGGTACGAAAAGAATGGGTGTTTTGACTGAATCAGAGTGGCAATAAGAGTCGTGTCAGTGTGTAACCCAGCCGGGCTGCTGTGCGGTTTGCACCCTGGTGGCCCCGCATGGATGCCGGGCGTGCTGTCTCTTTTTTAATGGAGTTTTCATGGTGAAAAAAGCACATGCAAGAACAAGTGATCTTGCTGACATTCATGGCTTGTTGGAAAAGCACTCACACAGGGCATTATTTCACTTACATAAGTGAAAGGCTAGAAGAAATCACAGACACGTCATTAAAAAGAGATTTTAATCCCATACAGACAGAGGGAGTTTACATGTCTTACTCCAGACATGCTGCTCTTAAAGGAATTCAAAGAGAACATATTTAAATGTCATCAATTTTTAAGTCAGATGAGTGTGACTTAGTCTGTGATATTTTTTAAGTCAGAGTGGAATGGGGCATCAAGGACAGTAATGACTTCAATCTGCCTTCAACTTTAAACTTGATTCAGCCGTTTAGGCAAACGTGATATTGACACTGGTAAGGTTCATTCTTATGGAGGAATGAAACCGCCAAAGGAAAAGGAAGGGGTGGGTAGGGGTGGTACTGCGCATTAGCCACTCTCCAGTCAGTCTAGTTATTTTAATTCCATTACATTTTCTATTTAACAGTAGATGCTGGTTTTTATAGGCTATTATCACAGAAACCATCGGACTCTTACTTATTTTTGATTTTGGAAGTTTCGGTGATTCAAATATGTACCGTAGCTTCCAAACAGCTACAATCTAAGCGTTTATAAAACACCTGTTAGGGAATGATTAACCTGTACTATGACACCACTTATGAGTTACATTGAATTATTTGTAGTTTTATTTTAAACCGCTTTATCAGTTTGGAGGCAAATTTTCCTGGGTTCAACCGTTGTCATCAGTTAAAGAATTTGAAATGGTTTTATGCTCAATCAAATTGTAATCTAATTAAACTGAAGTGCTGTTTCATGTATCATAATGTTTAGATGCTGCCACAGTATTCACTTCAATAGTAGTATTGAGCTATGTATGGGAGTATTATATCAAAGTTGTAGTCATTTAGTATCATGGTAGCACTTCCTCAATGTATTGTGGGAAAAGCAAGCACAGTTATTTTTCATTGTGCCCACTCAGAGTCAGTAACACTGATTCATCTACACTGTATTGCTAAATTAAGAAGTAGCACATAGTTAATTTAGTGCAACACAGCCCCGGAGTCTGCTTTAATTTTTCTTTTAATTATATATACTGTATACTGAGAGCTTTATGTAAAAGCATTAGTGGTTATGAGGCTTAGTGCAATGGGCATCTTCAGTCAGATTACAGTTGGTAACATAATGTGTTCACAGTGATACAGCACAAGCACAAGCAGGATTATGGTATAACAGAGTGCTGTGGAGCTCATGAACTTTCATGAAACAAACATGACCTTTGCAGATGTGGTGAGGAATTGACAGGGCGAGATAAACGCCCTTTAACAACAAGGTTATCATCTGCAGCTGGAATGTCATGTGGAATTTTCAAAATAAGCTTTTTGTCCTACCAGGTGTCTAAATATACAGAAAATATTTTGTTAAGTGCTCTGGATTAATAAACAGATTTAAAACAGCTTTGCATTTTACCAGAAAAAAAAGATGGCAGTGCACATTTTTTTGTTTCTGCAATGTATCTTGCATTAAAAAGTAAATTCACTGTTGATTTGAATAGTTCTTTGAAATTAATGAATCCTGTGAATCCTTTTTTATAGAACGTTTGACACTTTTAAATGAACAAAGGAGGCCTAGTCAGAGTCATGTGTGATAAATAAGCTTCATAAAATAGAAAATATCTCTGTCAAATCATGCAAAACAATAAAACAAATAACAAGTAGAAGCAAAAACATTTTATTCTCCTCCTGGTGGTGGAGACATAAGTCTCGTCCCTCAGTGTTATCAGATAGGCAAACATAGGAAAAACTAAAAACACAATGTCAAATACATTGTGTTTTTAGTTTTTTCATTCTTTTTAAATGGTTCTTATCATAGAAACCAGTTGGGCATGTTTATTGGCAGAACCTCTATAGCAGTGCTCATAACTGGGATAATTTGGCTTCATTATTGTCAAGCGGGAGAAAGCACATACATCTTATATATGTCAATGGCAATGACTGTCCACATTTTTATCCAATTTGTTGGATACTCTCCATGATCTTAATGTAAAGGCTCGCCTTATTAATTACCTTCCTGTGGACATTCCTCCACTCATTGGGATTTTCTCAAAGCCAAAAATGCAAAGAATGGACTTCTTGTGGGAAATGTAGCCTCCGACGGAAGAATGAACATGCAAGGTCAGGAGTGTATAAGATGCCTGCTGGCAGTTTGAAATCTGGGTTTTTGCTATATCCACAGCAAAGGTCACAGAAAGTGCTGCAAAAACAAATCTATTTTAATTAAATGTAAGGTCACATATGTATTATATTATGTATTGAAAATATGTATGTAATCATAGAACTAAGAGCAATTGAATAAAGTATAATATTCTAATAATTCTAATCGATCATGAATCAAATAAGGTTAAGTAAGGTTTTAGCAAGTTTAGTAATTGCAGGACTCGTAGTCATGGTGGAGTATTTTCACTGTGTGGTAGTACTTGTGCATAAGTACAGTACCTGCATATATCTAATGAATGTTGAATAACAATAGTACAACATGGGCCTGGCTTTTTTCTGCCATTGGTGCTGACGTCTGTGTAACTGTTGAGAGCAAAACCACAGTTGTACCTGTAACTTCCCAATTTGATCCCTTTAAAAATTCATCATCAGATATCCACTAACTGCCAGCAACAAGACTGCCAATCATAATAACTCATTTTGAAATGATTAAAACTGGAAATGCAATGTTGAGCTTTACATTCATCCACTCAGACCAAGCAGCATCCAAGACTGTGGCGCTTGATGGGGTCAGTGAGCCTGCCTGGCTAGCTGCCTAACCCCTGCAACAACACTTCCAGGAATTCTAACCATGCTTGGTGAAATGCAAACATGTTTATTTGGACAGTAGAGTATATGTTTTAAGTGCGTGACAAAATCCTACAAAAGCCTGAAAGTGGCTTCAAGACACAGAGAGACCAAAAGATATACCCAGTCGGTTAGGTGGGCAGGGAGAAGATGCAATGCACAATAGCACGTCACATTTAATGATACTTATTGTTGATATCAATGCAAGTTTACCCGATAGCTCTTTTCCACAATTCACTCTCAGTGCATTTTTTTTCTCTCTCTTTTCTTGACTAGAAACTGGTGCCAATGTCAATTAAAGCCTGATATCATTCACTGAGACACACATAGAAAAAGTTTCAGAGCAATATCGAACCATGCATCTTAATTAACACCAAATACCTTAAAGACTAGCGATATCATAAGACGGCTACCAGAAGAAGAAGCTGTGTGTGTTTCTCCACCTTTAGCAAGTCATCAATGCAGAGGCCGTTTCAATCAAACCAGTTTTAATTGCATTACTTGGTGAATTCCAGAAACTCCTCTGCAGCATGGTAGATAGCTGAGCTGAGAGTTCCACGTTCCACTGCTACCCTTCATAAGAGAGTACTCTTTGATGTCGTAGAGCTGCGCTGCAAGACAGCCTTTGAACCAGTGGGAAACTGCGGTGGATTAATGGATATTTCAGTCGTCTCTTGCTGGGGGCTTGCTTGTGCTATTGTGAGCAGACCATGCAGATCTTTGTTATTATCGTCTTACCACACGAGCCATGCCTGTGTATGGCCCAAGCAGAGGCGATGCCATGGGTGCTTATGTTTGTTTTTCAGATATAAGAAAGAGGACGTTATGACAAGGACAAGCTCAGGCAACTGGAAACAGAAAGGCATTGTTTTCCATGTTTCAGACTCGATGCCAGTGTGTATTGCCAAAGTCCATGTAGGCTGTGATGTTGACTGTCACAGATTTCATATGTTGTGATTGATTGTCTTTTTGCTTACCAGGAAGAGAGCACTGCTGTTGGAGACACTGAGATGCTAACTTGTGAAGCACAATAAAATGACATGCAAGAGGAAGCCTTATAATTGCTCCTTCAACTCGGGAAGCTAAAGCTTAAATGTCAAGTTAAAAATCTCGATGGGTGTTAAACTTGTTTGGATTGAGATTAGCTAGCAATTTTCTGGATCACAAAATGTATGTTTTGTATAGGTCAAAATGTCTGTCCTTGCACGTGATCTGTGCTCGGGGATTTGCAAAGCATTGAGGTAGTGTGGAGCAGGTTTAATTTAGTGGCCAGAACAGGCTGTTTGTCTCATGGGTGCCAACGTTAAATCTGGCTGTAGGTGCACTGAGGAACATGGCATTGCCCAAATTGAACTTGACTGTGTGTGTGTGTTTGTGGGTTTGCTGGAGGTCTGTGCCAATCCCTGTCATGAAATTCAAGTTGAACTAAGCGAATACATAAGGGATGAATCAGTCCTTGGTCTCCAGAGGAGCCAAGGGAAGACAAAAAAATAGATACTTCACCAATACCGAAGTCACAGCCAATAGATAGAGGTAATAATTCCGAGTCAAATTGCTTTCATTGACTTAACAAGCACAGCATGTGCGCCCTTTGATACAGTAGAACTTTTAAAGCGGAGACAAGAGAGGCAAACATGTCAGCCTGGGGATTTTCTCAGTTTAAATATCATTAAATACATTGAATATTGAATCATCCACCTTTGCTTACCTACATTTTAGGCTTTTTTATCAGTAGGTTATGTACTTTTTTATTGAAAAGGGGAGAAAGTATGCTTTCGAGAAGCAGGTATCTGTTATCAGTATTGGATACTAAAAAAAAACCCAACATATTGTGCAACCATAAATGTAAGTGACACTGACTTGCTCTCCCTTTCCCTCAGAGTGTGGGAGCTTATACCAGCATGCACTGCAGAGGTAGACGAACACAGATTAACATAATTACTGTCACATTTCTCACCTGTGAAGAAAACAACACTTTCACGCTGCGAGGCGACAGAGCAACCGCTGACCCACCGTGATGTTCCGAATACTTTAAAATGCAGCTTAATCAACCCCTGTGCATGTTGCCTACTGATGGCAAACACAGGCACTGTGTGGCTACAACTGTTCCATTTAGGAGAACTTGTCCTCCTATCATCCGGAATAAGCCACATGTTATATGTACAGTAAATGTACTGTATTTGTGAGGATGAAATTCATCATTGGATATTTGAGACCATGTTGTGAACCAGTGTATGGTGTCTGATACTCATGCCCTGTTAATCAACGTTTGGATTTGAATCCCCGCCGCCGCAGGCGAGGTGCCTTTCAGCCAAAACAGCAGTTTAATCCTCCAACTCTGTCCTCTCGATTCCTGCGGAGGACAGCCAAATCCTTGTTTACCCCTAACCATCATCTGTCACCACATTAAGCCTGTCTCTCAACAGAAGCCCTGGCACCGCCTGCAATTAAAATATTAATATGATACCTTTTACTCTCATCATTGGATATGCAGAAATATCCCCACAGATGCTTCTCTCCCGCTCTGCCACAAGTCGATGTTCACCAAGTGAACACAAAATGCAAATGTTCCGTTGTGTGCACGCGTACACGCACACACACATACAAACACAGACCAGGGGAGTTCCCTGATTGGCTCTCAATTGGCTCTTTTTTGTGTGTGAAGATTATGTGTAATTCCTTTCTATATATTTTTGAGCATGTAACTTGTAATTAATGATTCAGCGTGCTGTAGATATGACGATAGGTTGTACAAAATATAAACGCAATGTAATTATTGATAAATAATCATCAGTAATGTGGATTTAATGAATGAAATGGGTGAAGGAAATTTGAAAAGAGTTAGAAAACTGATAAGTTCAGGCAATTCCATAAATTTTCTTTAATGCAGCTTTCAAAACCAGGAAAACACTTAGCTTGTGCTATTCACGATATAACTGTATTCAAAATCTCAGACGATATATATGTTCATATCGCGATAATTATATATATTGCACATGTTGCCCAGCTCTGCAATCAAACAAAGCTTATGTTAAGTTTTTTAAAGCAGACCCTGACCAATATACATGTGAGCTGATATTATTGGCTGATATTTGTGTTCTATTTGAGTTTTTCTTTTAAAATATATCTAATATTAATTATACCATTTATTTCACCTGTACTGTTTCTGGCTCAAAGTGACCAGTCAGGCTACAATAAGGAGCATCAGAGTACTACTATCTAGATTAAAGATGTTTTATTTGAAGAACAGCACATATTGTACCTCTTGCTTTAATATTGAGCCACTAAAAATTTATATCCTGGTGATATTGAGGGGTTTAATAGCCCACTGCCTCTAAAGTAGTCCTCATAAGATTCTTGGCAATAAGCACACATGAATCGCAAGTAACAATTGGTGGGAAGAGGGGCCATAAAATGTATTAAACGCAGGACTTGCTTTATAGTCGACCTTACAGAGAGGAGAGCCAGGTTCTCCTCTCTGTAAGTAAATTAAAACCTGGGTTATGTCTTACAAATGAACATATATTGCCATAAAGTGCTATTTTTTTTCTTTTTATTATTCTCGTTCCTATAGCTTTTCCTGGATCATGGGGGAACATGTTTGAGAGGGCTTCCTATTGCAATCACTGCCCTGTTTTCGGACTGCAGCCCATCTGCTGCGTCATGGCTCAAGGAATAATTTGTGACACCCCACTAGAAGTCTGTTTTCTTCTCTCTCCAGATTTTTGCACTTTCTTTTCTCTCTGTCTGTCTGTCTGTGTGTTTCCTTTTGTTCTTCGTTGCATAGAATGTATGTTCACGTTCAAGATGCCAACTGTTTAGATCTGATGACATTTGAAATTCGCCAACCAGCTGTCTTTCATTTGTTTGTAAGAATTTAGCAGTAAAATGCATGAATGTATAAATGTCAGTGCAGTCACACGACTATGCATTTTTTAGTGAAGCTCTTAGTATGATCAGATACTGCAGCACTGCTCACAAAGGGGATGTAAAGTTGTCTATTTCTGGTGGAGTACTTTAGTTAATAATGTAGTGGGGAGAAAACGTTGTATCATAGACTGTGATAGGCTGCAAGAGCTGCTCAAATAGCCATAATACAGAAAAGGGAGCAGAGAGGAGCACTGGTGAAGAAGCGGGACAGAGGAAAAGATTACGGAGGTGGAGAGGACAGTGGAGAGAGGGAAAGTTGATAAAGAATGAAAAACTAAATAGTTATTACCCCCTTTACTGTTAATCCACCGACTACATCAACTTCTGAGCAGAAGACATGTTTGGGCAGCTACTTTAATAGAGATTAGTCATTTTGTCCATCCAACCCATTTTCATTATTTCATGGAAAACTGAAAACATTTGGTCCTAGTTCTCATTACTGGTTCACTTTAATTTTCAATTTTTTTCTTGAAAAATAGGTCATCAGTGAATCTTTTTGACTAAAGTTTCTGCTAAGAGCTCACATGTGTAGCAGTAACTATCAGCACGCACGCACGCAGTCACACGGAGAACAAGACAGGATTGAAAAAGACACATGAGATTGAAAAAAAATGTTCTATTCATTGACCAGTTTAATCTGCATGAAAAACCCCTCCCATAGCTCTGTCTTCATTTTATCCCCACAATTTATGAGTACTCTCACTGTGTTAATGGAGATGAAGGAGTATAGAGCACCAACAGACATGGCAGAGCAAAAGATTAACCGCCGTGAGTAGTGGACGAAAGACGCACTGTGAGTGTGTAGAAACAAGGACGTGCCAAAAGATGGATTGCATTGGGCAGGAGAAAGGAAATACCAGTTTTGGCTCCACTCAGTATAGAGCAAGGGGTTCTCCAAATAATTGGTTTACTGATGGTCATGAATAAGCAAAGTGCATGGGAGATTACCAATAGCCTCTTTATTCTAGCTGAAATCAAACACCGGGGTTGGAGGTAACCAAAAGGTGAAGCATTTCCTGCTCTACACAGATAACAAAGACAAGCTGTTTGGGGCTGTTGAAGCATCTTGGCAGTGTCAGATATATGAAGTGCTTTTTTTTTTAAGGCGAATTGACTGCCGGCAGGCTTTCCTGTCAACTGGACAACATCGGGCCAATGGAGGCGGCGTTTGAGGGACAGGGCCCTGGATGGCGTGCTTGGTGGGAAAGCACAGGGCTGTGCTTATATAATTTGAGCCATGAAGGTGGAGCATCCAAACCCTGAGACTACACCACAGCACAGTGTTTGGTGAGGGTGGGGGATGGGTGGTGGCAGTTGTGGGGGTACAGCAGAAAACATTCCAGGAAACTCAGAGGCATAATCTTCTTATCCATGGCAGATTGGTTCAGTGTGTGATGTGCAGCATGTACACATGCACACATGTACGCGTACCCATGTGTGGCTGTATGTTTGTGCACGGAAGGTTTGTTTGTCCCCCTTCGCCTCACCTTGCCGCCTCCTCTCTTTCGTCCTTCTCTCGCCTTTTCGTTTTTCCTCTTCGTTTGACCCTAAACCCGTCTGCTCTTTCCTGCACGCACTCTCTCCATTTCATCACGTACACACGCAGAGGATCAAGATCTGCTTTTCGTCCTCATTAGTGCTTCTTTTCCTCTGTGTCGGTTTGTTCTTTCCTCACTATCAGAAGATGAAAGTGACCCAACCGATGCAGAAGGCAGAAGGGAGGCTTCTCACTGAGACGGATGGTGCTCCTCTGCCCCCGGCCATGGTGGGGATTCGTGTGAGGAGGGTGGGAATGTGGGGATGTGGGGATGACGGAAGGGCGAGAGAGGAAGGGGTTGAGTTGTTGTAGACCAGATTCTGCTGATTGTAGGAAATGACATCCTCTAATTTCACCTGCAACTCCAAGAGACAAAGGCCTGAGGGAGAGAATAGAATAAGGAGGTATTTCATAGAGTGATAAGAAAGAAAACAGAGGGGGGCAGGGTGAAAGAAGGAGAGATGATGGACATTGGGGGCATAAGAGAGGATGTAACACAAGAACAGGGTTTGGTCTGAAGCCAGTCGGGCAAGACAGAGAGTAGAGGACAGAAAGAAGAAAGGCAGCCACTCAATAGAAAAGTGACTCTGCTAAACCAATCCATGTCCTTAAAGATCGCCCATCCAGCTTTAGCGCACATGCACACCCATCCCTGTGCACACACACAACACTTTTACCCACCTATACCCCCACTTTTCATCTTAACACCTCACTAAAGCACCATTTGCCTTGCCAGTCCCTGTGTATCATCCCATCTTCCTCTTCGATCCCGGTTTCCCTCTCCTCCCTGATAGTCTTACTCACGGACGGTGACTATCTCCCACCGACAGACCTGCTACAGGATTAGAGGAGGCTGAAGAGAGTGGAGCGCAGTCAGCCAGCACCTCCTGCTGTAATTGCAACGTAACTGACTTGCGGGCCCGTCGCATCCTTGAAAAGCACAGCAAGGACACGTCTCGATTCGCACAGGTTTATTGTCTTTACCATGGAAAGAAATGAATTAAGTCCTTGTAGATGTCAGACTGAATCGGTGCGAAAAGTTCTTTTGATATTGGGAGTTATTCACTGTGCGTGACAAACCCTGTGATTTTTCATCAGGAAACGTTTATGTCTGATTGGACCCTGGTTACACAAGTTAAGTTAGCTTTGAATTGTTATCTACTGATGTCATAAGAGATTATTTGTGGCGTGATTTTCAGTGTGACTAATGCTAGTACTGGAATCAGCACTGTGTAAGATAATCATTGTAAATGTATTCACATTTTCCTAATCAGCTCCCCTTTTGCGTCAGTTTTCTTCGCTCACTACCGTATTATATACCGTAAATTGTTTATCTTTGGGTAAGACTGTTAATGCAGATCTAAGCGAAAGAAAGCAAATATTTACTCAAACGTGTAGATGACCCACACACACAACACATCGCTCTGCTCAAACATTCCGTGGTATCATGATTTCAGCATCCGCATTTAATCTTGTCAGAATTTCATGTCATTTGAAAGGTCTTTGGCAAATTTAAAGCACAATGAAGAAACTGGGACGTGGCAGTACATGCAGTGCTGTGTATTGTCTGTTTCACCATTCTGAATCCAACAGCAGCCCTCCTCGAAACCAGACAGTGTTTTTCATCCAAAGACTGAAACGGCTGAGTCTCCTCTCCAATATTTAATACGCTCTGAGATCCTGCAAATGATCAGCGCCGTCTCGGTCGTGCTGCACGTCGAGTGTGATAATACTCACACTCATGCTTTTCATTTAATGCAGAAGGACTTTGTCATTAGTTTGGATTCTATGGGGGTGGATAGTGTGAGCCAGTGCTAAGTAATTCAGAGAGAGAAGAGTATTTAGGGGGGAGACAGAGAATGAGAGGCTGAACAACAGAGCGCAAGCTTGGCAAAGCTATACAGTTTCACTGCAGAGGTTTTAAATCCTTTAACATGATTTCCCTCATCCTATTAAAGACATAGCTATGGATAGCCAGACTCTAAAGTGCTACATACAGGAGGGAGGGGGGCCGAGCGAGAGGGAGAGAAAGGAAAAGAAAGAGGGAGAGAGATTAAATGGTTGTTAAATATAGGGAACCAATCATCATTCCAGTCCCATATCTATCTTCAATCAGGCTTCAAAATACTCTCTCTTTCATCTGCTGTAGATTAGGCTGGATGACCCTTCATTATTTGCTGTCCTCAATTAACTCTCCTCTCTTCTCACATAGACCTTCCCTTCGGTTAGAGTTTAGACATCCAGTTTTGTAAAAATGTCTCTAGCATGTTAAGAAAGCCAAAGTATTGCATAATCTCAATCCTAAAAGAATGCTTAAAGGCCAACATTTTTTACACCACTGCAGTCATCACACACATGTGGATGACAAAAAATAGGATTTTGCTTTGTTTAAGAATTGAATGAAAGAATTGAAAATGACTGAAACAATAAGTCGATTATCAAATACTAATGTACGAGCCAATTAATCATCAATTCATTGCAGCTCTAGATGTCGCCTGTGTTTCCCCGAGGTTTATTTGTTGGGAAGGGGTCAACAAATGAACTGAAGAATGGACTATCTTAACGACACCAGGTTTTGATGATTAATTACAATAAGAAACACTGGACCAGAGAGAGTAATATTTTACATGAGGCAGCGCTAGCTGGGGAGCTAAAAGCATTCTTACTACTGGTTCCAGGTTAAGGTTCAGTAGCAACACCATTGAAACATGTTGATATGTTGGCCTGGTGTTCCCTTGGGGGTCAATGTTCATTCATTTAGGGGGTTCTTGAAATTTTATGTTGCACTGAACGGTTCAACTTTGTCTTAAACTCTGGTTATAGTGTTGGTCAAAGAGTCCTCATCCTCGTTGTTTGTGCGAACCGGATAAGTCACACCCTTGGAAAACGACAGGAGAGAAGAGCAGTCAGCTCTCAGAAGAGTCGTTTCGTGCCGTTGGTGCACAGCCATCAGAGCGGGAATGATGCAGTGCCCCCCAGGGATTTCTTAAAAGAGCTGTCCAAGTCTGATTCTACTGACTCTGCACAGACACTCAACCTGTCCCAGCTGTGTTAGAACTCTTTGGAGCAACACAAGTGACTGAAATTA
Organism: Mola mola; assembly: GCA_001698575.1. Taxonomy (NCBI): domain Eukaryota; kingdom Metazoa; phylum Chordata; class Actinopteri; order Tetraodontiformes; family Molidae; genus Mola; species Mola mola. Next base: position 1,305,775 of record KV751332.1, on the reverse strand, counting down.
TTGTCGAGAAACAGTTTGGCAAGGACACAGACTTACATCAGTGTCAAGTTTTGGAAATAATAGTTTCTAGTGATATCTTGCATTGTTGTTATTCCAAAGTTAAAACGTAATGAAAATTCTCCTTAGTGAGAGTGAAGTTTAGAACTCATGGCTTCATTTTCAGCAAAAGATTTACTATACACTAGCTGTTAGTGCAACTGTGCTCCACAATGTACAGCCTCCCTAGAAGAATTTTCATAGAATTCTGTGCAAGACTTTTTGTGTATCCTGTTCACAGACAGACAAATAAAAAAATACTGGTAAGTACACAACCTCCTTGACAGAGGTAATGATACTATGTATTCTTTTTAAATCTGAAAAAAACGGTAGATGGCAGCTTGAATTGTGTCTTTTTGAATACTCTGCAATGACTTTATATGATTGCAAAACATGTAATCCAAAATGCTCAAAATATCCAAAGGTGCAGTGTCAATATTTATCCAGCAGTAGATGCTGTTCTCTAACAGCTGAAAACTGGAAACGCATCACACGTTCACAAATAAGTCCTTGACCTGGAAACTGTGACACAGTTCAGTCTCTAGAACTATACTTTTCACCTTATGTACTGTATGTGCACTCTCCAACTATACATACATAATGTACGTCGTCATCATTTAAATTTAGTAGCTTTCAACTCAGTTGCTCCATTGTGTAACCATTTTAAATGTTGAACTGCAGTAATGCTTACAGTTGGAGTTCAAAGTAGACCTCCTCTCCTTACGGGCAGAAAAAAATGGGTTTTGCAATAATTACTCTTGATATAAAGCAGTGCAAAGTTTGGCTATTTTCTCAACAAGTCAGATGTTGAAAAGCTTGATTTTTCAATGCAATGAACAAACAAAACAAAAAAAAAAAAGCAATCAGTCTTACTTACGGTTTCTGACAGAAAAATGTTTCCAGTGCTGGGCGCCAGTCAGTTTGCAGTGTATAATATTCAGTCAGCCAATGATGCTCCAGAAGGTGTTGGATCTTCTTCCTAACCTGGAAGAGGTGGTCAGAGCCTCGTCATGAAACTAGTATTTTTTTATTTTTTTTTTTCATTTGAGCCAGAGTAAGAAGTCTTGGCTTTCTCTATTTCGCAGCTTTTCTGGTCTCCCATCATTATTTTTCGTAGGTAAACAAGGTCTGTGAATGTTGGATCTCATTTTTTTTTTGCCTGTCAATTTTCCAGATTTCTAAACAAAGGCACATTTGACTTGGAAATTGTCTTGATGCACAATATTTCATCCCAAACTTTACTCTTTACTCTCTTAGTGGTTTCACATTTTCCAGAGTGTTTATTTGAAAATGCTTCCTGTATTCAACTATAATCTGTACATTAACAGGTGTACATTTTAGGCAATACTGATCATGTAGTCTTAGTGCAATGGCAAGTAAATGCAAAGTGCATCTATGGCCACAAGGTGGAACCAAATAACCTAATTGCAGGCTTCTGCTGATTAGAACATCCACAGTTCTTTTGGGATTTGGGTACTAATTTTATTAATTAATTTAAAGGGCGCAGGTAGAGTGCTTAATTCAAGCAATTCAGCAATTCACTCTTACATTATTGACTTTGATAATTTATCAGTCCGATACATAAAAGTTGTTGCTCCATGACAGGCTGAGGCTCTTTAACATGGCTTCTATCCTCCTCAGCTGATGGATGTGGCCATTGAACATTTCTGAGGTCCAATTTCAAAGGAGGGCGAGATATAAATGATGGTAAATGTTTTCATCCAAAAGTGACTTGGTATCCGTGATGCCTCAGCAACAAAGAGATTTATGGAAATTGGAGCCTCCAGAGAGCAAGAGTACAAATGCACAAAAGTGTGGGTAGTGAGAATGCTGACAGAATCCGATGGCCCATGAGTATTCCAAACAGTTCCTACCCTGGCAGTTGAGAGAAAGTCAGCCCTGGCAGCAGTAACACAGCAGGCAAAATCAACTCATCACAGGGACGTCACTATTCATGTGCAACCAAGGAGAAGAGGCCTCGGCATTGGGAAAAGGGCATCATCCCAGTACAAGGCAACTCTATCTGAGAGATGAGGAGGTGCAAAGGCAAGTGAAGATAGCAAGGTTTGCAAAGGTCATTTGTCAAGCAAAGCAAGGCCGTGAATAAGATTGGAAAAGTGTTTAGAAAGGATCATGAACCAGTCTCATTATAGCCCAGAAAGCTGAAGCACATCCTTATCAGCTTGCAAGATAAGACTTAGACAAGACTGCAACACCTGGCGGCACAACCTGTTATTGAAGTCCCAAGTTTCTACGCTGGAGAACACGTCTCCTCTCCTCCTCGTTCCTGTAGTAGCAAAAGAGTTTGTCTGTAAAGGAACTAAATTTTCCACTGCCTGAACATAAAAACCCAAGGCCAGATAGCTGGGAGTGCCAAGTTACATAAACTTATTGGCAAACCTGGAACAGATGATTCCCCTCTGAGTTTTGCCTTGACAAACCTCACTTTGCACCATCTATGTTGTGGTGCTTATGGTGCCCCAGGGAGGAGGCTGGGAGTGAGGCCTATGAATGTAAGAGGTTTACTGTAAGTACACTGAACTGGTAAACGATACCGGCCAATATAGATGGAAAGCTGCGGTTCGCCCAGTGGAAGCTGAATCCACAAGCTTTGTAGGTATAATAACTACCAGGCTGAATTAGGCTATGCTCAAAGTCAAGCTATCAAATCCCTCTCCAGTGCCACTGAAAAGGCAAGCAAATGATTCTGGATTAAGAGGGGGGGCTGACACTTAAGCCCATAAATAAAATATAGATTCAGATGACACCAAGGTGAGGTGAACTTGGGATGCTTGGCCACATCATTGACCCTCCTGAGGTGTAGTGGGCTCATCAGTGAAACTCTGAGGAAACGGTATTAATAATGTCTACCTGTATTTATGTGGACTGGTTTCTTGCCACGCTGAAAAACCAAAGTGAATCCACATGTACAAACCACGAGAGAAAGAGCAAGACGGCATAAGTGACACAAATACTCCACCAACAGAATATCAAATGTCTCTTTGAGTCAATGTGTTGAAAAAAAGTCGTTTCCCTGAGCCGAAGAATAGAGCAAACATTGAGCATTTACACTAATGTGTTTAGCTGAAATGCGCCCCTATAGTTTGATTGGCTCACATCTCTACCACAAACAAACAGCTCAGGAGTTCTTTTGGGAAAGGACCAGAGACCACCTCCTCCCGAGGGTTTGTGCAGTTGTTTCAGTCTCTACCAGAAAGCAATTATTGTGTTTACGTCTGCTCGAATGAATCACACCAAAGGACTGAAGAACCTGTGTCCAATTTAAGCTGACTATCAAGAGCAGCTGGGAAAATAACCTAAAATTATTCATAGTTCATAATTGTTGTGAAATTATATCTATGATATCCATTTATCATGACATCAATCTTTAATTCCCGACACATAATGAAGTTTGTGTGGAACTAGAGTTGCGCAGTGGTCCAAATGGTGGTTATTTTGATCATTATTTTGATTGCAACACGATTCACATCTAGTTGAAATGATCATTTTACAATTTTCATTTGCACTATTAAAACTATTCAAATCATGGTGACACTACAGCGCTTCATTGTTATGCTGTTTGGTCGCATAACTTTAAGTTGTTGTGATTTGGGATTTGGATACAGCATTTAGCCATTGTGCGATTTCAATTATTTCACAATTATTTGTGCTGTCCTGGTGGGGAGCAGGAAAAGTTGCCCAGAATCCCAGCCCATCCATATTCTCCACTTCTTGGCACATTTCAACGCACTCTCAAGCCAAATTGGCTTCATGTTTCTTCCCTCTAATGTGTTTTTGGTTGTCCCTGGATTATCTCAAAATTTGTTTTGCCCAGGGTACACATAGGAGGCGTTCTAAATAAACTGGTAGAAATATATTTGGTTGAGAGCTCTTTCAGTGTTTCTGTATGAGTCCCTAACCCAGTGAAAGGATTTTGTTTTGACGCGATGCACATCTTTAGTTGCACCATCTCACTCAAAACTACAGGCAGGAGATGCAATACAGGAACAGAGATTGATGACCAGGATGATCTTCAGCCAAGCTGCAAATTTCTGAAAGATTTATTCGGTGAATTCAGTGGTGTTTCACTGTACTGCATTAATATTCAAAATGGATCAAATGACTGCTCGTATAAAAAGGTGTTTCTCATAGTGATGAACGCATTATATTTGTTACGCAACTCTGCTGTTCCTTCCACCCTCCAGACAATTGTAGCATATTTGGCCCACTGCTTTGGCTTTTACAATGTGAAATGTTGCTTGTTTGGTTCAGTCTCACTGCTCTCATGAGTTTTATTTCTAAAACTCTGCTCATTGCACACCCCAACAATGAGCAGACACAAAGTTAGTGAATAGCTGGGGATGTAGCAGCCAAGGTGTAGATATTTCCCTCAGGAGGCGGTGGAGAGCAAAACAGAGGCTAGAAGGGTGAATATTGGACTTGATCCTCATTGGGAAGTTAAGTTTTAATGGAAATGGTGGCGCACAGATGCAGCAGCTGGTTGCTCCTTAAAAATTTTGCTACATGTTACACGTAGCTGCATTGTTTTTCATCTTTATGACTGAAGCAAGCATTAGTCATAATAGACTGCAAATCAGTCTGGGAATATTCCAAACAGGCCAACCTGACAAGCAGGATCAAACATCACCATAAATAGTGCATTGTCCCCCTGGAAAAGCAAGAAGAGAGCTGGTATCAGAGCTAAGCTAACCAAGCTTGGGCAGAAGACTGTCCCTTTATTAATCCTACTTTTGAAAAGGAAGCAGAGAAGAAAAATCAGAATCAGAGACCTCAACACGAGCAGCAAAGAAATGTGGCAGGCGATTTGAAATATCACAAGTTACAAAAGCAGCATCGCCCCCCCCGCCCATCACACATTAGTAGATGAGCTGAACAAATTTTATGCTCACTTTGATCTCCTCTGCAAAGACTCAGCTGTAAAATCTACTCTGCCTCCAGAAGGCCAGCCACTGTCCACAACCAATGTAAAATACAACCTGTTGGGAGAATATGTGAAAAGCTGCTGTATTGGGAATGTGTACCAACAGGCTAGCTGATGGTGTTACTATGACATTTTAACACATCACTCTCACAGAAGACTGTTCCCATCTGTAATTTGACAATCAGACAACGATATGCTGCTCATCATCAACAAAACCAAGGAGGAAAAAACCTCACACAAAAAGTCTACACCGGTGGCACTGTGGTGGAGCAGGCCAGATATTTTAGGATCCTGGAGAGACAGCTTGTCATAGTCATTGCACATATCCATAAAGAAAGCCAAGGGATGGGTGTACTTCTTAAGGAAACGTATGAAGGCAAAAGTATACTGAATGGAAACATCACAAACTGCCATAGCTCTTTACGACCCGACACCGGACGGCTTTGCAGCGGGTGATTAAAACTGGTCCCAATATTAATGGTCCACAACTACTGATCATTAGTGGTAGTGAAGAGGTGAGGTGACAGACACTGTATGACAACACCCACTAACAGCCTGTTCACCCTGCTGCTGTCTGGCAAAAGATACAGTTATCCACTTATAGACTGGAGCAGCTTTTTTCCCCCTCAGGATCAGAAGCTAATCAATTCATCCTCCACACTTCAACGTTTGAATAAGTATTAGAAGGGTTTCAGCAATACTGATATTTCTGCCTTAGTATTATAGTCTTATTAGGGTTGTGATGTAGTGAACCTGCACAGATGTCTGGCGCCAAAAAGAAAAAAAAAAAAAAAAAAAAAATCTGACGTCACCCTGATGCAGATCCTCCAAAAACAACAACAACAGAAAAAAAAAAAATCAATCAAGGCAAATCCCTTCCACTGTGTCACTGTGTTTTTCAGATGCAGATTTACACATGCCGGCTTCAGCACAGCCAGCGCCGCTTCATTTAATCGTGCGTCGCACCTCCTCGTCATGACAACTGAGAGATTCAAATAGTGCAAGTGGCGTCCTGTAAGAGAGAGAGAGACGATACGTCTGCACTGAGAGAGAGGCAGAGAGAGAGAGATGATGATGCTCAAACCGTGGGATCCTCTTCAGTACTGCCCGTCGGGCTTCAAAATAATACCCCTGCCTCCCGACAATTAAAGCTTTTTTTTTTTTTTTTTTGTAGTGATATATTCCGAACCGACCGATGCTAAAAGGACCACTTCCTCTCAGTCCGAGCCTCCACTTTGTGTTCGGAACCTCCTCCGACACCAAGTGACTCCAAGTCAGAGCACCACGCAAGCGCGCGGTGGAGAGACCGGACGCTTGATTCCGCGGGGTGTCTTTTCGAGCTCTATTTCACATTTTACCCCCCGAAACAATCCGCTTTGGAGGCCCCGGCGGCCGAGCGGGGACACACGCCGTTGATTTTCGTCACCATGGAGAAATGGGGAAAGGAGGACGGACCGCTGCGTTGACTTTTGAAGGCAACGCGCGCAGTCTTGACGCTACAGCGTTACGCATTTATTAACTGTTCCTGCTCTCCGCCGCTGCCGCTGCGGCCGAACGGCGTTATTAAAGTGAGATATCCGTGCACAGGGAGCCGAGCGGGGTGTTGCCAGAGAGGGATGAGAGCAGGAGGGCGCAGTACGAGGTGTGCTTTTTTTTGGAGAAGCCGGAGGACGACAGACGCGGCGAAGGTGCGCGGATGTGCGAAAGGCTGCGACGCGCTGCCCTCCTGAGAAACGAGCGCGATCGGAGGAGAAATGGCCTAGTTAGAACGGCATCGACACGCCGGCACGGGCTAGAGAAGAACTGCGTTCGGATGGACGGGCCGTCATCGTCGTCATCGTCACAATCCCGGTGCTCGCATCGAGTCTTTTAGGTAAGCCATACACTCGCGTCACCACCACCACCACCACCACCCCCCCAAACGTGACTGGAGATTTTCGGTCGATCATGGCTCGTGTGTGTGTGTGTGTGAGCGCCGTCCTAACGCTTTGGTGACTTCGCACATTGCGCACGTTGCCCATCTCGACACACTGTCACAGTCGGGGGACGGGACTTCAATGTAAATCTCCGTGCCACTTGGTTGCCATAGCGCATATTTTCTTCCTTGCAGCGGGAGCCTTCCATTGGCCTTGCCTGTTGATAAGCTGTCTCGTCTTGACATGATCGCTCCACAGTCTGCGCTCCGTCTGTGTAACAAGCTGATGTTCCACTGAGTCTGTTTGGAACCAGCTCATCGTGGAGACTGTCAGTCAAAACGACTCAACTGGGCCCTATTGGGGTTCTGTCAGTTTGGTTGGGGGGGTGGGGGCATAAACTGTCCTCACAATGCTTTTAATACATTTGTTGTTTACCGTGTAATTAGACGCACATGCTGCTGTTCTGCAATGTAACTTCTTTCAAACAAGAGCGTGTGAGGGTCCTCTAACTCTGAACGTGTCCTCTATAATGAACAAAGCCCACAGCACACACACACAAACACACACACTGGTTGTGCCCAAGAAGATGCAGATAGGATTGTGAATTAAATGCACACACTCGGATGATCCAGGGAAGGCTCCATTAATATTCAGCAGTGGTTGGGCAGTGCTCGGTTAACGGCAGACAACAGGACCTCTGTTCTTGACAGGTCACTGATGAGAAATGGTATATATTCATTTTTAGCGCTGTTTTTTTTTTTCCCCCCCAGAGACACAATGTGTGTAGCTATCAGGGAGTGACATTTAAAACCCCATCGGAAAACCAATGAAGCCATTTTGTAGACACTTGCAGAGTTGTGTATTATTTTTTATTCGTGTTTGAATAGATCAGATTGCCTTCCGAGGCCAGCTGGTTCCATGGTGTTTGTCACTCGCTCTAATACAACAGAACATGGCTGAAAGCGTCGTCATGCGTTTTCCTACTTCAGTTCATATTAATCCTAATATTGCTACTGTGTGATGTTTTTCAACATGTACTTCTTTTTAGCAAATTATTTGATTGTCCCAGCTATTTATGCACCAGCCAGTGTGCCTGGAAGATTTAGTAGTAAAATGTCACACACCTACAATAATTAAACGAAATAAGAGTTATATTAACTGTAATAAATGGACTTCAACTTTTCAAACTGCTGGTTTCTTTTTAATCTCCGAGGAAAGAAACTGTGACCGCTATCGTTTCCAGATTACTGCATCCAATAAACTACAGTTTAGGGCAAATAAATGCTAATACTCTGGCGAGCGCGATGTCGTTTTAGTTTCTAGGGAGAAAATAGAAGAGATAAGTGGAATAAAAAATGACCGAACGGCAGTTTAATGGTTTGGATGACAACATGAAGTGGAGGCTTACAACCCAGAACAAATTGTGTTTAGTCTTAATGTTTAATGAAGTATGTTTGGGTGATTTGTGAGCGAGCGAGTTGAAGTGTCGGATTCTTTTCAACATGCTGTATCTTTCTTAATGAGAAAAGCTCTGCTTTTCTTTTTCTTTTTTTTTCTTTTTCCCAAAGGAGGACACCGTTGTTGTGTAGTGTAGCTGTCAGAGTATTGTATTTTTTTTTTTCGCTCATTTTAATTTAATCTTTAGTTAAGTCTTAATTTTGTATCCAATACCGTAGTATGGGTCTCAGCAATTAAAACACAAAACAATTCCTCATCAAGTCTTTGATATGTGACGTCAGTTTTCATCTGCATCATTTATCTTTGCTGCTTAATTGATATAACCGGGGCGCGGTGAATGGAAACAATTCAGGGGTAAAACTATGATGAAGTGGCCCCTTTTTTCTGCACGTTGACGAAAGGATTTTCCAGTTTAAAACATTTTCTGTTCCACCAAGCCAACAAGCTTTGTTGTTATACAGAATGAGCTAATATAAGAACTTACTGTACGTGAGCTGCCAGCCCTGAGGTCCACTGATGCTGAGTGGGAATTGGCTACTTACACTAAACCATTACAGACATAGGATGTGCTTCATAAAACTAAGGCGGTGACTGATGCCACATAGAAGTGTCATTAGTTTCTTCATTAACATTTAGCATCCGAGTAGAAAGAAAAGTATGATTAAAAAGTGCTTTAAATGGGTTTAAGGTCTATGAAGTGCAACTTGCGACTATAGCTCTTCATTTCTCTCTTCCTTTGAACTTCATATTCCGATGAAGTCCATTTTAAGCATTTAGATATCAATGTCTCGGCCCTTAGATGTATTTCTACTAACGGAGAATTTTGTCTTGGGCTGTTAAAAAATTAAAGCTGTGTTCCAGCATTTAAAACTTTTCACACCAAAAGCAAGGTGCTTCCTTCACATCTGAGGGCCACACTGCAAAAAGTCATACTGAATGCTCTACATAGCAAAGGTTTTAAACATTCTCATATAAGTCTAGATTTTTATTCCCATAGATGTGAATGTATGTGTGGATGGTTGTTAGTCTCTATATGTCAGCCCTGGAATGAACTGGCGACTTGTCCAGGGGGACCCCTGCCTTCGCCCGAAGATGCTGAGATAGGCTCCAGCCACAACCCCCCGATAAGCGGTAGAAAATGGATGGACGGAGGCTGCATTTGAAGTGCCTTAGCTGTCTGACTGTAATGTAAGAACGGCACATCCAGGCTTTTCTACCGACCTGGGACCTTCTCAGTCCAAGAGCTTTTCTGTTCTTCACCAAACACCACCTTATCAGGGATCAGCGCTAAAGTCAGTCTGGTATTTTAAACCAGTGGAAGCTGGAATAAGAGTGATCCAATCTTGATGGCCAGCGTATGGTTGAAAGTCAACTTAAATTCTGACGATTAAACGTCAGCACTTTTCTAAAACTTCTAAATGTGTATTTTTAGGGAGTGTTCAGAATGTTCTCACGAGGGACCTTGTGTGCTCGCCAAACGTTTAGTGCAGGACTTTCCTGAATTCTTAGAGATGAAACAAGAACATTCTTTCAGAGGTTTGACATTTGGACTGGACATAATCTGTAGTGCCACTCTATCAACAAGGGACATCAGGTGTGATGAGCACTGCTTTGTTATCATGTAGCAAGAAACGCTTAGCTCACAACTCAAACAAAGCATGAAAACCCAGCCCCTATTGCCAGCAGATTGAAGGCTTGGCAGCTGTTACTATCCATACATCCTCTCGCCATCTGAGCAGCCTAGTTCCTCATCAAGCTACAGCATCTTTACATAAAACATTTACTGTAGTAGGGGCTAATGGGGTAGCTGCTGCAACGAAGCCTTGAAGATGTTAATTTCTGTGTCAAGAGAAAGGGAAGGTTGAAACGACCCAGCTCTCAGCCACGTCACGACCAAGGAGGAGAAAAGCATTAGAATAGCTCAACCTGACCCATTATCCGTGAGCACAGTAAAGCTGTAGGAACGCCTGTGCAAATGCCATGGTAACCATCTTGTGTAACCGCCTTGGAACAATAACAAAAAAGTCATCCGTGAGATTTGCCAGGATAAGTGCCAGCATGTCTTGTAAAAAGTCTTGGAAGAATTTAACACCCAACCTCATTAAAATATCAGGAAATTTAATATGTCATTTGTTAGTGACAGAGGCCCACAAAGTGAGACATGTGACCTTTCCTGATTTGCAGAGTTCCATCCTTCTGTTTCAGCAGACATGACCTATAAAGCTACTGTAATATCAAACTCTGTTTTTTCTCTTTTCTCTCAGCAGCGTCACACAAGCCGGGGGCTGCCATTCAAAGATTGCATGTAATTCTAAGGTTGTCTCAGAACCACATTGATCGTATTTCATCAACACAGCTGGCGCTCTTAAGATGTGTGGGCATTGGTGACATGAATCGGAAAGATGCTGTTTGAAAGGAGGCAGCGTGATAACTTGGCAGCCCATTTATTATTGGTTGTCTTTCATAGATTCTACATTTTCAGATGGAACATGATAGCCAGTTAACGCTGTAGTATGAAACTCGCTAACGTTTGTTACTCTGCCTCCCTAGCACTAATGAGCTATTACACCAGGGTATGTTGTTCTTTTGAGTGCTCTCAGTACCTTATGGAAACTCATGTTAGCTAACATAAAGATGAAGATATAATTAGGGACTAAAAAGGAGTGGAGACTGGCATGCACTGAATAAAAACCAAGAGACTCCGTACACATGGTGTTGGTCCCAGGCTGCGTGAGTCGCCTGAATTGAATTATTAAGATAAATTGAAAGACGCCTGGAAGACAGAAGTTAAACAGCGTAAACAAAAGACATTTTACGACATGGCTATGATCTGAGACGAGCTGAATAAAACAGGCCTGAAAGGCTTTGTTATTACTACTCGTTCCTGACACTGAAATTCCTGGGTATTTTATCTTTAATGGGCATTTTAAGGCTTCAAAAATAGTCATCAAAAAATAGTGAAAACACTCTGAAAATCACTTTTTTTCCTTAAAGATGATGTCTTTGATTTGCTTCTTTAATCTAATCCAACAGTTAAAAACCCACTTTCCCTATTAACGGTGAGACATTACAAAAATAAAAGCTGACATTTAAGAACCTGTGATCGACAAATTTGATAATTTTATTGAAACCAGACTGAGATAATGATTTTATTATCAAAATAGTTGTCTGTAATAGTTGTCAGTAAAAGTTGTTAATAAGTTGTCAGTGTAAAAGGTTGGTCTGCAGCTTTAAACGTGAAAAACGTGAAAAACATGAAACGCCTTGCATAAGTGAGGCAGCATGAGATTCCTGCAATAATTTTATGAGACAGAAAAATCAAACTTCAGACTAAAATAGAATTTTAAAAAAATCACATTTCTTTTGAATAAAATCTCACTGCAGGTCTACAATTTTGTGTTGACAATGCAGACTGGATTTAAAATTCCAGTTAGGGTGAATTGCAAAATGTGTGGGTATAGAAGCCTGATGATGTTGTTATCCTTCCTGATTACTCATTAATCTTCATCTTCATTAATCATCGTCTGATGATGATGATTCTGATACTCATTAATCTTCTCAAAAATGTTCTTTTCAAATTTGCACAACATGCATTTTCAATAAAAAGTTGCCGTAGGATGTAAAAAGGCTCTGCTCTGTAAGCTTGCTAAGTGTCCATTACTGTCAGTTAGTGGGATGAGGTGAAAAAGCTCTCCAAGCTTTCCTGCTATCAGTGATCAAGCACAATTGGTTGCAAACGGCTAAATAATATAAAGCTAAATATTATCACAGGTTTAGATTTAAAACCATTCTTCTTTTAGCACTTTATAACTGCACAGACATTTGTGGATAAAAATTGGATGTTGCAAATGCAAAACTTTCTTTAATTTTGGACTTTCCCGCTGTTCCCTGATGTTTCATTGCTGATGGATTGTCTAGTGCTTTGTTAATCGCTGCATTTAAAATTTCACAAGAAATAAACTCATGATAGATTTACAGGAATTAACTGCCGCTTGCTTGGATGGATTTAGAAATCTTCAATCTGTCAAATAACTTTAACTTGGTGAACAGCAAGACAATCTTTTATACCGTACAGCTGATTTCTGAACCAGTTTGAATGAGAACCTTCTGGACTTCGTTGTACAAAATGTGAGGTAGTTCAGTCAGACATCTCCGGTTTTACAAATAAATGTGGAAATGCACTTTGCGGAAAAACGATCTGCATTTGAAGGCACTCTGAGGTGCATTGGAGAGTGCGTGAGTGTGTGTGGCACAGGAGCCGTAACAGGCGCGGTGACATGAATAATCAAAAGAGTGAGAGTGTGAGCTTGTACGATAATCGGGACAACCTAATTACCTTCCTCTGATGGTTAGATTCATCTGATGCTGATCAGCTGATGGCATGTGGGAAGCCAGTGCCCTACCTGAACCCATGTGATGCTCTATTTCACTGCATTTTGGCCACGTTTTATATTCAGCTGTCAGGCTTAGCGAGGTTTCAAGGTGTTTTACTTTGAGGTTTTCAGTGTCAAGTCCTGTCATTTTGAAGTATGTTACACAATACTTTGTATTTATCATGCTAATTTAATTAAAGAGAAGTAATAAGATGAATTGGAATGCGAACCACTGTTCAGAAGAAATCATACAGTACAATCAAAATTTAGTAAACTACGTAGTGTATTGAGCTAGTGTAACTGTTGTTTGAATGTTTTTTTTTTTTTTATTGTAAATGTCAGTACTTGTGCTGAAACCATCTTTTATTCAGCTGACCTCAGAGCAGTACCTTCGGAGTACAGGAAGCCTCTCAACGCTTTTGGGCATGCTAATCATTTCATCAGAATACATCACGTACAGTGAGTCTCAGTGGCCTACTTGAGCTAACTTACACATCATCAGTGTAGCAAGCCCATCTGTCAACGTGCACCCTCCACTTAATGTGGCGGTCTGCTTAAGGCAAAATCTAAATTTCAGCATCCACTTGATGTCATGGCAGCCTGAACAGCACTGAAAAGTAAACTGTATGTATTTACTCAAGTGATTTATGGTCCAGAGTTCAAATTTCCTCAGTGTGAGGCAATTAAGGAGTAAAGCTGTTGTTCCACAACTTGATGCTGAACTTCTGGTGGCAAAAAACAGCCAGTGCCCCCCGATCGGGGGACAAAATGTGTAGCTGTAGGTCCAGCTGCATGATTTGCACTGTATATGATTGGATTAGCCATTATTAGGACTTCCTGTGGTTACACAAAGGGCATTCGCTGTTTCCCACACATTGAGCACATGAATCATTAAAGTTTCTCATCGTTATGTTTTCCTTATTTATTTTCAAGTCTGCCGTGAACCTGCCTAACCTGTAAACCCTTCTTCAAAGGAGCAATTTGTAAGATGCTGAGTCTTATTCCTGAGTGGTCGTATACTGTGACTTTGGGTTTGCAGTCAGTTTCTGTAACGTTGAATCTGTTTCCTGACAAAACAGCCCAGGTGGACCGAGAACAGCTGAAACTCACTTCCAGAAGAGCTAGACATGACCAAATTCGTATGCAAACTCTGTCATGCACAGCAATTGTATTGTGCTAACACTGCCAACATTAGCGCTCATCTTTCCCTTCAACATCTAGAGCTAAAAATGGAGCAAGCTAAGCAACTGACAGCAACGAGCCGACGGACCCTGGATGGGACATTAAATAAACTCCAAGTGGTTCAGAAAAAGCAAAATGAATGACAGAGTCAACTACCCATTTAATCTCTGTCTGTGTAGCATGATGGAAAATATGGGATATTTGAAGCGTGGTGTACAGTTTGGAGCTTTGTCACATGATTCCATCAAGGACATTTTTCTCAGCGACAGCTGTTCCTCAAATCTACAACGAGGTGATGTCAGAAGCCAAAGACAAGCTGTGCAGAGCTCCTATGTCACCCTCACAGCCCGTTACATTACAAAGGACTGGTCATTGTCCTCTAACGTCCTCCAGACAAGAGTCATGCATGAGTATCAAACGAGCAAACGATGCAGAGCTACTTTGGCAGGGCAGGACTGGCAGTTAATTTAGAGTAGACTGTATAGAATGTGAATAACATTAGCTTGCTATTCCCATTACCTGATGCTCTGCTCTTCAGTCTTTTTACAATATGTTTCAGTGAAAATGTAAGTTTGCCTACCTGGCGTTGTTCTCTATTGTGCTAGTTGTTAACAGAGCCTATTTGTGATTAGCAGGCTATTAGCTTACCACACAAGGTGCTGTTTAACTGTCATGTTAGCAGTTGTCGTTCATATTGCAGCCTGTTTGCCTACGTTACCGTGTTTCTTAAAGTTGCTGGACAGAGGCAACCTGTATTGATCGCATTACTGCTGATAATATAAGGGCTTGTGTACTTACGAATACATCTGTTTCCGTTTTCACTACCCACATACTTCTGTGCATCCTTTGGCATGGATGTTAAACTGTATATTTACCAAGGGGAAGCTCAGAGTCAAAAGTTTATGCAAACAACAAACTTTAGAGACAACGACAACGATGACAACAACCTTGTCTCACTAGAACTATAGATCAGATAGCGATAGACACACCGCTCCCGACGATTTCCAGTGGTACTGCTCCATTTGCCGCTTATCCGTAAGCTCTCTGAAAATGTGCAAAAATACAGAGCACAGAGTACGGACAGAAGGCTCCATCTGTATCTGTATACTCATTTATCGTATCTGCAGTGTATCCAAATTTCAGGGGTTGCTCTTTTCTCAGTTGGTGTTTATGGCACAAATAAAACTAAAATGTTAATTTGTTATTCTTGGGATCCCCTTTCACTGTAGTGGGAGGAATGCATTTACACATACAGAACTCTTCTGGTTTATTTTCTGAGAAAAGAGGCGGTAGATTGCCAAAGAGGAAGAGCACTGTGCAGGTTAGCGTGGCCTTTCTGAAAATATTTCAATTATTAATTTGTTTGGATATTGCTGGCCTACAGAGCATTGCTTCAGAAGTTAGAGAGCTGTGTCATACTGGAGACATACCGAAAGATGTGCATTAAAACAGAAAGGTACAAACTAACGTGGCGTAATCAAATAAAAAATAAATTTAAGAGGCTGTAGCCCAAAGACTGAAATAATCGTGTTTGACTTTCCATTTCCTCTCACAATCCTTTCAACCCAGTAGAGCTCAGTCATTGTACCTCTTAACTCTGTCATGCATTATATCTTCCATATTGGACAATTAAACATTTAACTTGTAAAGAAAAATTAAAAAAAAAATGGTACTAATCAAGACTTTACATGCAGGGACTTCATACTCTGACCTGCTTAATTTTCTGGTGTTCTTGGTCTCTAAAAGAGGGCTGGGTAATATTGACAAAATCAAAATCACTATTTCTGACCTAATGCATTATTAAAATGATACTTAGGAAAGTTACATAAGCATTACAAAGTGTAGGTTGGCCTACATTGCTATCTTCTTATTTTATTTCATTTTTTTAAAACATTCAGCATGAAATCTTTAAAATCAAAAAAGGTTTTCTGTCTACATATATTCATTGGTAGGGGGGAATATAAATTGCTGCTTGACAATGGGACCAACCCTGACAAGGATGCAACAATTTGATGTTATTTGTACTTTTGCAGCGACAACATAACACATTTGGCCAAAGGGTTACATACGGTAAACTTAAAACAGATCAAGCCATTCTTTGCATAACA
Organism: Mola mola; assembly: GCA_001698575.1. Lineage (NCBI taxonomy): Eukaryota > Metazoa > Chordata > Actinopteri > Tetraodontiformes > Molidae > Mola > Mola mola. The sequence continues at coordinate 1,289,760 of KV751332.1, read as the reverse complement.
GACTAAAATCTTGCAGATCTATTTAAAAAATAGGCATACATGGTCTTAGTGTTTCCAGCACGAGTCTGTGATACTCTGGTGGTTGGACGTTAGACCATCTGAAGGTGTTGTGAGAAAAAAAAATTATGCCTGTTGGCATTTATCAAACGCAATAGTTGTATTTCACTCTCATTTTTGTCTTCAATAAAATCAAAGTCCTGGAAGTTGCTGCAAGACACAAGCATACCAATAAATGTAGCCTACTGCCTCTTTTAGAGGTGAAGCACTGCAAGCCAAACACATCACGTAACATTTCTTGCTACAAATTTGTTGAGATCAAACACAAGTTTACCTGACAGCCATTTCCATGACTGATTCTCGTGAAAGTTTTTTTTCTCGTCACTCCATGAAGAGAACCCACACCCTCAATGAAGCTGTAGACATTGACGCTTTGATAGGAAGCGTTCTACGAGGCCATAATGAATGCTTAGAACTCCGCTCAGAGTGTGATTATGTCTTCAAGAGGGTGTGAGTGTGTACGGCAAAGGGCAGGAGGCTACCTGCCTGGGCCTCCTTGATGAAATTAAGTTATGGTGGGCCACCATTGTCTGCTGTGGGTAATAAATGGGGCCAGATCCATAACTGAGAGAGGGGTAAGTCACAAATTTTGTTCAGATGTTGTGGAGAACAGATCTTCTCCAATGATACAGAGCAAAGTTCATGTATGGAAGGTTGACTGATGAAATAGTACACTAAAGTTTTTATTGGCTACATTTTTTAACAACATTAAATCAATGAATACTTAATGATTAGAATCCCTGCAATCTATGGTTTTGTTGCAATTCATGTCCCTTTATCTTAAATCTCACACTGCTCTTTAGTATGGGCTCTTCCCTTTCCCCCCACTGAATGTTCACTAATGAGACTTGGGGGGGGGTAACACAGCAACCTAACGCTAGGGTTGGACAATATGCTTTTATCCTGATTCAATTGTACTGTGATACCTGGGTACCAATTCGATCTGTATTGCAATTAAGTACTGATGTGATGATTATTGTGATTTTCCTTTCCTTCTAAAGACAAGAGTTCAATCATACACTTCTAGAGACAATATATCATGAAGCATATTTCATATATGTAATTGGTACATAACATTTACAACTTTCACTTGTAGATCTTATTTACCAATTTTCCATGAGAAAATATAAAGAAAATAAGACAATAAAAAGAGAAAGAAAGAAAAAAAAAGAGCTACTCATTTATCTCTGCTCCGCATTTCTTTGACTTCTGACATAACTTCGCTGTAGATTTGAGGAACAATTGTCTCTAGAAAAAACATCGTTGATGAAATAATGTGCCACAGCTCCAAATTATAAATCATATTTTGAAACCCATAATTTTCAGCGGCGTTTCGGCACAGTTTACATAAATAACATAGGCACCAGGAATTAGTGGGAAAAATCAGGCCATTTTATGGTTGGGGTTTTTTTTTGTGTTACGGTTTCTTTGATTTTATCAGAACATTTTGATAAAAGCCCCATTATTTATTATTTTAATGCTAAAAGGATTCAGTCCAAAAATAAGTTCCTCTGTTGTCGCTCACCTTTTTCTCATCCTTGTACACAAACAGTCCGAGCCCGACCTGCTTGCCCCTTATGACACATTAACGTGTTTAAGAGGAAGAGCCAAAGTCAGGTTATTCTGACATTATTCACGCTAACGTAGACAGACAAGTGTTGAGGGGATAAGTGCAAAAATAGTTCATCTTAATTAATATAGGTGCACAAAAAATAGACTGTAGGTCTATCAATTGCTTCTGAAATCAATCTAGATGATTAACTGACTGCAAGTAGCTCCATTATGTAACACATTGCTGTCAGGAGATATGAGAGGCGTTTGCTTCAATACTTTTATCCAAAATCAGATGTATATTTATTGTCATTTGATCTTTATTTTATTACTTGATAGGTTGAAACACTTACATGCTAGTTGATATTCCAGCAGATTTAATGTGAAATAACACAATGGCTGAGGTTTAAGAAGTGACTTTCAGTTTTAGGATAAAGGATTGACCGTAGCCTATTTCATATATAACATCCCAAACAGAAAAAGCAAGGCGACCAAGTTTTACATTGTCTGAATGCGGCCTGAATGCACATGAACACCTGCTGAATTCCAGTCTGGAAGTGGAGGTGGCTCTGAAAGGGATGTTTTCTCAAGCAATCTCAATTATGTTTTGCTTTCATGTCATCGTTCCTGGACAGTAGGAAGGGGGCCATAAATGAAAAATCATTTTAAAATGTGCCATTTCTTATAACCGTTGCTCGTTTTGTACGTGTATACCAGAAGATCAGCAGCTTTAATATGTTTCATTGTCTGCATACGTACTGAGGACTACTTTTATTGGAGATTAACACAGGGTCTTTAGCTGCCAAATAATGTTCACAAACTCTCAGTACGCTGGAGCTTTCAGACTGGGGATTACGGGATAAGCAGCAACTTGACATTCAGCAAACCACTTAACCATGCATGTTACCCCTGCACCTGAACCTGCCCCTGGTTCATGTTTCCAATGGCCCATGCTTCTCTGTTGCCTTCCAAAGGACATCCTCTTGTCCTTCCTCATTTTGACCTTCTCTTTTCAAACAACCCCTAAAACACAGAGAGCAAGTTGAGCTTAAAACCACCAAAAAAAGCACACCCAGAAATTGTTTTAGATCCATTTTGTGGCAACATGAACAAGTTGTTGAGCAAATCTAAAAAATATAATATAGTCATGTCATTAGAAATTTGTATAGGAGCCTTTGCCCCATGGCTTTTATTTCAGCACCTTCCTACATGTCTGATCCAGACTTCCGAATAAAGGGAGAGTGATTTGCTTTGTCAGTTAGATTCAGGCTGTCACAGTCGGTAATGAATTAGCCAGACTGGCGCATTGCTGGCGACATGTTCATAACTCATTAGCATCAAGTGCTTGAGCCAAACATTGACAATATATTATTTGGGAGTCTTGAGACACATTGAATGCACTGACGCTCTACCAGTCCCCTAGTGTTTTCTCTTTCCAACCTGAGGGTAGACTACGATGCAAACTTGTGTGATATTGTGGGTCTCTGGTTCGGTGTAATCACTTTTCTGTGATCACATTCAAAGTAGGCTATAGAAAGGGGCTGGCCCGTGGCTACCTTTCGACTTTAGAGTTTCCTGTCAGTCTGAGATCCTCAGGCTCTTTTCACTATTTCTCAGTCTAGAGTATAGAATAAAGCTGTTTGCAGTTTTTGCTGGGGGGGTTAGCGTTGAAGATGCCTGCCTAAGGAACATATGCTAGCTAATTCAATGTTATTCTGTAAATCTCCTTTTAAATTGCACCCCTCCAGACATGCTTTCATGTATTGTTTTCATCTTCGTAAAACACCTTTTTTTTTTTGCTTCCCTTATTTTATTTTTTTCTTGATTATACCCTTGAAAGACATTATCATCACCATCATGATTATTATTTGAATTCTTACCTTTAACAATATCACTGAAACTGTGAAACCATGTTAACATGGCTAAGCTGCCTTCTCTTTTTAACTTGGTGGCCCATTTTATCCTTAAATTAGCTTTGAGCTTGAGGCAAAGCAGCTGTCAGACTGCTCTCTCAGACTGTGTGTGCAGCCCGGAGACACCTATACACGCTAACAAAGCTAGCATTTCAACTAGGTCCTCGCTAATTAGTGTGTCACCAGATTGTACTCACTACTTGACTTCATTATGACACATTCTCCCTCTCACAACCAGCAAACACACTTAAGAAAGAGATTAATAAAAAGTAACAGTCCCCTAGAGGCAGCGCTGCTCATCTACACCAAATTCTTCGTGTCTCGCCAGTAGCTGTCAAGAGAGCTTGTGTGCTGGTGAGCAGATTAAATGGGTTTCCGTGTGATCTACAGCTGTTGAAGCGAAAGAACAGTGGCGACCAACAGTGGCACATTGATTTTCTGGGTGAGTGGTGACAGGAGGTTTTTTTTCAATATCTTCGATCATCCCAATTGTCTGCTGCTTTATGATCCCTGCTGCTGCTTTAATAACCAGCATTGATGCCTCATTAAGGTCCCTTTAATTGACCTCTACTTGATCATTTATAAACCTTTCTTAATCCTAACTTGTGGTTGCACGTTGGTAATTATTGGGGTGAATTTAGTGTAGTGTAAAAATATAATTATATTTCATATTTCATTTGTTTTGGCCTGGGTTCCCAGTTGAAGCTGATATCCCTTTCCATTGAGATGTTGGCACTAATTTCTTGGGTTCACAAGTATAAAATGATCTTTCTTAGAGAAAAGTTCCCCATCTTTCTGACTGTAGTGCAGCAATGGTGGGGAATAAGTTGCAGATTGAGTGGCCGTGGTATCTGATTGGGCGGCCTTTCGAGTGTGGAGTGCTTTTTGTAAACAAATTCAATTGTAGGATGAAGCTCACATCCTACATAAGCCCCAATAATAAAGTGATTATTAATAGTTCAATTTAGCATTTATAATCGTTACAGGCATTTAATAGTTTTTAACATAACAATCAATGGCTGGGACTAAACAAACTTGGCGATTTTGCAATTTGCTAGAATGCCATTGGATCATTAAAAATTAAAGGTTTAGGTTGGCAAGCAAACATTGTTTAATGCAATAGAAAGTGTTAATCTTCTTGTGGGCACAGAGCAAGCATACTCAGTTTCTTTCACTGTGGGCTTATTGTTAATCGTTGAAAACCACAGGGACAGTGACTGTTTATTCCAAATTTAGTGGCGGTAGGTTTTTAAGATTTCTTGTGATGCTTCTTCCTGGTGAAACTGATGTGTTGACGCAGTGCTAGTGTGACAATGCTGGCCCCTAGTGTATGGCCACTGACAAATCGAATCAGGATGGATTACTCCTCCGTACAGTCAGCTCACCTGCAGTGGGTGAGCTGATGAAAGGTCAGGTACTCCTACAGATCATTAGAAATCCTCCTCAGGGGAACATTTGAAATTTCCTGGTGGTCGTGTATAGCTTACCTTCGTCCGGAATATGGCTAAATGATAGACTGAATAATTTGAATTTTTGCATGGTATTCAACATGTTGCCATCATGAAAACTAGAGCTATTAAAAGGTGCACTAAATACAATTTTCAGTCATGAAAGTGACAGCAAATATCTGGCTACAGAAGCTACATTGAGTCCTAACAGTCTTGTAAATATGACATGAACAGAACACTTTATTACAGGATTGTCAGGTGTCTATTGAGTGCAGATGGTAAGCTTGCTCTGGCTATCAAAAGTCAGTCTAACAGTAATGGATGAGAGCGGCTGTGCACTGTTTGCCTTAGACAGTATGCGCTTATGACAGGTGAAGCTATGCATTCCAATGCTATCTAGCCAGCAGTCTTATGCCAGCGCCAGACTTCATGACATTCAAAGATGTCAGAGCGCTGTGCAGTTCATACTATATTACTTGCTGCTTGTGATAGGAGGTCCTTCAGTCATTGTAGTTTCAAACTGCACTAAAGACTGGGGACAGGTGTCCCACACTACATGACACACGTTTGGTCATGAAAACACACAAAGTGACAGGGAAAGTGACAAGTTAAACCAATTAATTCCTGAGCCAATTTCAAAATGGATATCCAACAAAAACAACACTTTGGTTTGTTGTGAATCACTGGGAAAGTAAAAGAAAATTATATGCAGTGAACGTCTGAACTGGCATTTGTGGGCAGCATGAATTGTCTGTTCTACAAAGAAACATTCCTCTTGTTTATGTTCTATTCCTCTTCCATGTGTCAGCCTCTTCTGCTGTCTGGGGTTTTCAATCTCCCAATGTAGTGCACCCTGATTGACTGCAGATGTTGGCAATTTGTCTAGATATTTAGCCCGCTAGAAACCAAGTTTGGGGGGGGCAGAATGTGTCGGCGAGTGTCCTGAGTTGCATCTGTGAAGAGTTCACCCATAGTGATTGTTGACTGCCAATCAAACAGCTGTCTTGCTCTGATCTTGGGCTTTTGTTGGCAAGGACCAAAATTTGTTGGTGAGTGGAAGACCATGCTAAAAGTCATGTAATGTGAACTAGGTTTTACAATATTATCTTAAAACAGATTGTTAAGTGGATGTCCATGCTTTGTCAAGTTGAAGCATTTGGTAGTGCACTTGATAACTCTATTAGAGTATTTTTTGAATTGGTTTGAAAGATTTGGAGTGAAGGCACAAAAGCAACATTGTCTGCCAGCCCTGTCCAAGTAGATATGTAAATCCACAGACTGACCAACGTTACAAGGCCCAAAAACTACTTGAGCATAGAGATTTACAAATATGGTAGACAGGTAATTCTTTAAAGTTTTTCATAATTATATATGAAACATCCTCCCAAACAGCATTGTAACGCAATTTGGTTGAAATTACTTACCAACCTGTTTGAATAATATGTTACAATCACTCTTAGAAGCCACACAAAGACGCTGCTTAAAAGGTTCAAAATGTACAATATTTACTGTATTAGATCATAAAACGGCCTTAATATATTGCAAGACATAATCAAATCATGCTCTGTTGAAGTGCTAGTCCTCTGACAATAACAAAGCAGCCGGAGTATCCTCCTGAAGTTTTGATTCAGGTGTCTAATGGTCTGTTATTCTTTGGGTTTTTTTTTTTAAAGGCATCCCTACATGAACATTCCCCAGGAATTCCCCCAGATAAGATGCCAGATAAGAGACCAATTATCAATTTTCCTGTTAGACACATGGGTGTTACAGTAATGGAAGACAAAGGAACTGGTTCAGATATAACTGACTGAACATTGCAACCCAAAATTTGTTCATCAACTCATGTAGGACTCAATGCTTGACATTTTCCAAAGAGAGTTTCAGCCTTGTTCTGCGCTCCTGAAGCTGTACGTATTGTACATGACTTGGTAATCTGGGTGTACTTCGAGTCTAGGGAGTCTATAGCCCCATTACCACTCAGCAGCATGGTTCAGTTCAGTACGGTACTCATTTTTTTTTTTTTTTTTTCTAAAGCAGTACCTGTCTGCTTTATTTGATGAATGGCAACATGCCAACAAGAAACAACAGGAAATGCTGGATGTCCTCCATTGTTTCCTTAGTTTGATGTCACCCTACTTGATGTCCGGCGCTTTCAGGCTACATCGCCTAACAGGCACCAGTAGAAACGCATGCCTGTCATGAATGTGCAGTACCAAACTGAACTGAACTGAACCATACTGCTTATTGGAAACCAGTGACTGCTTTGAAATTCCACTGCAGTACATGTTTTAAAGACTGCGTGTCAGGGTTACATGTTGTTCCTTTAATGACACTGTTGCAGTCAGCAGTGATTTTTCATCTCCACTACGGAAGAATATATTACAACATAAATATCATCTCAGAAGGTTCAACAGTGATCCTATTACAGTAATCCTAATATGGTTTAACGCTCGATTGACATAAAGACCGCTAAATCTCAGGCTATAACTCTTTGCAGCCCTCCCCTTGTCTTCAGGGGCTTTACTCTTCAGCTGTGACATATCTTATAATTGAAGACAAACATCATCTGGGTGCTCAAATGTTTTCCCCAATCAAACTCTGAATCAGTCAGTTGGACAGTTCATTGTTTTTCTAAATAAATTCCGAAACTGTCTAATATTAACTGCACAGGATGGCCTTTGTTTGAGTTGACTTGTTGGGAAATGACAACAAATGAAAACAATGAACCTGATCGACAAGACGAAGCAGAAGTACCGAAATTTAAATGAGATAATTTGGCCTATATTATGGCACAAAATCTTATTTTTCCTCTGCCCTGTTGACTAAGTATCATTGAAGCATTATACTGTTGTTAAATTTCACAAAGGAAATGTACAACTAGTGCATGGCTATTGCATTCTGGTATCGTGCTGCACGATCTGGGAATGTCAGCTATTTTATTCCCTCATCTTCTATTCTGGCATCACTCATTGCTCCCTGGCAGGCATCGGGTTGGTTTCTAGATTGCTTCGATGTCTTTTGTGAAACGAGGATGAAGCCCTTTGGCTGAGCCTACATATGCTGTCTGACAAGTCTAATCTTAGCTGGCGCTCTGCTGTTAGCCTCTCACCTCATCAACAAATGGAATTATTCATCATGTCTTAGACTTATGGGAAAATTAAGGCCTCTAAACAACTATTTTAATCGAAACTATAAAAATCGCTCTCACTGTACCTGCTAAAGCCTTCACTTTATGGTCTATATCTACTGACCCACTGCACAGGTGGGCACCCTGTTTTCATTAAGTACATTACAATGACGTTATGCTATGCAGCCATGGCCACGTCTCCTGTAATCTTAGAAATCTATAGATTTGCTCAATTTTGGAGGCTGTAGAGATTTCTGCCTCTTCTCAAGTACACCTCAATTAAAAGGCATATCCCGATTTAGGGCCAAAGCCCAATTAATCGCAGAGTAGTATTTAGTCATCGTGAGTGTGAGTGAGTGTCAAAACTTGTTTAGACAAATAAATTCTGGTCCCAGTTAGACATTGGGGCTGGTTTTTATGGAAGGTCTTTACATATATAAAACCCCTTAAAGCCAAAACATACCAGCTCAACTGTGTGAGCTACTTCCAAGTTGCTTACTTGCAGCAAGAATTGGTAGAGATTGTAAACTTTACCTCTCTTGGATTTCTTGCAGCTAAGCTTTTGGCTAACTTAATTAGTTAGCCCCTCATCTGTGAGTAGATACAACTTTTGTTTCTGTGTATTGATGCATAAGAAAACAAAATCTTCTCACAACAAGCTCAGTGAATTATCTCAAGAAACAAGTGTATTATTTGTAGAACTGAGATGGAAAAACAGAAATCACTCTTTTGGGAAATATGATCATTACTGTCTTGCGGATAGTTATCTTACTATATATATGTAATACACACACACACACACATAAGAATAAATAAATGTGTTTTTCAAAAACAAATATATATTAACATGTCCAAAAAGGAGTAGGAAGAAATATAAACTTGTTTAGTCCTACCGTCTTTCCCAAAACATAATAACAAATAATCATACATAGACTTTCATATTTAAAAGTCTCTTGTGTAACATTAAGGATTATCTATTTGCAAACATATAATCTTTTTAACCATGTTAAAGTTAATGTATAATCATAGTGTATCGTATAACCACAGTGTATATGCAATCCTAAAATAATCAATTTCAATAATCAAATCAAAGTTACATGGGAGAAAGTCTCCCTTCCACTGAGAGCACTTGTGCCACCGTGTTACTATGGTACCTGACAAAGGACAAAGGGCTTGAAAACATTAGTAGACTGTAATAACATTGGAATACAACCAGCAATGAGCACTGACCCCAGTAAAAAGCAATGAAGAGCAAGCAGGACAAGGATTTTTTTGTCAGCAGTCTGCTGGATGTTTATCCCAAATTTGTTAACCTGCGTTTCTCTAAATGGAGGATCCTACACAGACGGCCAATGTAGTCCTCCTATGTGCCTAGAGAGGGAGGGTAGCGAGACAGCGCTCTGTTGCTTGCATCCTATTACCTCACCATTATGCCGCTTACCATGCTGCTTATTTTTACACACTGGACCTTTAAATCTTCATATAATATAATATTTAGACATATTTACCATACATGCATACATGTTCTACAGTGAATTTCCAGCAGAAGATAACATTTTACAGCTACAGTGAGCGATAACCAATATGGGCCTCTTCTTGCCCACAGAGTCCCCAGACATTGTGTGAAAAAGTGACAAATATTGTCAGTTGTTGAGTTAAGAGAAACATTATAAATGCTTGTTCGGATGCCTCTTCAGTACAGAAGTAAATGGAAGTAATCCCATGAACCAAGTTGCCACTAAAAGTCATTGCATAAAATTCCTAGGTGCCACAATTTGTGTCTCTTGCCAAAGGGCTGATGTTTCTATCAGATATTAATGCACAGAGGCATCAGATTACTATACCAAACACTGTGGGTTGCAGGAGAATACAACAATGAACATTAGGGGTTTGTTTTCTGTTTTAATTAAAGGGTGCCTTTGTCTAAGCACAGTGACAATAGACAGCAGATGCCCAACTTTAGACAAGACTTCAGCTCTCTGTCACAAGGTTGCAAAGTGCTTGTCATCCGCAAATGTTGACTAGCAGAGGGGAGCAGCGTGACAGCTGATATAATGCATGTAGATTTAACTCTCTCAGCCGAAATAAAGCAATATAAAATCCCAAGGCACCATCCTCTGCCCAATACCAACCACTCCATTCTATTGTAAACAGACCTATAAAAGTGTCCCTCAGGTGGGAGGACATTACCTTCTCAAAGAGCCTAAGCTGACAGGACTGGCTATTATATAAAACATGTTGGGAAAACAGCTTAAATCAGCCTTTTGATTTGTGTGTCAATTTATGTTGTTTAATGCGCGGAAGATGTACGCTCAATGCTGTTTCAGTTCACGGATGGTTGATGTTAACAGATGTTAGGGATATTAGTGTACTGCCATTTGCAAGCCACATATGAGAGGTTGAGAACAGACCAATTTGTGCTTACCATATAGCCCTCCTCACTAGCATGCAACATCTGATGCCTCATTTGATTTTATGCACGTGTGTGCACATGCAAGAAAGCAAACATGTCAACGAATGCTACAAAAGCTACACCAACACCTATAATGCTGCCTCAGTCAGCCCCGTACTGCTGTGTGTGTGACGGTGCTCTGACCTTGGTACATAGTGTTGTATGATCAGTCACATTTACTGAGAGGATATAAGCACAGATGGCAGTTCAAAATGGCCATGTAGTACATGCAGTGACAGTTGCTCTGTGTAAGTCAGTAATATTTTAAACCACATGCTTTGCACAGTTTTCTGTATGTATACTGTAGTAAATAATGCGCGTTGTTGCACTATTGTTGTCGGTATCATTTTCAGTCATCCTTTTTGATCTTCCTTTTTTTTTTCTTTTAAATGTGTAGCTGCCTTTATAATTTGAATCCACATTTTGATTGCTCAGCTTATCATAAAGACTGCAAACCAAAAAAAGCAAAAAAAAAAAAGCCTGCATGGCCCTACATGCTCAAATGTGTTAAACCCTTCTAACCAGTGGGGCTGTGCAATTAAAAGCTGCAGTCGGAGAGACTGAGAGGAGAGAGGACTTAGGCTGAACACTTGAATGGGCTGCAGCTCCAGCTCTGCCACCTGGCCCCTCCCTGCAGAGAAGGCTGCCGTGCCCGAGATCAGGATCGCTTTCATTTTCCTATCAACTGCCAGGGGTCTGCACGCTCACAAGAAGTTATTGACACGCCTTCAGATGCTCTCATTGGTTGTTCTTTGGGACGCATAACAAACAGTAAGTGTAAACAGTTGGGAGCAAAACATTTCTCACAGACAATCTGTCTAAGCAATTATTATCAAAAGTCATTCTGAGAAAAAATGAATGCCTACATTTTTAATCCAATTTTGATTTCAATTTTAAATTTTGTTTTCCAAAGATTGCAACGGAAATATAATTGAGAAAAACATTTTATTTTGCTGTATTTCATTTTGCAGGTATGTTTTGCCTACGGTTAAAGCTCAGACTCACTCTCAGCCTGTGCCATCAGCGGGGTGAGTTGTGTGTGTGGCATTCAAAATTTCAGCATGAGTCAGACTAGCAGAAGGAGAAAAACAGCATTTGGTCAGCAAAAAAAGGTAAATCATATGTAAAAAAGTTTAATAAACACAAGATATTTTCCGAGGTCATTGAGCCCCAATGTTCAATAATCATGATTTCAATATTGACCAATTTTTCGGATTTTTGCTATAATCGAGCAGCCCTTCTAGCAAATTTTACTAGTTAATATTGGTAAATGATTCCATTCAAAAAGTACTTTCAGTGCTCAGTTAATCTACTTAGATGAAGGGCATCAGGTTTCAATTGTCTTTAAGAAAGCAAATAAGTGTATTTCTAGGTACTTTAAAGGACATCTCCCTTATTTCGTTTCATATTAATTAATCAGCAAACTTAGCCGCTCACAGTGAAGTGTAGAGTCATGTACCGTGTATAATTCACATTAATGTTTTTTAAAGTTGGATTTTCAACTTGATAACATATGTACGTTAACTTTTTTCAGAAGACTTCAGGGTGTCCTTACACGTCCACCTCAGAATCAGCAGAGGTGTCATAGGATGCAGTCACTCACAGGGTGTCGATGAGCTGAAGCTTGTTCCTCTTTTTTCCACATGAAGCCGCTCACATCACTAACTTTGAATATCCTGTAATATTGCACGCCATCTTTCTGCTGTATTTTACTGTCATCCCTTGCGTGTGCTGGCTGGCAGTGGAGTATTGCTACTGCAGGGTGGAGGGATAAGGCAGCATTCAACCAACAGTTAGCACCACATAAAGCCTTTATCACACCTAAACGGCTCCGTCTCCCAAAGCCAGAGCGAGATAAGCACTGCCCATTCATCTGTAATGATGTGGAAGCAAGGAGCAACTGAACTGAGCGGAGAGGGAAAGGCTAGCTCTGACACAGTGTGGAGGACTTTAAGGATATGGGGCCAATGGGGTTTTACTTGTTCACTCCTCAGAATTGTGTCAACATGTTGTTTATTTGATTTTTTTTATCTCTTTGGTTTTTAGTTTATTATGAAAAAAGTCTTGTTCTACATTCATTAACAATAATTACATGCAAGATGAACATAGCAGGGACTGAATTTCACCATGGTAGTTGACAGATTTTCCCTTTGGACTGCAAAATGAGTTTTTGCAACCAGGCAACGACGCATAATTGTGCTACAATGTTCAAATCTACGTTATGAGCTTTTATTACCAAGCTGAGTTTCTTCTTCGCTGGAGAAATAAGATGCATTAAACTGTAACTTTTTCCGTAGTTTCAACTCCATTTTCCAAATGATTGTGTGATCAGATAATTACTTAACTTAACACATCTGTATGTTTGCATCTATAATTGGTTCTGAAGGCCTCACACACTAATTTCTTGCAGATCTAATGTACATGGCTATTTGCATATTCAGCAATGGCTTGCAAAAAGAGAGATATTTGAGTTATGTCTTGTGTATTTTGCACAAGTTCTACAGGAAACCAAGAATACAGCCCAACGTACCAATAAAAAACACATAAAACGCACACAACAAAACGATAGGCAATTAAAATAAAAACAAACATGCAAATGATGCTCAAGGGTAGTCGTTGGTAAGGCACTGTAGAAATGAGTCAGATAGCTAACATTACAGTGGAAGACTAAGAAAAAAAGAGGTGCTAATAAGAAATGTGGGGGGAAAAAACACCAACAGACACAGGAAATGTCCTTGTGATGTGTTTTGGCACAAATTTTAAATTAATTGTTAGAAGTAAGTCTTGGTAACCTCTGCAATTTGAGCAGAACATTTTTAATTATGCCAATTAAATTTGAAAGATAGGGTGACAGAGTTTTAATTGAAATTCAAAGGGTTCTTGGCTTCCGGAAGAAATGTTCATAGCTACAGTAGATGCTCTGTGACTGTTGCCAAATACTGTTGTTGTCATGCTGACACACTTCAGGTGACAAAATTAGCATGCCGATGTTTAGCGGCTATAATGTTTTAAATCATTTAGATAGAGCTCGACTGATATGCAATTTTTAGAGCCAATACTGATACCAATATAAGGGAGCAAAAAAGTACCGATATACACAAATTTTTTGCATTGATCCCCCAAATTAGTTTATCAAACATTTGTAAGAAAGATATGAAAGAGGAATATTTGACAGATCAACATTTTCTATGCTGCACATGCATATTAAAAGTTATACTTTTGGGAAAGTATTTTATTTTAAAAGTGACTACATATTAAAATCAATTCATTTAAATTCTGGGTGGAGACAAGTAGCCCATCAAGAACACTGAGGATGATTTAGATTAAATTGTTTATTTCTGTTTTATCATCTGCTGAAATTATTATCCATTATGTGTGCATTAGGACTCAATTTTTAAATATATTTTCATATATTTAACTCATAAATATAAGTATTCTATCATTATATGCCCATTATATGTCCATATGTTAAATCCTTAAAGTTTAGTTGGCGTCTTTAAGCATCTTTGGTTGTTTAGAGAAAAAACTGTTTTTTTCATATAATGTGAATATATCACATGACATGACACAGATACCTTAAGGTGTTTGCTGAGAATAGCAGACTTTTATTAATAAATACCGCAAAGGAGTCATCTGCTGTCAAGACCTGTTATTCCAGACACTATATCATATGGTAAATCAGCTTACCGATGTGGACCCCGGTGCCTTTTTAAATTGGCTGATAGGGCTTAAAGAGCACACCTTTTAATACACACTGATTCCAAACCTGTCTGTGTCTTCTAGGTGTAATTTGCTTCCTGACTGCAGCTCTGGACCCACAAGGAGTTCCACAGAGGACGGCGGATGCTACCACACCGTCTACCTGAGAATGTTACCTGTCCCTCTGCTTTACCATGTCACCCTAGCAAAACAGTTAACCCAGCACTGCCTACAAATTCTCAAATTTTCCTTTGTTTTCTCCCATAACCCACTGAGTTTGTGATTCCCCTCCACAACCAGCTGAAGTACTCCCGATATGACTAAAAGAGCTCTTATTTTCGACATGTTTTTTCCTCTCACTGCTGCGAGCCACCAAGGCTATGGTGGGAAGCGACATTCTCAGCGGGGTGCCAGTCACTGTCTACTGTTGCTTTTGGGACTAGTGCTCCACCTCACCCTTTCCTCATGCCAACGGGTTGACCTGAAACACCCCATAGTATCCACAGGCTATGGAAAGGTACGTGGCATTAGGAGGGAGCTCAACAATGAGATCTTGGCCGCTGTGGAACAGTTCTTAGGAGTGCCCTATGCCACAGCGCCTATCGGAGAGCGCCGCTTCCAGCCCCCTGAAGCTCCAGGCTCGTGGCAAGAGATCCGCAACGCCACTCAATTTGCGCCAGTGTGTCCTCAGAATGTGCACGGTGTTTTACCGGAGATCATGCTACCTGTGTGGTTCACAGACAATCTGGACGCCGCAGCGACTTACGTCCAGAACCAGAGTGAGGACTGCCTTTACCTTAACATCTATGTCCCCACTGAAGATGGTGAGTGAGACAAACTGTTTTAAAGTCTGTTTAACTGTTGTTTGCATACAGAATGCGCCAGTAAAAGGTCAGCACAAGAGTGAAATCTTACGTTTGTTTCTCTGTTTCTCTGCATTGAAATGAGAAGGTTCTTTTTTGGCGCAGTTGTTTCAGAGTGTAAGAAAGGTTCGCACTTTTATAATCATTTTCAAATTTCACATTTCCATACACCAGGACTCAGGGGATAAACGTTCTTCAGATAAAAATTCAAACAGTACATGTTCTGTTGTGACATGCACTGTTTTAACTTGATTAATGCTCATTTTTTAAACCATGCATGAGGATGATACAATAGTAATTGTGTTAGCATGCCAACATTTACCTTTCCCCTAGAAATCCAGAGGAAGTTAAATGTATTTGAGCGACAAATCGAACCAACAAGTAGTGACTCCGTGATGCCATTAACATTTTCTTATTTTGACCAGTCAGGGGGCAAAATTCCTCCATGTGTGGTCCATGTAATTTTCCTTAATCTTGCTCTATATTATAGCTATATGCCAATTATAGCTGCTGCTGCTCTTTATTAAAAAAAAAAAAAAAAGACATGCACCATTTTCAGTAATAATTTCCTACTGAATTATATTAAATGTGACATTTTGAAAACTCATATAACGAACATGTTCAAACCAACAGGCAGTGTGTTTGGTCACATAACACTGTAACAGCTTGTGGTGGTCAACCATCACCTTACTAAGACGTCCATTCGACAGTATATGAAAAAAGCATGATTAACTTTTAATCATCAAGTTAAGTTACATGAGTTAGGTGAACGGAATATTCATATTCACATTGTTACAAACTGCATAACCCTTGTCTGTTTGTTGGTTGCAAGGCTATGTGCTGTCATTCTAGCAGTTATATAAAATAGGTCATAGACTCGTATCTCATGATTTACGAGGGAATTGTAGATACTGACAGTAATATCAGGTGGGCATATCAATGTGACAATTTGCTCTAAAAAAGTTATCCAAAAAAAACCCCCACATCTTTAAAAAAGCTTCCACATATCTGAACTTTTGTGTAACTTTCATATTTTCTATTTTGTATCTATATTTGTATTTGTTGCTGCACTTCATGTAAAGCAGTATTTAGAAAAGGTCTAAACAATTATCATTATTAATATTGAATTGATGCCACACTGTGGTCGGACTAGAAATAAAATCTCTTGTGGAGCACCAAATTTTGGAAGAAGTATACGTGAGCACTGTACAAAAAAAAAGAAGGGCCTCATAGGCCTCTCGAGGTGGAATTATTTAGAAAACGAAATTGCTACAAGGCAAAACTTCCGCACCTTCATTGCTGTCTGGGTGTACTTCTCACTTTAATCGTCCAGTAGAGAGAATTTGAGAAAGCAATTAGTTAGGTAAAAGAATACAGAATAAAAGTATAACTTTGTAGGCCCATGCTACTGACAGTAGTGAGCAAGGTTAATGATAAAATTTTAAAAAGTCTATGATTTATGGGCTGGCCTGAGGAAACACAAGTGTTTATGAATTACTGCTGCTGCTCACACTGTTTATGAAGTCACTGTTGTATTTTAACAATAAAGTGGAAACCATGGCCTACTTAGCTAGATTCTGCTGGCGTTACCGATGATTTATTTTATTGATGCATGCGCCCAGTGGCCCAACAAAAGATGGAACGGATTAATGGCCAGTGAAAAATATAAGGTATTACTGTAGCATACAGTAAAACAACACCACCGTGGATGTGTTGGAATGAACCATACAATGACAGAAATAGAGATATGAGGTTACAGTATGTTTGCTATTTCGTGCATATGTCGTATGCACACCGAGAAGATGATGTAGAGTGTCCTATGTAACTCCCTGGGGAGAAGGTGTGCAAATGAGTGAGACTGATTTTACATGTAGCCCTGTTTGCTTGTCAGTATCTGCCACTTATTGTCAGGGGTCACTGCTTACACAAGGCCGATGCTGTCCCCAAGGATATTTTTCGCCTTGTGTGAGAGAGAGAAGTAGAGACCTAAGCAGAGTGAAAATCAAACACCCTATATTCAGCATCTAACTGCTGTCACAGTCCAGCAAACAGTTTACTTGGTGTTCGACTTGCGATCAAGGCAGGAGTGACACGAGAATTTTGCTGACATTAATTTTGTATGACAAAATAAGCAACATGGTTAAAAGGGATATAAAACCTCATTTGTTTTTTGTTTTTTGTGTGTTTGTTTAACACTTAAAAATCCTGAATGATGTTAACTTTGGTGATCCCTTTCCTTATGCGTCACCCTGTCAATCATTTTTTTTCTTTCGTAGTTACATGTCTGAGCCTCTGTAAAATACGTTGCTTAATTGGAAACATTTGGGGCTGAAAAATAATGCCAGCATGAAATTGGCATAAAATTCTAGTTCATCAGATGGCCATTTGAGGGTGGCTCCAAAAGTAAGTCATTGACCATAAATCATCCCTAGTGCCTTTTGGGGAATTTTACATGCAAATACTGGAAGTTATGGAAACTATATCCATATGGGATTGCTATAAAATTCCCTGATGGTGTATCTGACTTGCCTGTTACGTCGATGCTGTTGATGTTGATGAGCCGGAATATACAGGAAGGTCCGTGAAGAGGTCCAGGAAACAGCTTAATTGATGACAGCATGTCTGGAAAGTGCTCACCAGTTGAGAGAATGAGGAAAACATGATTACTAACAAGCACTAGGAATCAAGAAGAGATAACCAATGAGTGAACAGCCAAGGATACCACTACACTGGCAGAGAGAGCGTCTTGGTGTTGACAGCTTTGGGGACCAGAGTTCTCAAAATGTAGTCTCAAGAATAGATAGGTTTCAGGTGAGTCCAGAGACAAAGATGGAGAGGGGAAAAAGGACAAATGGAAAAAAGCAACAGACATAAGAGACCAAAAAATACTGAAGCCAAAGCCAGAGCTGTGACATGACGTTGACAATTCTCAGTGATCAGGTGGATAGAGTTTGTGGACATTTTCCAGTGGTTAACTTTCATACTGCATTTTGTCAAATGGATCAAACCTTCCAAATAATGTCAGATGATCAAATGGTCCGCTCAT
>KV751332.1:1255010-1267925 GCA_001698575.1 Mola mola | reverse complement strand
TCCTTGTAAATAATTGTCTTCAGCTATACACAGTCATTCAATCACAACAGAGCAAAATGTCTCAACTTTTGCCGTTTTTCCTCCTTTAATCATTCTGTTTTGTTTCCCTGCAAATGCAGTCCTTTGAAATTTTGTCCCCCCCTCCTTCTCTTTTTGTCTGAAACCTCAGGTCCACTCACAAAAAAACACGATGAGTCTACAATGAACCGACCGAGGGATGAAGGTATTTTAATTGCATGCTTTTATTCTCCTTGTGCTCTATTTTCCAAACTCTGGGGGGACTGTTGTCTTTGTATCTGTGTTTTAGTAATTGAATTCTGAGCACATTACAAGGCTAGTATGAGAGCACAAATCTGGCAGCCAGGAGATTTTAAGAAAAAATTGGAGTACATAGAAATTAGTTGTTCCTAATTCCGTTTGTCACAAAGGCTGCTCTTTGGGTACCTGCACCAGGAGTTACTTTACTTTCCCCTATCACGGGTCTATCAACCACAAGTTGATGCTGACGTTCTGATTCCTGTGGGATGCAACCCCAACAATCCATATTCAGTCCTTTTTCATCTGCACCGTTATCCTTGCACCAGGGTCCTTATGGAATTGTCTGCTAAATTATTATTCTTCATAATGTTAATGGGGTTTCGACAATTCTTCATTTTCCAAATAGGGGAAGCCTGGAAGATTTTTTGCTATTACTGTACAGTTCACTGTAGCCAAATGGAGATGCTCTCATTACTTTTTACTGACGCAGCCAAAATCAGTGCAGACGGCATGTACATCTGCTCCATACACGTGCACAGACAGTTTATATTATATAGCATTATTCATGTGCAGGGTGTGTTACTTTCCATTTTGCTCATACTCAAGAATGTTGCATGTGTAAGTGTACACCTGAGTGCATGTGCTAATTTGTGCCAATGTGTGTGGGTTTTTTTTTTTGGGGGTGGGGGGGTTGGGTTTTTTTGTATTTTGGGCTTTGTGCTATGTGCATATTGAATTCTCTCTCCCTTCCATCTCTAATTGCTATGGTTTAAAAAGAGACAGATGAAGCTAATCCAATTGTGTGGTTTCTTAACGGTGAAAACAGGAGGAAGGATTCATGCAGGATTGCACAGGACAGGAGCGAAATGATGAGAATAAAGATGAAAGAAAAAGAAAAACTGAGCATAGCAAAAGTGCAGGGGAGGGCAATGAGGGGGAAGAAGGGGAAAAAATAGTCATAATGAAGACAAGTGCATGATGAAATGACATTTATAGTGCTTTGAAAGCGAGAGAGATGTGGAGAAAGAGAGATTTAAAAGGTGGATGAGTAGCAGACTGGTAGAGCTTGACATTTATGCCGACAGCTGATGGATCCTGACAGAATCGGGATGGCTTGGGTAGGGCTGAATTCCTGACCTAATGGCCTGTATTGGACACTGCAGGTTCCCAGACATTATTGGAAAATACTGGTTTAAGCATCTTGATTTGTAGAAAGTTCGCTTGAAACTGCATTGTTTGCATGCATTATTGAAGTGCCAGTATATTTACATTCAATGTGCCAGTGGAGGGAGCCAGGAGAGCAAGGTTTTGTTCTGAGTGAGACACGTTCACCCTGTGATCCTGCACCCTAATCAAGATACCCCAAGTATCTGCTAAGCTTGTTCCCATACATCGAAATGTCTTACCTTTTCTTTTAATTTGTTTTTATGTTTTCTATGCATGTAATCACATTTGAAAGGTGTGGTATCTTCATAAATATATATATCACCCGAGGTCTGTCTAAATGCGTATAATAAAAACTACACAAACGCTCTTGTAAGCCTACCTGATCACAGTATATAGCTCTAAAATGTCATTAGAATAGAGTGCACTCAAGTGATGAGATAAACTGCCAGACACTTTCTCCTTTTACATCATTCAGACCTTTCCCTATTCACCTTTCATTAACGTATTGTAGGTATGTATGAGCTTTTTATCTTTTTGGTAAAAATTGAATGGATTTCTTTTTTTTTAAATCCCATTTTTTTATTTATTTTTTTACTCACTCCCAACCTTAGAAAATATTTCAGTTTTAACTTGTAATTTTCCTGAGGTTTTGTGTTGTTACACTGTGATAATCTGTTCACTCTCTTTTCAGTCTCTCTTTTATTCACAGTTTGATAATGTATAAAAACTAACTGTGAAACAAGAAGTTCCTTTTGGTGGGAGAAGTCACGGTTTCACAGTTATGTACACCAAAGAGTAATGGCCTTGATAATCTGTAACACTATATGACGCAGATAAACTACAAGCTGCTCAAATTTTACTGTCCAGTACAGCAACAGATGTCCTCTTAACTTACTCTTACATGACTATGACTGTGTTTCAGCCTCCTAGAAAAAAATAATGAAAGAGCTTCGGAGAGAAAATACATTTTCTGGTCAAGCCTAGTTGAGCAGAGGCCACCTTAAAATGCATTTAAAGCTAAATCTGTAATCCAGATGTAAACGAAAGAATTTGCCCACCGCCCTTTAGAAACACTCCTGTTACTTCTCTACATCTCTATGACATTACACACAATGCAGCAAAGCAACTACCAAAGGTATTAGCAGGACACTAAACTGAATTTAAAGAGGTTAGGGTTCCAAGTCCAGGGCAAAAAAAAAAAAAACTTTTTATAGCAGTGAGCTTCTACATTAGCTGCTGTTAGCATATCACACCAGAATACCCAAGTTGCATCACAGGTAATGTAGGTGGAAGGGTTTGACTAGGACGGAGAATATGCGAAAAAAAAGAGGAGACGATACTCTGGTTTTGCTGCTTTGATTTTGGGTCTTACTTCATTGTGGGTTCGACAATAAGTGCATCGTGAAATCAGTGGCGCACTCCTTTTAAGTTGTCTTACAAATACGTTTCTATCAAATATGTTTCCATCAATAATCTATCTATAGTAATACGACACAGATTTAAGAATAACTGTATACTCATTGGGACCATAAAATGGCAGCTATTTCATTGACAAATTTTCTCTCAGAATTTAATTTATGGTATGCGCGTTCCTTTGAGTGGGGCTGGAAGTGGCCTGGTGATATGTCACTCCTTTATACTATCCTAATGACTGAACTTGTTTACATATCCTTTGGGAAATCAGCTGGGGGTTCAGAACACGCCAGAGAAGAGTTGGAATGACAAGCGCGTCAGTACGGCTGATTTTCTCATTTCTTTTTTTTTTTTTTTTTTGCCTTTTTATTATTTTTAGCCAAGTCTGCCTGTGTCATACCTGTGTGTGAAGCCATATGTGCCATTTCTCAGTGTTTGTGCGTGTTCAAGACTGCGAGTGACGCACCCAAGTGCATGTGTAACCTGAGATTCAGGTGGTGATGCAGTCGGGTGTGCAAATACGTGAGTGGAATTTGTTACCAAGGCAACAGGCATTCAGTGAGTCGGTGCAATGGGATGGCTGTTGCAGTTCTATTAGCGAGAAGCAGTTTCCATAGCGACTCTACATCGCAGCTGCCTATGCAAGAATTTGTGTGTGTGTGTGTGTGTCTCTGTCTAAATAGGATGTGAATTTGAGTGTTCATTGGCCTACCTTTCTGTGTGTGACTGGCTTTGTAACATTCATATTCCTCATTTCTGTGGTGTTCATTTTGGTTTGAACCCCCATCCATGGCTTTACCCCCTGTCAGCTCTCTCACACTGCCCTATTTTCAGCTCCCACCCTTCTCCCTTACCCCCTTTATCTCTCTCTTCTCTGCTGTCTCTCTGGCTCCCCGTCTCTGAGTGGTGAAGCTCATCCGGGTAAACAGATGCTGTGGCTGTTATTTATCTTTCCACTCTGACTGGCTTCATACAAATTATCCACAGGCCCTGCACATTGCAGACGCTCCGTCTAAATGGGCTACACTGGCAGCTCTCTCAGCCTTATCCTCAGTCAGACACTCAGATCATACCAAAGACGGTGTGCAAGGGGTGACTGGGGAGGTTACACACACAAGCTGACAAAGTAAACCATAGCAACACACTGATGGCACAAGACAGAAAGGGCATCAGAAATGGCTGCACCATTTCCTCCACACATTGAGGGTAAGAACAGTTCGGGAAGGTACCGTCCCTGCACAGTGCAGTGGAAATAGATGTCAAAGATGTAAAGGATTCGCCCAATGTGGAAGACATGAAATACTAACCAAGTTAAAGGTTGATGTTTCAGGCGTGGTATATTCTGTTTTTCTTATATAGCAATGGCTTTTGGAAGAAATCTTAAATATAAAAAAAATGTAATCTTAAAAATCTTAAGATACTGCTGCATTCTGAAGTTAAAACTATCAGTTTGAATGAGGCAGGGCACTTGCTGCTCATGGAAACAAACTGTTCCAAAGGAATTTTTTAAAAGTTGTGAGAGTGTGGTAAATGATTGAATAAGTGATGGAAAATGAAAACAACAAACGTCATTGTTTGTGTTGCGCAGACATTCGGGATCGCCGCAAGAAGCCGGTGATGCTGTTCATCCACGGAGGCTCCTACATGGAGGGCTCAGGGAACATGTTCGACGGCAGCGTCCTTGCAGCCTATGGAAATGTAATCGTGGTCACCATGAACTATCGACTTGGTGTGCTCGGTAAGTTTGTTGGGCCATTTCCTGCCTGCTTTATCACGTACAGGTGCATCCATACATAAGTAAAGACTTTGTTTGCGATATGTCATCTGTGAGCTGTCTACACTAATTGCCCATGAATGAAAAAGACCCTCCTACCACATGCCTCTGGTTATCCAACTTCGTGCTACACTTTCTCACTCTAAAATACTATCTCAGGAGACAAGAATGTCAGCTTACGCCTGTAATGGCATATATTGTCAAGTTGATGTATCAGTATTTGACAGAAAGCAGCCCCCAAATCTCGCATGATTACAGCATTGTTGACATGCTACAAGTAAGGGAAAGTGTAGGCAGGACACACAGGAAAGACAGGTTAAAATGGTGAGTATCTCAGAGGAGCTGCTTTACAAGACAACATTTTGTCAGTGGAAAAAAGACAAAATTTAACTAAAGCACATTCCATATTTCCTTCCCACTGCTTTTATTTGTTATTATGTTATTTATTTGTGTATTTTCTCTAGTGCCATGCACATACCATTTATACAAAAATATTGCCTTTCATATTTGAGGATGGAGTCATATAACAATGTTACTTTTCTTGTCTCCAACATGTTAATCCTGAGTTAATCCTGTTATCATGGTGGGAAGAAGCTCCTTTTGTTGGAGTCAGTGCGTAAAACACACAATGAGCACACATCCTTTCCCAATTAAACCCTAAGACCTAAACCTGGGCCCCATCTTCTGTAGAAGTCAAATGTGTTGTTTCTGAAGATTTCTACAGATGCTGTTATATTTTTACACCCATTGTCTATGGCAGCAATTAAGAACCTTTAAGAACTCTTAACTTTAACTGACTTTTGTGCTAAAGTTAACTCAAACTACATTTAGTTGTGTTTTTTAAATGTCGCTGAGGCTATGCTGTATATTAAAAATACATAAATCACAGAGTGTTAATGTTGTAAACTACATGAAAGTGATGTTTTGTTTTTGGAATGGAATTCATTTAAACATCATCAGCCATTTTATATCAAACGTCACCTAACATTGCACTTCAATTTTTTTTAAATTAACAACAGCATAAACATGTCCCTCCTTCAGGTTCTGGAGCTCTAACCTTTCTAACACCTTGAAAAATATGTAATAAAGAAGGTTTTTGAGATGAATATTTGTAGCCGTAAAAACCAACTTAAGAGATCTTCTTGGCTTGAAAACTCTCACGAATTTACACATGTATTTAAGCCTCGACCCAATTACCCCTTTAGCTCTCACCCTCCTTACAGCTTTGTCAGATCAATGTACCACTGTCCTCCAACTTTCAAAAATAGCATTTTTTAGAATTTATACTGATATGCCATAGCACTATAACCACAGGAAGGTGAATTGAAAAACATTTATTAACTACAATGGCACCTGTCAGTGGGTGAACATTTTGTCCTTGAAGTTGATACGTTGGGAGCAAGTAAAATACAAAAGTGTAAGGATCTGAGCGACTTTGACAGGGACCAAATTGATGGTTAGATGGTTTGTGAGGGTAGAACGACTGGGTGAGGGCATCTCCCAACTCACATGCATTTTTGGGTGTGGCAATCACAAATGGTCTAAGGATGGACAACCAGTGAACTGACGACAGGGTCTTGGGTGCCCAAAGCTCACTGATAAGTTAGTGAAGGCTGGGTTGTTCAATCGCACAGAAGAGCTCCAATAGCACAAATTGCTGAAAAGGTTCATGCTGGTTCTGATAGAAAGGTGTCAGAACTCAATGTGCATCGCAGCTTGGTGTGTATGAGGAAGCTGCAGAATGGTCAGAATCCCCCTGTACATTGCTTAATGAGCATCAGAACTGGACCATGGAGCAAAGGAAACATGATGAGTCGAATTTTCTTTTTATATCATGTGGATGGATGGATGGATGTGCCTTGCTTACTTGTTAAATAGATGGCACCAGATGCACTTTGGGAAGTGGAGGCAGTATGATGTTTCTGGCAATTCTTTGCTGGAAAACCTTGGAACCTGCAATTCAAGTTAATGTTACTTTGATATGTACCGCCTACCTAAACATTGTTAGGTAGGCACAGCCCATCACAGGAACAGGTCAACGTGTTGACTTGGCTTCCCAGTTCCTCAGATCTCAATCCCTTTGAGCGTCTGTGGAATGCGTTGGACCAATGTGGAATCCATGGAGGCCCCTTTAGGCAATTTACAGGACTTAAAGGATCTGCTGCTAGATAGTGGAAAGTAGAGTCAGTGATAAATTATTCCTGTAGCATAGGGTTCTGACCTTTGATGACATTTTTTAAGGAGGGCTTTCAATGAATATCACATTTTTGACCTTGTTTCCATGTCAATGTGGTGTTTTTATATGCTACGACCCACATTACCAAATTAGGCATTCAACTTCTTGACTGAAGATTTTTGCCTTCCTTTTGCAATCCACCAATTATAGTCCCCCAAAAAATTATTATGAATTATGAATTCTTCTATGTAGAAAACTTAAAGAGGAGGACATTAAAACGTGCCCCGACTGAAACCAAGTGGTACTACACAACCCAATATTCAAAGCCATATTTGTGTTTAATTTCATCCAGTGCTGACTGTTAGCTTGCAAAACGTAATAAAACCTAAAGGATAACCTTGCCCTCCCACACGACCTATAGTCGATGTGAATAATGTCATAGGATAAAGGGAGATGACTGAATCCTGACAGAGAATCAGGGATGCACATCTGATAATATAGACATTAATACATGACACTATGTTACTGGTCTGGGACTTGAAGATATGATTATGCACAATAACTGCCTTAGCATAACAGTCTTGATCAGTCTTGATCATACACAATGTTTATTGTCACTTATCATTTTCATCGTCAGGTTTCTCAGACCTTAACTTTTATTCTTCTATCTGTTCACTAAGATTTTTTCATAACATAGCACAAACAGGTGTATTTGTCTGCACTTCTGCAGAAAAACAAAAAAAAACAAAAACATCCAGGATACTTCAGGGACATCGGCCACTCTGTGCCTTTGGCGGACATTCAGCCATTGAGAACAGAATTGAAATATGTGTCTGTTGATTTCAGTGTATTTTTGGATTAAGGGTTATTCTATATGTCCAGTCTGTTGGAGATTTGCAGTGCTTGCAAGGTGCGAGCTGAGCTCTGTGTGTGCGGGCATGCATTTGTGCGTGTGTACCTTTGTGCTGCTGGATAACAATGGAGTCGAGTATTTACATTCGCCTTCATCTTTGGAGGTGTTTGCACACGGACTGTGGCTGTCATTGCAGTTGCCAGGTTGGGTAATCAGATCTTGTTTATTGCATCACGCCTGTTTCAACATATCAGAATAATGATAAACAGAGAAATGGAAATAGTTTAGGATTCCATCCAAGAGTTGCAGTGAGTATTAGCAGAGAGTAACATGATCCAGACTGTTATTGACACTGCCAGTGGGGAGGCACGGGGACAAGGACAAACAGAAAGTTAGGGATCTGGATCTACAGCTTTGCTATGCAAAATTCAAGCTTATGTGCGGTCTTTTTTACAGCTGTTGGACAAACCATGAACAAACTGAGCATGATATTCAGTGAGATTTATGGATTCTAGTCTTAAATCATGCTTTAATTGAAATGCTCCTCAGCGGAATTTTGTTTTCCCCATCTCGACCTTGCTTTGAACCTGTAACCTGCTCAATTTACATCGACATTATCGGTGTGAATTGTGTTGGAGACGTTTGAAGTGCGATCATGCGCTGCACAGTAAGTTTATACAACAAACCTCCATACAAATACAAAAAAATACATAAACATAGAGGAAGAGAGTGATTATGAGGGATGAAGCAGTGCCCTTGATTCCTTAAACATTGTTGAAAATTTTGATATGTGGGCGAATGTGCTCCCTCTCCCTCTCTCTTTATCTTTCAAACATGCTGTAAATGGGTTACTGTACTAAAGCGATAATCCTTGCGTGTTTGTATGTTTGTGTAGCAGAAACACAAGCATATTTGTCCATGTGCACACCAACATCTTCTGCATGTTGCAGTTCATAAGTGTATGCATGTGTTACTTGGTTGTGTGCTGTGCGTAAAATATATATATATATGAATAATGCACCATCCATCTGAATTTTTAATAGTACCCCTCTCTGACGCTAAATATGAGTCAAGGTGAGAAAGGCATAGTGTTTTTTAATAGTGTTATATTCTAATCTTTAGTATTATCCTGTGCTTACACACATAGCAGCTCACACATGCCAGCCTCATTTCATCCACCTGCGCCTTTAAGAGACTGATAAGGAGTCAAGAATAAGGGAGGAAGAGAGAGCAGGGAATAGAGACGGATGAGCGAGGGAGAAACATACAAAGACAGTGAGAGAGAAGGAAACAGGAGATGGGAGATGGGAACGGTCCAAAAATAAACCATAAGAAATGCTTTTTTCAATCTTCACTGATGCAAAGTATTATTTTTGAATTATTCAATCAAATATATGTTCCTGCAGTGAGACCGCAGCACCCTCACGTCAGCCATATGGTTTTATACCTCATGAGCTCACTCCCATATGACACATACATGTGTAATTTTCCATCAGATGATACACTTTCTGTGAGTTTCTCATTAAGTTAGAATGCTCCCCGTTGTTGTGGAGTAAGACGGGTCAACGAGAGGAAAATGTCTGCCTCGCACAGCCTGGTTCAGAGGTTTGGTGACAGTAGAGAATCCAGCTTGCTCCTCAGCTCACCTTCTCCTACCTTCCTCCCGCTCCAGGCCCAGAAAGCCTTCTGATTTGTGTTGCATAGCCATCTGTTTAGACTAATTAACTAATTAACTAATTAATGAACTCTGGGGATAGGCCCACCAACGTGGTCTCTGTGAGTGAGAACATTTTTCACCTCAGGAAGAGAGATAAAACGCTTCTCCTGGAAACGTTTCTCTGCACTTTCTGTCCAATTTTAGCTTTTTACTTGCAAGTGAAAGCCGCCTCTTTACGCAGCAGCACATTTTATAAGCACAGATTTTGCCCTAAATAGATACACCTGTGAATTTAGCATTTGTTTGGTTTCAGTCTGCCAAAATATGCAAGGTGATACTGTGTCATTTAAATATAGCCTGGAACATGTAAAATTTGTGTGTGTCCAACTGTGTGTGTCCAACTGTGCATTCGAGTGCGGAGAAATCATCTTTATTTTATTTCTTTTTTGAAACATTTTTTTTAAGGTAATGGTGCATTTCTTATTCTCTTCTGTTGCTCAAATTTCTGAGAGGGCGAGGAAGGATGTGTTAATATAAAGAAAAAAGAAAAATAACTATAAACACTGCCTCATTTGTAAGCATTTCTGTCTGAGTCACACCATATAGATTTTTGATGGTAATCGTTGTTTAATAGAACAATACTGGCTGCTTCTTATTAGCTTTGTTTTTGGCTTCCACCTTCTTGGCTGAAAATAAGTGAACAATTTATCAGAAAAATAAGACTCAAACAAAACATTAAAATTTCAAGCTTGAAAAACAAAACAGTGAGCAGAAGATGCTCCCTGTAGAGCAAGTGAGGTGAGGTGAGGTGATACCTATCTCTGTAATGTCTCTATATGCTACCACTCATCTCTTTACTTTTGGGTTAAACCTTATAGTAACCTTTAATTTGAACCCTTAAATTCAGTTTAGATTAACGCTTATAATAAGGAGTCCGCATGAGCCAGAAGATTGAGTTGCTCCCACATATTTACTTGTACAAATGGTGAGATAAGGATGCATTTTTAACGTAGCCAGTAGCATTAGCACCTCTCATCATGCAGTTCGACGTTCAGCAAGCAGACTCTTCTCGACTGGGCGCTCCCAATTAACATGGACGTGGGAAACAAAGCATACTAAAGTGAAGTTAGAGACTTTCCATGTGGAATCAAGTCAGCAAAGGAATGACATCAAAAACCCGTACTAACCTAGACACAAAAGATGCCGTTTACACCTCTCAGTGAACATCGCTCTGTAACAGAGACAACTTTGATACCAAGAGTCTACTACTACTACTTACAAATGGGAAACCTCTAAAAACACCCACGTATCTATCCAGAAAAAAGAAAACCTTGAAAAAGAAAACAGAGAATCAACTGTTGACACTGATTCATCTACAACTTGCTCCTTCATTTCTCAGATAAGAGCCAGGGGTTTCACATGCTTGCCAGCCTTAGTGAAAACTGAAAGGGGCCGCATGCAAACTAAATTGTCCTGCATGAGTGCACCTGGCTGTGTGTTAGTGGAGTGTTCAGAGGCAAGGGCGTGGTGCGCAGCAGTGGCATCTTCAGCGGAGGGGACTTGTCCAGCAACAGCGAGAATGTTGGAGAAGAATGCTGGACAGACATGCACTTGGTCAGGGGAAGAAACCTGCTCATATTCAGCAGGGGGCTCAGGAGAAGGTAACTGAACAGAAAGCACTGGAGAAGGAGATGTATTCAAAACATCAGACACAGCTGGGGAACCACACCCACCTCAGCCTCTGAGGCCGGAGCAGTCACAGCTGGGGAACTACCGGGCTCACTGGCTGAAGCATCCACATCATTTGAATCACCCATGCGCAGAAGCCAGTTAATTGTCTTTGTTTCACCATCCTGCACCTCAACAGGAACTACTGGATCATATTGTTCGCTCCCAGCAACAGAAGAGCTTAACTCACAAACATCATTATCCCCAGCATGGAGAAAACTCACAGGCTGTAGGAAGTTTCTGTGAGCAAACTTTTCCTTTGATGTGACAGGATCTCTGATGCAGTACACATTGATTGCAGGCTTCCCAGACACAACTTCATAAACTGTGGATTCCCACCTGTGTGCAATTTTCCACTCCCCTCTCTAACCACGATTGGCGAGTAAAACACTGTCCTGACGAACCTGTTCCATCTGACTATTTTGCCAGGCAACATGGGCAGGTTCCGATAGGTCAGGTTTTAAGCAAGACACAAACTCATAGTGGTCGACAACAGCACTGTTTGGGAGCACGGGCTGGAATACTACATCAGCAGGCAGATGTGCGATATTACCAAACATGACAAAGAAGGGTGCAAAACGTATTGTCTCATGTTCAGTGCAATTTTAACAGTACGTCAGCATCTGAAGCATTAGTGGCCACCTAGCCTTTGACTGGGCAGGTAGGGCTCTTATCATGTTGCAAAGTGTGCGATTGTATCGCTCGACCACCCCATACGGGGTAGTGTATGATTTCTGAACGCCAGCCATCGCTAAGAGTTCTCTAATGGGTCTATTTTCAAAATTGGCTCCTTGGTCTGAATGTATTAATGCAGATGAAGTCATTCTACAGCCGATGGACAACTTGCTTCGCCGACTGAATTTTGCATGGGAATGCATGGGACAGTTTAGAGAAGTGGGCTCTCAGGGAGTCTGGAAAAATGAATTGGTGAATCGTCTTGTTCATATGGCTGTTTCCTTTACCCTGATTAAAGAAAGACAGGCTCACCAATAATGCATCGTGGTTACTGTTCAATGCAGGTACAAACCTACAACAGCAGATGGTGCAATTTAGCAGGATTTAAACTAAACCAATTCAAAAATGTTAAACAAGCTGCACCTCTCTTACGGCAGCTGCTATAAGTTATGCTATCTGCATAATCGGGAAACGCCATAAATCACCTCAATGCTGGATTTCCTGTCATCCAGCTAGAGGCTCTTTCCAGTTTCCTATTATGTTTACAAGCAGCAACAACTTGCCTTTAAATAAGTACAGATGTAACGATGCACCGCGATACAGTTAAAAATCACTACAAATACGCAACATAAATCGAAACACTAATTAGACATAAATCTAAACAGCAGAGGGCGCTTGGTACGTCAGCATGTCCTTTGGCTCTCGGACGCGCTGTGGTAAGTGTACTGCATCACTTCTGTTTGGTGTTGCTGTCTTTTCCACTGCTTTAGCTCAAGGCTCAACTCGTGAACTGTGAACAAGCATGAATTCGTACTCCCCAAGCATTTAAAGCTCTCTCTGACCTTAAAAATAATACTTAGAACTTATTTTTTAATTAATAAGTAATTTTGTTCAGTTTTTCTAGCTTGTGACCCGTGATGACTCCTCTCCTCTTCTTGCTCAGTGTGTTAAACTTTTTTTTTGTTATTCCTCTGCCTCTTTTAGCAGTAATGATAGGAGTAATATGTAAATGTAGTTTATTTGCTGTGTTGGAGGAGAGCTTTTGTGAACTGGAATAGCGGCTCTGCGCCATGGGAAGCAAATCATTCATTTTCCTAGCTAGCCAGCCCAAGACAGCAAAGGATATTGTGAAGATACAAAGATCTTAGGTTTTTTGAGACAAAGCATGATATTGATAAATGTGAGATACTAATTTATTTGCATAGTTTATACTC
>KV751332.1:1230113-1249483 GCA_001698575.1 Mola mola | reverse complement strand
TTTATCTTCACTTAGAGCTTGATGACTCTCCCCACAGTTCCTTGGCCATTACCTAAAGCAAGTGTTGAATATACATGAGTCCAGCTTCATAAACTGCTGCTCTCAGCACTAAAGTCAGTAGGAAGCCCAACTCAGCAGATGTGGGGTGGGTGGGGGGATGGATCAGAAAGAAAACTTACTGAACGAGAGAAGAGAAGAGAAGAGAACCTGTTTGATTTATCTTCAGTGGTGGAAGACAAACCACATCTCCTCTTTGCATTTTGCCTTTGCAGTGAGGATTACAGGAGGCGCTAGCTCCAGCTAGCATGCCATTTCACAAACTCAGCTATGTGTCTGGGTTGACTTTGTTAGTGTACTCACTATGCACATGCATGCTGTTGCGTGCTCAAATGTGGACATTCAGAAATGTCGGTATGCAAGTGCTTTTGTGAGTGTCTGTCCATATAATTTGGCTTGAAGCTCTGGACAGTTGCCAGGCAACTGTGGCAGGCAGCTCAGCGCTCGGCCGGGCAGCCGCGGAGCAGACACTTCCACCTGACTGTGGTTTTGATGAGCGGCCGAGGTCAGCACTGATACATCAGAGGTCAGATCACATCGTGCTGAAAGGCAGTCAGTGTCTGAGATAATCTGAGGATAACCCACAATAATATGTTAACTGTGTCTTGATTATTAGGAATAATTCTTTAAAGGGACAGTTTACATATTCATATCCTCATCCTTGTTTGTTTTACTACTTCTTCATTAGTTTTGGTGAGAATTGATGTAGAAATGTCCCCTTTCCTTTTCTGTAAATAAACTGGATGACTCTTGGC
Source organism: Mola mola (assembly GCA_001698575.1). Lineage (NCBI taxonomy): Eukaryota > Metazoa > Chordata > Actinopteri > Tetraodontiformes > Molidae > Mola > Mola mola. The sequence goes on along the minus strand of KV751332.1, from coordinate 1,248,671 downwards.
TTGCGGTACAGAAAGCACCCAAAAAAAAAAATTAAAAACTCATCAGCAGAAATTAGTAGCCCACTTTTGGCCACTCTGTGCAGGATTTTTTTTCTCTCCATATCACTCTGCTGTGGGAAGCTTGTTTCTAACTAAAGAAACTAAATGTATAGCTCACTGGAGACAAATGCCATCTCTTCCTTTTGCACACTAATACCCTGTTCTTTCATAGAAATAATAGTTTCTACATGAAACTGCTCGCAAGGTCTGTGGATCATATTGATTAACTGGATCATGATTTCTATGAAGAGATATTGCTCTTGAGTTTTCAAATGTATTTTTGGCACATTGAGCACCAAAAGTTCAGTCTAGTTCCATTATATTTGAGAAACGGCAGACACCTCAACAGCCAACTCTCTGCACTCTGCGCCAAAAGAGTCTGGCTGAGATAAAGAGCCTGAGGTAATAAGAAAAATATGAATTTTTAATTTTGAGATGAACTGTAAAGGTAGTATTTCTGCCAAAATGTTGATCTTAAAGTAATGAAATTTCTATATTTCTAATAATGTGTGCAACACTTAAGGCTGCACTATGGGAGCTGAGGGCAGCTGTGGTTTATAATAAGTTCAGTAATCCTATTATCTCTATATCACTACTTAATCATGCAGCGTTTGCTCATGATCATCTAATTATGATTAGGTAAGTATGAAGATTATTTTTTTCTCGAGACTGGGTCACTGATTATGGATTACTTAAGCATTAATTTGTTCTCGTGATTCGTTTCGTTTCGTTTCGTTTCGTTTTGTTTTCTGCTGCTTATCCGGGTCCGGGTGGTGGGGGCAACAGTTTGAGCAGGGAGATCCAGACGTTCCTCTTCCACCAACTCCTCTGGGGGGACACCAAGACGTTCCCAAGCCAGCCGTCCTTGGTGTCCTTGGTCTGCCCCGGGGTCTCCTCCCAGATGGCCATGCCCAAAACACCTCCCCAGGGAGATGTCCAGGAGGCATCCTGACCAGATGCCCGAACCACCTCAACTGGCTCCTCTCAACGCAGAGGAGCAGCAGCTCTATTCTGAGCCTCTCCCGGATGTCCGAGCTCCTCAACCTATCTCTAAGGCTGAGCCCAGCCACCCTGCGAAGGAAGCTCATTTCGGCCGCTTGTATTCACAATGTCATTCTTTCGGTCGCTACCCAGAGCTCATGACCATAGGTGAGAGTTGGGATGTAGACTGACCTGTAAATTGAAAGCTTTGCCTTCTGGCTCAGCTCTCTCTTCACCACAACAGAACGCTTTAGCGTCCGCATCACTGCTGACGCTGCCCTAATCCGTCTGTCAATCTCCTGCTCCATTTTCTCCCCACTCTTAAACAAGACCCCAAGATACTTGAACTCCTCCACTTGGGGAAGCCACTTTTCCGGCTGAGAACCATGGCCTCAGATTTAGAGGTGCTGATCCTCATCCCCGCCGCCTCAAACTTGGCTGCAACCGTCCCCTCCAGGAACCACCACCTTACCATGGTGGAGGGGTTTGGGTGCCGTAATGATCCTTGGAGCTATGTTGTTGGGGGCTGTTTGCCCCTGGTAGGGTCACCCAAGGCAAATTGGTCCTAGGTGAGGGGCCAGGCAAAGCGCGGTTCAAAAGACTTCGATGATGGTGACAAACAAGGACTTGTGTACCCTGCCCGGAGGGATACCAGGACCCCGCCCTGGAGCCAGGCCTGGAGAAGGGTTCCGTAGGCGAGTGCCTGGTGGCCGGGCCTTTGTCCATGGGGTCCGGTCGGGCTCAGCCCGAAAAGGAGACAAGGGTCCGTCCTCACGTGGGCCCACCACCCACAGGAGGAGCCATAGAGGTCCGGTGCTATGTGGATCGGGTGGCAGTCAAAGGCAGGGGCCTTGGCGGTCCGATCCCCGGTTGCTGAAGCTGGCTATTGGAACATAATAAATGATTAATTTTTGATTCAACATAAATGCAACAGAATGTGAGCAAACGTGGCTGCCTTTGCATCTGCATGTGTGCTTTGAGAGTACAACATCCAGGTCACTGCATTACTAGACCAACATGACAATGTTTTGTTCACTGCGTTTTCAACCTCAGGTGGTCAGTCAAACAGGGGCACATGGACATTTTGATAGAGACTTACCTAAATCGAGCGCAAGCAAGCATAGACACAGCAGCAGCTCTAGTATTTATGAGCAGTTTTCATTGGCAGCCAGCATGTGTCGTTCTATCTCAAGGCCTGCCGTAATTATTAATCTGATGAAATTAAATGTGTGAATCAAGGTATACTAAACTCAGACTAAATAGGAGCATTGTTTCTCTCCAAATGTGATCATAAAGTCAGTGTTGTAAGTACAGTGAGGAGTGTGGAATGTGTGTGTCGCCCTGGTTGGTGCAGATTGGTCACTTAGGGTGGTCATCATCATCATCATCGTCATCATCATCATCATCATCATCACCACCACCACTATCACTTTTATTGCATCAATTGACAATAAAAAGTAATTTGCTGTTGAACACTTTAAAAAATGTGCTGACTGTCCTGTTTTACTGTGTGTGTACTGTCTGTACTGTGCTTTATGTGTCCCATTCTTTATACCATACATAGCTTGGCTCATTTTAAACGTAAATACAGTTAATAAGAGCAGCCGTGATACCAAGACCTTGTTTATATGCCTTGTGTTTACTCTATTATACTGCAAATGCTTGTATAAGTACAATTTATGAAACTGGTGTCCTCTCACACACGAATGACAAACAAGTCGTTATGGGGTATTGGTTCCTAAGACCAAAGTATCAATTAAGTTTGCGCTGTTCAGCCATTTTGTCTGTTGGGCCCACCAATTAGAGTTCCTTCATCCCATAAACATGTTTTGTATGAGGAAGTTTTTATTTTACAGACAGTGCAAATTAAATATGTACAACATAATCCATAAGATTTAGATAGGAGAAGTATTTAATATAACACATTTCATTAGACCTAAGGAATATTAAATCCTCCATCCTTGCTCACCACGTCTTTTTCTTACCCAGTATTCAGGAAATTAATGAACGTCTTTGTAATTTGTGACATTTTGTCCAGTTTATTTTATCTTGTTGTGGGTGTGCACCTAATGTTTCCTGGAAGTAGGTGAAACATGCCTTCTGTTGCTCTCCTCCTCTTTCTGCTGGAAAGTTCTCTCATCTGTGGTGTATTTGCAGCCTGGGTATTAAAAATGAGTAGTTTGGCAAGGTTTGTAAGAAAAAGCTCCTCAGACGTGCAGCGACTTGGATTCTGACAATGACAGGATGCCATCTTCTGTTTATGTGGGATTTTTTTTTTCTAGTAAAAAAAAGGCAACAAACACACATGATTATGATATCACCATGCCCCTGAATTTATTGCACCTTTTTCTCACACGCAATCTGTGTTTGTTTCCTCTTATCTTCGCTGTGTCTGTTCTAATTTACCCTGCAGGCTTTCTGAGCACGGGGGACCAGAATGCGAAGGGGAACTATGGCTTGTTGGACCAGATCCAGGCCCTGCGCTGGCTCAATGAAAACATTGGCCACTTCGGAGGAGACCCAGAGAGAATCACCATCTTTGGCTCGGGAGCCGGTGCGGCCTGCGTGAACCTTCTCATCCTCTCTCATCACTCTGAGGGTAAAGGAACATTTCAGGACAGTGAAGATGGTGTGTTTTTTAAGAGAGCATGTTAGCAATTCCAATAATCTAGATAAAAATATACGGCAAATGGTTTCCCAAAAGTTAAAAGATCCAGTCACATATTTTAAGTAGAACTACGATGAATCAATTAGTCAATTGAAAGGAAAGTAGTTAAAAACCATTTTGGTAAATTGAATAATTGCTTCAGTCAATAACTATATCAGCAAAATAGTCAAAGCTTTGTGAGCTCTAGCTTCTTAAATATAGATTTGCTGCTTTAATTTGTCATTTTTAACTGTTGTTTCGAGTAAAGACGCAGATGTGGGCTCCGGAAAAATGTTATTAGCATTTTTTTTGCCAGTTTTTGGCAATTTATAGAGTGACAGTTTAATTGATTTAATTGTGAGAATAACCGGCAGATTAATCAACAATGAAAGTAATTGCTAGATGCAGCTCTAAATGCACATACTATATCTTATTTTTACTGATTCTGAAAAGCCACCTAGATTAATTTCTTTGGATGGTCAGTCTGAATGGACACTGGTGGAGTTGACAGATGGATAAAAACAGTAGGATATTTTCCATAAACCCATTACTCACCTTGTGACACGAGCCCCATAATAATCCCACGTAACATCAGTCCACCCAGGAATGAGATCTCCAGACCGCACTGACAAAACTGTTCATCTACAATAAGAATAATCCCATCTGCACAAGGCATTACAATTGAATAAAATTACTAATGCTTAATTTATTTTTATTTCTTTTACATGGACTTCAAATGGGAAAGAAATCACCATTTCCCTGTTTATACACAGCCTCATAGCATTGAGTTTTATCAGTCAATGTGATATTTTACATTCTTCTAACAGCTTTGTTAGGCTTCAAATGTGATGTCTCTTTAATGCCACAGGGAGGTTTTAATGCCACAGAATTTAATGTAAGTGGTTTGTTTAGGAAATGAAGGTACTGTACCTTCTTTTTCAGCATTAGCATTCCCGGCTAAATAAAGTATATATATTAAAAAAAACGGGACGAAATCAGTAGCACACACATCTAAAAATGACATAACATAGCAGCTGTTCTTTAAACATACCAGCAGGTTACATTCATTTCTTGTCAAAATTTTGATTTGCTTTTATTTGAGGGTTGCATTCAAATAAATACCCACATAGGTTATGAACTGATTCTTTTTTTCATTTAGTCTCTAGTAAGTATTCAGTATCGCTCTACAAATTTGATATTATTCACTGCAGATGAGTTTGGGAGAGATCACTTCCTTTCTCCATCAACGGCTGTGAGAAAAGTGGTTTGAACTGTGCAGTCTGGATTTACTTCTTCTGATCCTTTTCTGTCCAGCAAACCTGTGGAAAACATGTCATACCATCTACCTAAATATTTAACAGGGTTTTAAATGTTATTATTTTGTTTTATAGTCCTCTGTTTTCAGACACTTCAATGCACAACGTGAAGATGCAAATAGTGCCCTTGATCTGTCCTCAAGGCCCCACCTCCGGAATCACTGCAGTACTCTATTTATGTAGGACCAGACTGTACTTTCCTACTTTTGTTTGTTTGTGAATGGCAGATCTCTAAACTAGCCACCATATGTTTGATCTCTAATCCTTTGATTTTGGCTATTAGAGCTCAGAGGGAGAATGGCACTTTATACTCCGATTGTGTTATTACTGGTCTGTTCACCTTCACACCGACAAACTGAGCTTGGACATATGAAATAAAAAGGTTTTTTTTTTTTTTTTTTTAATCTTTACTGTGTGAAGGACATTCTAAGAATTCTCAGTGTGTGCACACATCGTTTTCTTCGGGAAGAAATAAAGTTTTTCAATAATTGTGTAATACTGTACAGAGAGAATTACTTTCGCACGCAGAGTATTGTTCATGTGCATCGAGGGTTTCCCGTATCCTTCGGTCTCAAAGACTAACTGTTTAAAACATACCTGCACTTTTTTATATCAGCATTGATGCTGCTTTCACTGACCGTAAAAATGTTTTTAAATTAAGATCGTTGCGAGTCTATGCTCATCTTAACACTGCAACGTCAAAAAACAATGGAAGTCGAACATCAATGCTGTCATTTTTCATTGTTATGCATATATTTGTGGCAGAAAAGAAACCCCTACTCCATTTTGAAATCAGACGGTACAGAGTGCAAACAAAGTTGGAGAGTGAACCGTTTTTAAAGGAATTGTGTGTGTGTGTGTGTGTGTTTTTGCATGTGCGCCAAGGAGAGATGAGATGTTGAGTAGAGCTGGAGCTGCAGTCGAGAGGCTTCTTAATTGATTTCACAGGGAGAAGGAGCGGGGGCGGGGCACATGCAGAATATGGGGGGGCTTAATTATTAATGACAGAATCTGCAGATAAAACAGGGGGAAAGCAAGCCATTTTACATAACAGTGCAGCGGTGCAACAGTGCGAGCAGTTTTCTGTCTCTTTCTCGCCGTCGTTCTCGCTTTATCCAACATAGTTGTCATGCCCACCGCTGTGCATAGAGTTGTCACCATTTCTTTCCTCGTCACTGTCTCATGCTGCATGTAATGGAAGCACTTCATTTTCTTTCAATGTTCCTAACGATTTTCTCTGTATATTAAAGCAGAAAAATATGTACTCGCTTCGTATGTGATACCCTACAACTGCTCCTCCTCCAACGTATGCATTATTAAACTTGCGCTGAAAGCCCCATCAGCTGCGAGAAAAAGTATGTCAGTGAGGGGAAAAAAAACAGTGCTGCATTGAGAGCATAAACATTTTGTTGTATGTTTTTTTTTTTTTTTCTTCGGTTGAAGCTCTATTTGCTATACGTGGTCCTGCTATGTCTAGGCCTGTTTCAGAGGGCCATCGCCCAGAGTGGCTCAGCCATCTCCAGCTGGGCAGTCAACTACCGGCCTGTGATGTACACCAAGATCCTGGCAAAGAAGGTCGGCTGCTCTCTGGGGGACATGGCTGAGCTGGTGGACTGCCTGAGGAGGAAGAGCTTCCGGGAGCTTGTGGACCAGGACATCCAGCCTGCACGCTACCACATCGCATTTGGGCCTGTGGTGGACGGAGACGTGGTGCCTGATGACCCAGAGATCCTCATGCAGCAGGTCCGGGCTGATTTTTCTGCATTTTGTCCAGTGCATTATTGCCTTTTCTTGCATTTTTTTGTCATTCTCGTCACACTGTATGTATTTTTTGTGACACCAGGGTGAGTTCCTGAACTACGATATATTGCTGGGCGTCAACCAGGGAGAGGGCCTGAAATTTGTGGACGACAGCGAAGGAGAAGATGGAATATCGGCAGCCTCGTTTGACTACACTATCTCCAACTTTGTGGACAATCTGTATGGATATCCTGATGGTCAGATTCATTCATTATTTTACCTTGAAATCATGCATGAGTTTGAAGCTCAAGGCTTTTAATTTTCCACATGTTGATGTACTGAGAAGCAGAGCAAAAGATGACAGAGCAAAGTCAGGACAGACTCCATTACCAATATCCTTTCTTTCAGTAAAAGTACTAAAATGTTTTTTTACCAGGTACATTTTTTTAACTATTATTAGTAAAAATTTTGTTAATGTAAAACTCATCAGAGCAGGAAAATATCAAATATCAGTAACTGTAATCAGTTAGTTGTTGGTTTTATTATTATTGATGCATTAAGTAGCATTTTTCACTTTTAACTATTTTACACTGGGTAGGGAGAATTTTATTATTTAGCATTATTACATTTATAAATTGTTTTTTCTCTTTTTTTCTAATGTGCTTCCATTAGGTTTACGAGTGTGATGGAAATAAAATCTTAATATGTGACCTAACTATAAACCTTCAACTGTCAAAGTAATGCAGTGAATTGAAAAGTACATTATTCCCTTTTACTTTTTGTGCTAGTACTTGTGCAAAATAGCATTGAAATCCTTGAGAAAGGGTCTCAGATGTGTTATAAATGGTGCAATTTGCAAATTATGGGATGCGGCTTATAGTTTGAGACGTTCAAAAGTAAAAACTTTCTCAACAAATTGGTTGGAGACAACGATGTCGTCACAGGCTTTTATGTCTACTGAAGTTAGCATGTTAAGCAGCCCCACCCTGTTTCATAATAACACTTTGTACATCTAGAGTACTTTCAGTGAGAGACTTCTCCCACCTAAATGCATGACTGAATGCCACAGGAAATCATTCCTGCCTGTGGCCATCAAACTGTACAATTCCTCCCTCTGAATGGCTCTTGGACCTTTTCACCCCCTCAGATCTTTCATCTATTATACTGCAGTTCTCTTACACTATTTATTTTCTGTCGCACTTTTATTTATTTTACACGGTTCACACTTAAAACTTCCTGTATACTGTATACTGGATATACTCTTGTATATACTCTTTTTATTAATGTACATACTCCTTTTATATATATATTTTGTTTTTTTCACTTCTATGCTTACAAGGAGCAACTGTAAAGTAACAATTTCCCTCGGGCATAAATAAAGTATTCTGAATGAATGAATGAATGAATGAATGAATGAATGGAAAGCTCTTAGTCCAAAAAATTAAAAACAAAACAAACTTACAAAATGTCAAGAATCCAAATGGTTTTACACGTGTTCACCAGCTATCTGTTAACTGAGCTAAGAGTCACTGTAGCTAGACCCAAGGTTAATTACACAGCCCTAGACAACATGTATGATATTATTAAACATGTTTTATACTTTACATATTGGACCTTTAAGCTAATCTGCCGGCATGTTTACAGTCAGCAGTTGAAACTAAGGATTTTCTGGCTCAGTAACCTTGATACATGCCCTCTTCATTTTGTCAGCCAAATATCATGATCAGAGCCGGTGGAAGTTTTGTTTTCAGCTATTTACCCGCACATTAAAAAATAAACTGTAAGTTTGCATTCAAGTCACAGTTATACAGTGATGTTTTGGCAAAAACTGAAGGTCAGTAAATAAAGAAGCATGGCATACTGAGAAGCATTTTTCAGGTAAAGCTGCAATTTTGATTGATTTACTGGAAGGTGACAACCTGGCCTGGATGCTCAAAATTAGCCTGTTGACGCCCTTTGTTTTGTTAATGACACATTCAGTGCAATGCTGTGAGGCAGGAGGTCAAAAGGACAGTTGACAACACACTGTTGTGGAGACAGATGTACAGTTCTGCATATGCTAATGTTGCTTTTGTTTCCTGCAAGGTAAAGATATCCTGAGGGAGACCATTAAGTTCATGTACACAGACTGGGCTGACAGAGACAACAGTGACATGCGTAGGAAGACCCTCCTGGCTCTGTTCACGGACCATCAATGGGTGGCCCCGGCTGTGGCCACTGCCAAACTGCATGCTGAGTTCCAGTCACCCGTTTTTTTCTACACCTTCCACCACCACTGTCAGACAGAGGCAAGGCCAGACTGGGCGGACGCAGCCCATGGAGACGAGATCCCCTATGTGTTTGGGATTCCCATGGTGGGAGCCACTGACCTGTTTCCCTGTAACTTCTCCAAGAACGACGTAATGCTCAGTGCTGTGGTCATGACATACTGGACCAACTTTGCAAAAACAGGGTCAGTATAGAGCAAATTTAAGAGTTTTTCTCTGGTATTAAGTGTGTTAAGGAAGTAACAATTCACTCAATCACAATGTGATTGGATTCATGATGCTGGTTAAACAATTTTTCTCACAATTTTTTTTAACAACTTGAGATTTAAGAAAAGCAATAATTCAAAAGTGTCTCTTTACTATTTCTCGGACAAATTGGACCAAATGCCATAGATATTCTTTTATTCATAAAATTAGAGAATCCTTTTTCACTTGTGAGGTAGGTTCAAACTGCAAAAAAATGCACGTTTTCTTTTCTTCATAAATGAGATGATAAAAACATCCTTTGTATTAAAGGTGGCGTTTGTAACTTCTGAGATTCGAGGGTGAGACTCATATGGAAGCATCTCCCACTCCCCTCTCTATTTGTGCTCTGTAGCATGTCGTTTTGACAAAACGGCAACGGCTTTCTGGTCCTGTCGCCGCAGGTGAAAGGCCTCCTTTCTGCCACCCTTCCCTCATTGAAATGCCTGGAGGCAGCAAACACAGAGTGGTGTGAAAAGTCCTTAAACCGAAGTCACAATACATAGTGTCAGTGCCATCAGCAGTTTAAAACATGTATCATGACTAATTTCACATCTGAACCGACTTGAAGAGTCATGTATTTTTGTCGATGGCTCTCAATTCATCGTTACGTCCCTAAAGTGTGTTTATTGTGCTACATATTAACCTTATGCCTTATGTAGCACAATGATGACCATGTTCTACCTTTCTCCCAGGGATCCTAACCTACCAGTTCCTCAGGACACCACGTTCATCCACACCAAGCCCAACCGCTTCGAGGAGGTCATCTGGACCAAGTTCAGCTCCAAAGACAAGCAGTACCTTCACATTGGCTTGAAACCTCGTGTCAGAGACAACTACCGGGCCAACAAGGTGGCCTTCTGGCTGGAGCTGGTGCCACATCTCCACGGCCTCCAAAAATTTAGCAGCCCCATCACAACTCATCTGCCACCCGGAGGCACCATCCGCTGGAAGGGCCCTCACAGTCCTGGCACCCGCCCGACGCGCCACCCGGTAATCTCCACTTATCCACCTGAGCCTGAGCCTGATGGTTCAGAGAGACCCCGCTACTCCCTCTTCCCCAGCGAAACAAGGGACTACTCCACCGAGCTGAGCGTGACAGTTGCCGTCGGCGCCTCGCTTCTTTTCTTGAATGTGCTGGCCTTTGCCGCGCTTTACTACAAACGAGATAAACGCCACGAACTTATGCAGAGACGCCACCGCCGGCTGTCCCCGCAGCGCGGCACGTCAATGGGCATGGGGGTCGGCATGGGAGTCGTGGGGGCACCTCCGCACAACGACCTGGCACTGAGTCAGGAGGAGGAGCTCATGTCGCTGCAAATGAAGCAGCAGAGGGTGGAGCTGGAGCACGGCACGCCCCTCCCATCTCGTGGCATCCACGGGGATCTGGAACCGCTGCGGCCTCCAGTGTGCCCACCTGACTACACGCTAGCCCTGCGGCGGGCCCCAGAGGACGTGCCACTGATGACAGCCAATACCATCACCATGATCCCCAGCACCATCAGCAGCATGCAGCCCCTCCACCCCTTCAACACGTATCCCCCTGTCCCGGCCCCCTCTACCACACCCGTCCCCAGCCACAGCAACAATGCCCTGCCACACCAACACTCCACCACTCGTGTATAGGACCAGGCCCAACCCCGCTCTGGGATAACAGAGACACGTCACACAAACTGCTCCATACAAACTCCACCCCCACCGCCTGTCTACTTCTTTACTCTCTTTCTCTTCTCTCATTAAGCCATCAAGTAAAGCTGCAGTTTGTAAGATTTTAAGTGGTGAAATACCTCTGAAATGGAATTATGGATCCAGTCTGTACTTGTAGGTACACACCCCACTTTTCTAATATCTCTTGCTTCGGTGAGCCTCCAAGCGCAGCTGTTAGTTTGGCACTCTCTCCATCTCTAAGAGCTATTGAGCAAATCCCAAATCTGGCATTTTAGGCGTAGCTTGGTCGTTTTGCACGTGTTGTTGTGTCTGTGTAAAACTCTGTTTGACATTGATGATATACATCCATTTTCACGTATTTAGAGAGCACGGTAGCAAGCAGCTTCATACAAGGTGGCATATGCCTTGACAAGCTGTCTGTCATAAAGCGGTGATTTCTTGAAACTTACAAATTGCAGCTTTAAAGGCCCAATCTGGAAGTGACAGTTTGCCACCCTGTGTTGAGCACCATATCCCGACAGCCGTCTCTGCGCTGGGATTCTGAGATTTTTGTTTGCTGTGAAATCAGACTGAAGGTACAGAGATGCACTCTTAAACAGTGGAGCATGGGTTTTTCGCTGATTTTAAAAGCTAAATTTGTGCTGTTTACAAATTTGTGTACCTGTTTTCAGTTGTGATGAGGCCTAAATGCCATGGAAAAGTCCTGCCTTTTAAAGACATGTATAGTCACAAATGCTGCTTTCAAAACATTTCCAGATTGGGGCTTCTACTGTGACTGCCGATACAGTAAAAAAAAAAAAAAAAAAATGGAATCACACTCCATTTGTAGGATGCAACCTGGAATCCAGGCTGCCCATTAGAACTCGCTGCATCTCGGCCGCACAGGTTCTAATCATGTCCATCATTATGTTTCTCGCTCGTTTTCTCTCCATCTGTGTCCTCATCTCAGCACATTTAACCACTTCTCCCTGTTTTGACTGTCTCGCATCTGCCCTTGTAGCTCTTTTTATTAAACCATTGACATGACCCCTTTCCTTCCTTCACCTCTTTCCTCTTCCTTCTCTTCACGATCACTTCTAGACTCTCTTTTCCTTTTGGAGTCTTTTATACAAAATCGCAAATGTAAATGATGTATTATTAATAAATAGGATATGAATGAAAAAAAATAAATAAATAAAAGATATTCTGATATCTTGTTTTTACCAGCATTCTTGGTGCCAAGTACTGTGATAAAGCTCCTCTTTCGCTGGCGTCCAGTGGACCGCCTGGAGGGATCCATGCTGACTGTATCTTACAAAAAAGAATTACCATCATAAAAAGTGCCAACCCCCTTCATCTTTCTTTTTGATCCACATGCTCTTTCTTTGTTTTTGTTTTGTTTTGTTTTGTTTTTTTAATCACACTCAATGTTGCTCTGTGGCTGGTTTAAAGGACCAGTGTGTGAACATTAGCAGCATCTAGTGGTGAGGTATTAGAATGCATGCAATGGAGCGCTGCCTCACTGCATTCTTCCTCCCCAAAAACCTACGGAGGCCGTCTGTGTATCATCCTCGATTTAAAGTTACGTGGGTTAACAAATGTGGGACAAACTTTCAGCAGACTGCTGACATAAAAAATCCTTGTGCTCCTTCTTCTTTGTTGCCTTTTACTGGCGTGAGTCTTTTCATTAGTTGTATTTCAATGCCACTACGTTTACAAACACAAAGGCTTTTTGTCTTTTCTCGGCTACTGTGGTAACACGGTGGTGCAAGATGACGCTCTCCATGGAAGGAGGACCTGCTCCCATGTAACTATATATTTCTTAGTCTAAGATTACATTTACACTATGGTTTATGATTTACACTAATGTTAACACATTTACGAGGATTATATTACGTGTTTGCAGATAGATATTCTTAAATTCTACACACTGGTCCTTTAAGGGGGATCTGATTCAATATATTTGTCTTTTAAGAAAAAAAAAAAGAATATAAAGTTTTATTATTTATATTCTTTGCTGTCTGGAATATTTGCATGTTTTTTTATAAAGAGTGTGGATAGAGAAGTTTGACATTTTGATGATTTGCCTTGTTCTTCATCGGTTTCCTTATGTTTTTTTTTATTATTTAATTTTGAGAATCAGTTTCTCTTTTAATATCAGCTGCACTTTGTGGTACTTCAAAAAGGTATTAAAGTATATAGAGATGAATATTGTGTAAAAATATGATTATAACAAGAGAGTAAATACTTCCTCTTTATTTTCTTCATTTCCTAACACTGGGGCTGTGCTGCATATCGTAGAAAGACTGACGAAAGCCTTTGTTTCTTTCTTCCTTTGCTCTTTTTGCTCTGTTTATCGTTTACAACTGTCGAGTCTGCAGTCGCTGTATCCCGAAGATTTTGAGTTACAAAAACAAAACAAAAAAAACAAAAAACAAACATCTTACCATGACTTATGTTTCTGTCTGTGACTGACATTTACCACCCGCTTCAAGTGTTTTGAAGACTGCCTGAAAGTTATGTTTTCGTCCGCTCTTTTCACGTTTCATAACTCCCACTCTCCTCTTCCTCCTCCCCCTCCTCTGCAAGGTGGGAGAAAAAGGATGTGATCTATTTATGACAGTCCAAAGGTGAGAAAGCCTTACATGCGTGTTTCACATCTTTCGCACAAGTGAACACAGAGACGGGTTACACTCTGGACAATATTGAAGAAAACAAAACAGGACAACAATGGACAAATGGCTCAAACAGCTCGCTGGCTCCACTCTGTCAGTGCACAGAGGATGCATCAAATGCCTGGTTTAAGAGAAGAAAAAAATCTGTAGTGACAAACATTACGCACACACCACAGGAGAAGCGAGGTGAGCGAGATTGTGCCTCTCTGTGATGCTCTGTCAGACTGCCGTGCTGGACTGGACCAAGGTGCAAGATCAACAAAAAGAATAAAACACCAACACGTGACAACAAACTGTACATTTTTTTTTCTTTTTCTAATGTGTAGGAGCAACCAATCTGGAATTTGTAAATATTCTGTTTGTTGTTTGGTTTGACTGATTGGCTGGATCTTTTATTTGTGACAGCAGGTGCAAGTTTAGGTGGCGATTTTAGCTCTCATACTTTCGATTCTCCGTTATTTTGTAGATCTCAAGGGCAAATTCCAGTGGGTTATCTGCTGACAGACATTAATAATACTAATAATAATAAAATCACAACAGTTGAGGGAAACACAAAAAGGGATGCCTACAGCTCAGGTTAGTCTTGATATTGTGGTAATAAAAAATACTTGTCTGCACACCTGGCTCTGTCCCATCTAACATAAGTGCTCGAAGTGAGCCCCTTCATTGTTAGAAATATAACAGCTGCAGAGAACCGAAAGGTGGGGGAATAAAGGGAGCTTATTTGAGAAGTGAGGCAGAAAAACAAAAGATGTTTCAAATGAGCTGAAAACAAACCAGGAATCTAAAGGAATTTCGCTTGAGATGCTGTTGGATTTAATTGTTAGTGTATCACGTTGTCTTGAGTGTGGTCAGTATAACCTGTACCTGGAAGGTTGTGAGGGCCTTGATGGTCTTTTGCTCTCATTTCAGACTCATTTCATGGTCGTTCTTTTGCCTCCTTTTTGCAATTTGGTCCCCACATGTTTATAGGATTATTGAACAGGCTGTTTAGTGTGAGTTTGAGTTGCCCACGCTTCCAAAATAGAGAATTTATAAGGCAGTGTTGTTATTATTATTATGTTTTTACTTTTATTGAAATTAAAGGTCAAACAACAGCCAACAGATAATGGAAGCACACTCACCAAGTTTACATGTTTACACAACGGTTTTGATGTTGGCTATAAGGGAAAAGACGAAAAAAGAAGAGCACTACAAGTATCCAAATAAATTCTTATTACATTCATTGCTAGAATTGTAAAGTGAAGGCTTGCACCTGTTTGTCTGTTTCATTTAGTCTGATTCAGTAACCTGCTTGAAGCTCAAGATACTGTGAGAGAGCATAATGGCCAGAAGGTTTTAAAGGATTAAATATTTCTATTTCAAATAGAGGCTATTACACACTGTATGTTGTGTATTTGAACTGGAAAACATTAAAATACATTCTTAAACTAAAGTCTTGCATTTTTGTCTCATCGCCACGGCTTCGTCGTGAGCTTGACCTGTAATACCGTGGGTCACCACTTGGGGGCAGTAGTCCTCCATAACAGTAATGTACTCACGCTGGAGCGACATTTAACGTCACTGTGAGTAACCACTTTTGACGAGAACAGGATGAAACGTAGTCCGCTTATAATTGCTTATTTCAGGTAAACATTGTGAACTTGACAACTAGCACATAACTGCAAATGTGAATCAGGTTTCTGGAGAAAAAAAAAAAAATGCCGCGTTTTTTGTGCTATTGCTAACTGCTACTGTTCTTGGACGAGGCTAGCTCGGTAACTAAGCTTGCATGTTTTTCGTGATGAAACGTGGCAGTTGAGATTTTAAAATGTTTTGCCCCTTTTCGCTATCAACACCTGCTGGAAAGGGTAAAAAGGAAGAAATTGATTCATAAAGGATTTTGGTTGGATTTTTAAAAGGGAAAAGGCTGTAAAGAGATGTAAGCTTCAAAGAGGTTAAGATTTAAATAGATACTGGATAGTTGGAATAATATTAGTAAATTCTGGAATTATGTGGCTGCTCAGAGAGAGAACTGTTTGAATGAGTTAACTGGCTCCCCTTCACTAATATTCATGCTAACTTTGCCAGTTATTTTGTTATCTTTTTTTTTTTGTTGTTTTGTTTTTTTCCAAAGCAGCTGTATAGTCAAACAGAGCTTCCTTCACAAACATACTAATGAAAGTTCTGTTCCGTTCAGGTCAAATAGAGTCAAAGTGCTGCTCCTGTGCATATCGGCTCACGGGAAAGGCTTTGACAATAAATGAAACAAGACATTAATAAATTCTATTAATTCCACCAATGTTTACATGCAATTCATGTCAGTGTGGGTGCTATGTGAAAGATCTATCTTTAGATGTTGCTTTGTTAGCAAAATGAATCCTCCACAGCAGGATTTTCCATGATTTTATTGTCTAAGACACACAGGCTGAGTTCTGACTCCATGATGTGTTTAAGTGATCAAAAATATTGCAATTTCAAAGACTGTTTTGATGCACCTGTTTTATGAATCCTCTAATCTCTGGTTATTCAGCTGTTGTACACAGTAAATCAATAATACACTGACTGATTCACTGGTGCTGTTGGAGCATTTTTGTAAACGCAGCATTTCATTTGAAGTCTGGTAAAAGACAGGTGCAATCACCTGTCTTTTCCTCTCCAAGGTCACATTTCAATTTATAGCCAATTGTTTGTTTTTAATTTCTTTACAGTGTCTTCGGTAAGCAACATGGAAAAACAACTAAGAAAGATAATTTTAAGATTATACACCCATCTGCAACTGTGTTCCAAGTGGTTCTGTGGGTTAAACCCGAAATTCTGAAATGGACAGATATGACCCTAAGAGCCTGAATGATATGCAATTTATTGGGCAGATACTGATACTGATATTACAGAGTGAAAAAGTTTATGACATCGATAAATCGGCCAATATACGCAAACTTTTTGCAGTAACTCAAATGCAGTTATCAAACATTAGTAACAAGTATGTAAGGGATGTAGAATGTATTACGGATCAACAATGAAACTTTATTGTCTTAATGGGCACAAGTGCACTGAAACAGTAACCTTCACTTGAAATTTAAGAATTAAAAAGGATCCTTTTCTGCATTGTCTTCTTTAAAAAAAAAAAAAAAGTATTAAATATCTGATACTGATAAAATATATGCTGATACCAGTATACCTTTGATCTGCCAATATCAGATAACAGATATTTTGGTTGGACACTAATGACCTTGTACAAGTAAAATTTTTGAACAGAAATCTTCATTGTTTTTAATAATTTTCCATGTCTGGAATCACAAATTTTAACTTGTGCATTAGAATTGCTGGCATGAATTACTGCTGCAATAAGAAGCTAGTTATTAAACCCCACTGGTCTAATAACTCTTATGGTTCATGCGCCCTGGAGATTTATTAATCCAAATCATCTCTTCTATAATATCAGCAGATTCATCCTAAATAGGTTACAAAAGTGTTAATTGACAGATGCATGAGGTCAGGCCACAAGATATGTCTTTTTATGAGGTAACTCATTTCCCTGTACACAGTGCACGCTGTGCTCCCAGTCAACAGTGAGCATATTAAATACTCGCTCTCCACCACTAGATGGCAGTGTGAAACTCTGTAGTGGAGAGAAAGATCTAGAAACTATCCCTTTTTATAGAAGTATGAAAAATTCAAAGATAATCTTCAGGTTCACGACTTATGAATAGATACTCATAGAGGTCATATTTGAATAATTTTTTAGATTTTTCATTGGACGAACAATTATTATTCTCATAGTCTTTCTGTATTAAATATACATGGTAAATTTGTTAATAAGGTGTTCTGAAATGTATGTTTAAAGAACACCAGATTTTTGCCTTTTGCCACTTGTTGCTTAATCATATTGTTAAAAATATTTAAAACCCCTTAAAGACAAAGAAATTGAGTCCAGGTTGACGAGCTACAATAAAAAAATCAAACTCATATTTACTCCTGATGAAAGAAGGCTATTGCTAAGCTTGCATACAGGAGTATTGAGTATTTGACTACAAAGGAATTTTATATAAACATGAGAGTTAGATGTTTTTTCTTGTTTTTTTTTTTCATCTTTTCATTTTTAGTACTAAAAGCATTTAACCACTTTGTAGAATTTAGTATTATTTACATCAAAAAATGTTTAGTGTGTAAATGATAAGTAACGCCGTCAAAATACAGACCAGCAAAATAGGATGTTTTATTCACTGAGATTTTATACCCTGCAAACAGAGTAGCTCTGAAAAATGTTTAATTTTTCTTTTTTTGTAAAGGAGGACATAATGAATTTAATGTAATTTTTTTGAATTTTTTTATTAACAGCGACACAGCTCTGTTTTGCAAGTAAAATTCTAAATAAGCATTCCATAGAATCATTACAATATTTTTTTTTTTATTCCGAAACTAAGCACTAACATCGAAAGTAGATCGAAGCTCATGTGCTGCATATTGAGTTTAAAGTAGCAAGAACTTTCAGATAGTATGTTGCAGGGTAAGGGGAAGGGGTGAGGGAGACACACAGTTTTGATAGAAGATTTGAAAGTTTTCGTCAACGTTCATCTTCTCTTTCAGAAGGATCTCCAGTTCCTGGACAGTCATCTCGACAATGGCGTTGTCCTCTTTGGTGTTCTTGCCGATGGCTGCATAGGTTGGAAAGAAGGCGCGGACGTTGAGCGGTGCGTTACGGTCGTAATCGGTGCAGCAGTAGGCGGACCACAGTTCTTCAGGGATGCCCACGCGGTTTTGGTTGTTCCGACGGATCATGTTGCCTCTGGTGGTCACTCCAGTGACGATGAAGGCCTTGCCGCGGCAGAAGTTGTTGAGGCGGACGCGGATCAGCTCCTGATACATACGCCAAGGGCCAATGCTGAACTCCCGTATCTCTGGCACCACATTAGTCAAGGAGTATGTGGCTGCGCGGTCGTTCGGGGTGGACTGGTGCTGGTCTGGGTTCAGCTGACCTCTCTCGTAAAGGACCACGTCAGAGTAGTCATCCAGGATGGCCT
>KV751332.1:1207207-1229877 GCA_001698575.1 Mola mola | reverse complement strand
TTTGTTTCTGCCAGCTATCAAGACATACAAGAGCAGTTTTACTTCATTAGATGGGAATAATACAGTTTACTCTAACCCCTGAATTAGGCCTAATGTTGATTTTTTCAAAGAGATGCTTCACTTCAGTAAGAGCTACCTGGTGAAAAAAAAAAGCCTGACCTGTGGTTCATACATCCAGGGGTAGTCCAAACGACTTTCTCCCTCTGTTTTTTTAAAACTATAACCAGAGTAAACTGGAATCCGCTTCTCGGGATCATACAGGGTCACATATCGAGGTTTGTCTGCGTAGCGTTGGCAGATCTTCTTCAGTGTGTTGTCGATGATCCCCAGTGGTGGTGTCCCCATATACAGGGAGTCCTTGCATCTCTCGACATGATTAAAATTCTCGACAACTGTTGCCAACACTAGAGGCACAAAAGCGATAATCAAAAGAGCAAAAACAAACATATTCATTGTCCTCTCTGTCTTCTACATTGACCTCTGCAAAATGATGACAGAAGGTTGCAGGGTTGACTTTAAATGCCAGATAGCAAAAATGCAAATCCAGTACAGTGTGACCAAAGGAGGTGCCTTCTAACATTCGTGCCTGGATCTGCAAGTCATTGCATTGCTCTAACCTACAAAATAATATTAAATAAAAAGCTCATCACTATTACCCGAAACATTATACAGTCCTCGTATATACCAATGTGTATATCTATATATAGATATACACACTATATTGCAATACACTGATCGTGTCAATAAATTGTGGGGCACTAAGCAACATTGACTCCTCTTAGTTTGCACTGCTGTTACTATTATTACAGATGTTTACAGTGTCATTATTAGTAGAAGTTTCCAAAAGCAACACATTCTAAACAGCTGACCAGAACTACATGTACAGCCTCTGATTAACACAAAAAGTGAAACCCAGAACCATTCTGTTAAGTGTGATGATGAAACACAGGACAGTGAAAGAGATATTGAGAGGCATAATGTAAATGTGTAAGGGTAAAATGCAAAACTGTCTAATCTGTCTCAGTGTTGAACAAAAGGCTTAAAGTGACCAGTGCGGTTCAGAGATAGTGTGAGGTGTGAATTGAGGATAAGGTAATGGGGAAAAAGAGAGATAATGCATGGCAATTTAACTACAAATAAATGAGAAAGAATGTATGTACAGTATCTCAACTGTGAAGATAACGAAGCAGCAAAAGAACACAACCCAGTGCACAATGAAAACAAGAGAATAAATGTGTTACGAAGTAGGATGAGCATTTCAAAATAGCAAATTGTTCAGAGTTTTGCCAAAATGGCCGGTTGACCAATTTTTCTGTGTACGGAGCAATTAATCCACCTGAAGCAATTTCCCAAAGAGTTTTTTTGTCCTCAGACATGTTATGCGTTATCTAAAACTATCTGAGTACTGAGTCTGTACAGTTTCACCCTTTACAGGCTCTACTCAGTGTTGCAAGGGAATTTTTGAGTGTCACATGGCTTGGTGGTCTCATTGACCCCCCTACAAGGATCACTGATTGATGAACTCATTATTCACATGTTATCTGTCCTTGATTTCACCCGTCTTTACAGTATCAAATGGTGTCCCAATAACAAAGCATGTTTTAAAAAAATATGCAAATCGGCAGAACACGAATTGATATTTAAGAAAGCATCTAACAAATATAACAAAAGATGTGCAGGATTTAGAAATGCAACCACTTTCGTTGAACATGCTGCACCAAGAGATTACCGCTGCACAAACAACAAACACAACGTAATCCCGAAACCCTGTAGTGGCACAGACACTATCAGAGCCTGTTTCCAGAGGGCCGGATGAACATGGGACATGCTTCATGCTAATGTGGTTTAGGATTCTTTGTTTAAGTTTGTTTTCAATAAGTGACGTCGGAAAATAAGCTCTAATATATGTTTTTATTTTTTGTTGCATTTTGTATTTGGTTGGAATGTTTTAACTTTTTTTTAAGTGCAGCAATGGATGTGTCATCAAATTGATAATGTTTTACAGAAATTGCTTGTTTGTTTTGGGGTTTTTTTCCGAAGTTGCAGTGCTCTCAGGACCGCTATATTATCATGCAAATCAGTGATCATCAGCCAGGCAGACCCTTCAGTGTACCCATCTTGGAAAGTGCAATGGGAACAATGTGGAATAGCTCAAGTAATAATGAGCAGAAAGAAATTGTGATTTGATGAAAAAAATAATCTGAATCCCCATATTGATTGAGCTCTGCTTTAAAACCAGTTAGCAGGGAAGCAAAGAGGCTTGAACCCTTAATGGATAAACAGTTGAGATAGTTTATAAAAGCTAAGAATAATAATAATAATATTAACTATTATTGTCGTCAAAACAGATTATATCATAATATCTGCTTTTATTTAATTAATAGTTTTTATATCCAACTTGAAATCAATTCACCGCACTCTTTTGGGCTTTGACTTAACATTGAAGGGCTAATATTTAACATGACTGTCTGACGCTTACGGTTAAAAATGTAAAGGAGATAAACATGCTTCATGTCACTGGCCAGGGTTTCAAGGTGCTGTCGTTTACTGCCTTTTTCTTAAATCAGTCTGTGCAAATGGAAACTGTTTGTCAGATTAGCTGCAGCAACAATCGTTCTCTAGCCCTAATAAGTGAGTTTGAGTGACTGAGTGTTCGTAGTCACTGAGTGCCCAGCTGGCATCTCTGATCTAATCTTGAGTTATGACAATCATAACTTGCATAGCTAGAGCTGATGACGCAGGTATGCGATCAGACATTTTTCAGCTGTCAGCTTTATTTGCCCTTTAGAATTATAGATTCAGACCTTCAGCACACCCCAGCTCAGCTGCCCTCTGCTTCTTAGCCAGAAGAGATAAAGCGTTTTATTGCAGTTAAATTTCATGTTGTCAGTGTAGTAGGGACTGCCCATGCAAAAGTGTGTTGTTTCTTTGTTGGTTTCTTCGGGTAAAATAAACATTGCAGCAAATGCCTGTGATTCTCCTTTAGAAACAGAATTTGAATAATTAGTCCGTTTGTTCAAGATATTTCTCAAACCAGCTTGCAAATGTGAGTAAAACATAGTGTCAGTGGGGAGATGTTTAGCTGACATGGAAAGTATGAATTAGGCATAAATATTTGAAATTAAAGAATGGGGTATTAATTTTTTACTACCGTACTTAAAAAAAAAAAAAACATTAACAAAGGTCAACTTTTTGTTCTGCACTTTAATGAAGTCCTGCATCGTCAATAACATATATTGGCCACTTGGAGGTAGTGCAGGTTCATTTGCTACTCGATTCTAAATCATTTTCCAGGGTGATAAATGTAAATTTAAAAAATAACACACATTCTTATTTTTTTTAACTCAGCGGCATTTCTACTCTATTTGTCAGACCAAAAAGCTGCAGCATCTTAATTTCAAAACCAATGTTTGCTAAAGAATTTCTTTTTACACACACACAGAGATGGATGTGTTAGTGCTGTTTTTCTGGCATTAATGTAGTTCACCTTTAATACTTTTGCTATAGATTAATCTGTCAAGTACTTAATGTGAATAATTGATTTTAATGCATTTGTATTTAAAATATTAAAACTTTTCCTCCTGCTTTTGTAGGTCTGTTAATTTAATTTTGTCTCCCATTCTTAATGTATCTTTTATCTTTCCTCTTTGTTCTTTATTTCTGATGCAACTTATTTAACTATACTATAGTATTTTATAGTCAGCTCTTTGCATAGTCAGAAGAATTGTTTTAAGTCAACCAAATTCATTTTCAACTCTTGATATGTTTATAATCTAATGTTAATTTAAAATGTATCATATAGTTCATGGGTCATTACCCATTTGTTATTCCATCCCAAACATGACAGCTTCTTGCCCTGTGAAAGGAGCTGTCAGAGCAGAACAGGCGCTGCTTGACATGTAAACTACTTGAGAGATTGTCTGTGCCCCCAGTGAGCCACCAGAGGTCTCACTGTAGCAGTTTTTTCTGGAGCCATGAAGCTGTCCCCGCTTAGTTCTGCACCAAAGCCTACTGATTGGTCCAAATACCCACATGGGGTTGAGCATTAACCAATAGAGTTTGGGCTGATCGGGAGCTGTTGCTAAGGCACTTCAGAGGTTAAAAAAAAGGAAAAGAAAGAAAGAAATCTGTCAGCTCTCTTTTTCTACCGTTTCGCCCTCACACTTGTCTGTCTCCTCATCAGCTCTTCCTCCATGTTTACCTCTCACTGTGCACTCGGCACCGACAGATCCTGCTGGCTTTTTATTGGTTGCTGGCAGGTGAAAAGGGGCAGAGGGGCGAGAGGTGCTTTTTGCATTGTGAGCCACAATGACTAGACCCTCCCTCATGAACCTGGAGCTATAGCCCCACCTCCCCCTGCTTTCCCTGTCACTTGACATTTGAGCTCAGCCAGTACTGGCAGGCTCTTCTATCATCATTTCACTCCCCCTCACCTCCCAGTTCACTCAGAGCTAAACCCGCATATGTAATTGCAATTCTTTAACCCTCTTTGGCTCTAAGTCACAAAATAACCTATTTTGAAAAGCAGTATAACCATGAGTGTTTTTGTCTTATCTTTTTGCACAACCAAATATATTGTGTTCATTGTAAAATAAGACCAGTTGCAGGGTTTTTGGAAAAAGCATGTCTGTGTCAGCGTGAGCAGAGCTGTTGAGGGATTTAAATATCTCCTCTACTGTACTGGCGGTGTTCCAACTCTCACTTACTCTCACTTACTCTCTCTCTCTCTCTCTCTCTCTCTCATACACACACATACACATAAATATTGTACACACACTCACACAGAGGAAGAGGGAAATAAAGAGCCTCTCCATGCCTCTGTCTGCTGTTATTCTCCTCCTCCTGCCTCCTCTAGTACACCATAAACCGTGACAGAGAAGAGACTCTCCCCTCTTATTGGCTCATGTCTTTTGATTGACAGGTTATTGGGCCCGCCTCACCGGTCTCTGTGCGTGGATCGGTCTGCTGTTCAAGCCCGTGCATCAGAGAGTGGAGTGGAAACAGGAAGAGGGGGAGAGGGGAAGAAAGGAGAACGAGAGGAGAGAGGAGACGAGGTAGTGTGGAGTGAAAGAGAGGAAAAGGGGAGCAGAGGGGCGTGTTGACCAAAGAAAACAAAGACAACAAAAGAGGTAAAAGAGGTGCAGCATGATACGCCGCTTGCTGCTGGCTGAATGTTGAGCTATATTTCTGCTTCAGTTGTCTACATTTGCTGGTATATCTATGTATTCTCTGTCTCGTGGCTCTGAACGATCTGTCTTCTGCCTGAACATACTGCAGTGTGAAGCTGCAGACTGTGCTGCACATTCATCCATGAAGCACACACACACACACATATGCAGTGCTCACATGCAGAGACATGGTGCAGGAGCAGACATGATGAATGGCATGAAGAGGAGCTGTTGTGCTTACATTTGTGTTCTGTGAAATGTTTAACTGTTGAATGTCAATCTGCGTGTGTATGTGTGATGTGTACAATAGTAAGAAGCTACAATGGGATGATTAATATCTATATCTATCTAGTAATGTCTCAGCTGTCCCAGTACTGAGCTCCACTAAAAGTTCAGCTCTGTGTGTTAAACACATCTTACACAGACTTACACAGGCAAATATTTCTCTCAAGCGCTGATTTTTTAAATTTAAAATGATACAACCAAATAGTATTTACGGTTACAGCGGAACGTAGAATATGCACATAATTTATGCTCTCAGTTGATGTAATTGTCAGTTTAAGCAACCACCTGGGCATGAAGTTCTCGATTTCAATTCCTCACACAGGATAGCTCTCTGAGGCACACACACATATTCAGTTGCTTCAACTGCCTTCTATTAACATTTTAACAATTGTCTTTGTTCACAAAAAAGCTGTCCATACGGCATTGCTTGCAAAAGACACCCCCTTTTCTTGTTCTTGACCTTGCCTTGGTACATTCCAGCACCCCTCAGAGGGCTGTGCTTTATGGAGCATACACCGGCAGAAGCTGCTGTTACAGAAAGGGAGAAGGGGCTTCAGCAGAGGAAAGCGGGGCTGCAGGAATGTTATTTTTAGAAATGTGATTGATATTCGGCTCGTACTGTACGCTCATTTTCCTCTGTGATTGTGCCACTATTTCAGGCCTGAATCTAGCGAAATCATGCATGTGCATAGTCCGAAGACTGTCTGCGCATTGCCGCTTCTCGCCTCCCGCTTCCCCTCCATCTGCTCTAATCATGTCTCTTCTCCTCATGTTAGCTCGCCTTGGAGCCACCAGAGACAGGCCTGGTCTGGTGGTGCAGCACATCTTTCCTTTTATGGTATAGAGCATAGCCATGTCCTGGCCACTTGCATACACATGCAGGCTAAAAGTCTCAACAAGAGACACATATTTACTGCCGTTCTTTGCTGTTTCCAAACATTGATTTGTTTGAATGAGACTGCAGCAGCCTTTCACTCCTCCAAAATGTATATTTTTTCCAAAGCCAAGAGCAGGTGTGTAAAGGTTCCAGGAAGTATGCATCAAACCCTAAAGACTCAGTACACCCACTTGCCATATCAAAATCACACACATACACACACAAACCCACCATGCATGAGAGGCCTTGCTCCCTGCTCTGGACTAAATGATATCATCGGTTGCCAGGGATACAAGGACACAGCGTGCCGAGAAGAGGGAGGGTGAGGCATGGGCAGAGCCATACACATAGCCCAAAAGAGAAAGGAAAAGAGAGGCTGAGATACTGGGTATCAAGACAGCAAAAAAGAGGCCTTGTTGGAACAAGTGGTGAAGTGATGAATGTAATGGGGCAGGCCATGAAGAGGAAAGATAGCCTACTGTAATGTCAAAGGTTACTGGCCCGTTCCTTCCTCTCCTCGTCTCCTTTCTCTCTCTTTGTCTAGAGAAGGTCCTGTTTGCAACAATGCAAATGTTTGTGAAAGAGTTGTAAGAAATGAGAGACACAGCTGAAGCACCTGAGGGATGGAGGAGAGATGCTGTCCATATTTAAAACAATGAAACCTCCCTGTCTTGTACATCTGTGCACCAACTGACTGTGGTATTTCCTCACTGTCTCTACTATGTGTGTTTGTGTGTGTTTGCCAGCAAGCGGAGGATGAGCGTGTCTATTTAAAGGGATCCAAGGCTCTGCTGTCTTGCTATTCCTGGCTGGCAGCATCATCAAATTTAGACCAGAGCTTGCCTGCCCCTTCTCTAACAGTAATTCATTGCAAGGTAAGCTTGGACATGTGTACAAACAGATGCACAGACACTAACACACAATTATGTTTGAGATAAATGTCTCCAATTTAGCCTTAGCAGAGACATGCACCCTCAATGGTGACAAATATTGCAGGTTTAAGGTGTCAAGCAAACACCACCTTGTAAATTCAGTATAATTTGTACAAATACTTCACTATACGAGTCAGGAATGGAATTACAATGTTTTAGAACTCTACTGTGGCGTTTGCATTGCACTTTCCCTTCTTTAAGTTGAGAAGCAGAGAGTTTGCCCTAACAGCAACTTAAGACCTTTAACACATGACATCATTTGGACCTGGATCAGAATTCCAGATGTCTTGAATTATCCCTGCACAGATGGGTTTAATTTTAGAAGTACAGAGTCATTGTTGTGTAGATTCAGATTGAAGCTGCGGTTGAATGAAGGTTTCCCATAACAATGCTGCATTTGAGTGTGCACCACAGGGGGCCAGTTGCAGCTATCTTCTGTCTGTTGTAATGTTGCTCAAATATTGGCAAGCTCCAGGTTACGGTCGCAGTAAGGTGTCATGTCAGAGAAGGAGGAAAAGTGCAGCACTGTCAAAGAGCACAGTTTACAAGTTGTTGGTTTGGATACACACACACACACACACACACACACACACACACACACACACAGTGAACTGTACTTTATCTGGAATTAGGATAGACAGCATAGGGACATTATTAAAAGAGGCAAAACTAGATAAAACTAGATTTTAGTAGTGATATGAGGATTAAACTGGATATATCCAGTCATACTGTGTCTACTAGATATGATGGCAAAGTACACTGCTGAATGTATGTGAGCAGTGTAACAGGGCATGCACATGGAGGCCTTTTGCATCCTCTCTCTGCTCTAAAAATAAATCTAAATGCAGTTAAATCTAAAAAGCCTGAAGCTACAGCAGTAAGAACTGTCTGGTTTCAGTTGCTCTAGCAACTGGTTAGAAATGGACTCTTGAAGAGGTAGTACACTTAGCTCATTCAGCACTCGTAAGAAGGTCATTACAGCACAGCTGCAACAGTTTTAACGCAAACAAGCCTGCATGAAACGAACGTGTTCCACAAGGGAAGTGGTGAAAATGTCACACAGCACTCCTGTATACTACTTATCAATAGGAACAGCCTGTCTTGAGTAGAGCAAAGCTGGCGATACAATGCAAAGTTAGTCTTCACAAGGTCAGGTCCCTTCAACACAATATACCAAGCGCTGAAGTGTTTGCAGCAGTGAGAGACAGTGAGAAAACTAAAAACTAAATGCACAACTGCATTTTCCAGAGGGAACAAACCAATGAAATAAAAATGTGATAAACAGCCTGAAGATTATAAATTGTGATCCAACAAGTGAAAAACCTAAAATTCTGCGGACACAACCAGCAAAGCACCTGGCTTCGTTTATGGTGCAGTACACAGCAGGTGACTGCAGAGCCCACTGTGCTTGCAACACGTAGTAGATGTCTAGACTGAAGATGGATGCTGTTAATTTTCAGACATATTCACCACCGGTTGTGTCAGAGAAATAAATAATCTACAGCAGCGGCCTCTTTTCCTCTGCCTTTGTTCTTAAAGCTAAGTTGCCATGGTCCTGCGACTTAGTGCCATGTTTTGTGCCTCTAAGAATGACTGACCACTGGCTGTGGTGATTGCTGGGTAGCAGTTATTAGAAAGGGGCTGAATGCACAATGATGCTCTGGCTTACTGATGATATAACCACCCAATAGATACAGCACAGCAGAATATACAGCATAAGAAATACAATTAGAAACAGATACACGAAAAGACATGTTGGTCTTGTTGTAAATCATTGACCTACAAGGATAAAAAGCTTATTTAGTCTTTAGCAACAATGAATGTGTAGCCAAGATAGATAAGTACATGTTTCTCTTTCCAGATTGTATCTTTAATCTATGTGTCTTGTCAACAGGCTGTTTTTGTCCTCTCCGGTGTGAAGTGGAGGGCCTCCCAAACACAGACCAAGACTGGTAACCAACATTTGTTTCTTCCTCTTCCTCCTTTTGTGTGCCCGTTTACATGCACCATATAAACTAAACAACATGTGTTTCAGGCTGCATGTATCATCCAGCAGAGCTGTACTCTGGCCGTAACACATGGGACTCCTACTCAGCTGGAGGACTTAACCGAGGGCAATGGGCTCCTGTAAATGCTCGGCCCTGGAGCCACACGCAGAGGTTAGTATTTACTTCTCCCCAGTATGATTTTTTCCTCTTTTCTGTAATAAGCATGCATTATGTATTATGTTTATTCCTAATAAGACTACAGTAGCTTTCACTACAGTCATAGGGGCTTTTCACAACTTGTGAATTGGGAGGAAAAAAAAACAAAAAACAAACCCAAGCTCTTCCAGCAAAGAGTTTTAACCATCTGGGAGAGGGTAGTGGAAGAACTTGAGGTTTGAACTGCCCAGACAAAGGTCACTGTAGCAGGTGGGACTCCAGCCTTTGTTGTCTGGATTGATTCAAAATAAGCACCCCTTTTCAGACTAGCTCGCTTACAAACTGGAACTGCAATGAGCATATTCATTAAAGTTCTTACTTCAGCTGCAGCAAAGAGAAGTCTCAGTCTGACTGTTCAGCTGCAGCAGTTGAGGTTGGTTCTCTAATGACTGTAAGTGAATCTGTTCCTGTCTGGGTATGGGTTTGGCAGCATTAATAGTAATAATTGTAAATCCCAGTCCCAACAATGAATATGCCCCAAACAGCCATAACATTGACGCTACTGACAGTTGAAGTAGATAACATTTATCACCTCTCTACAGTTGTGCTGGGAAACCCTTTATCCTGGCATTCATGTGGATGCCACTTGACACAAACCATCTGCCTCAAATACCTTTGCATACCCCCTGTCATGCATGAACACTCTATATGCAGTGAATACACTAAGTAGAGAAGTGACTGTTTATGTTTGGGGAGCTCCATCAATGACCTGAAGAAGAAACATTTGTTTTATACCATATTTTTTTACAGTTGCTGAGCCAAAAACACACAGGCATTTAACTATTTGGTAACTCCATGTTACCAAGACTCGCAATAAGATTTTGAGTGTTGTTAGTGGTGAAAAAAGCTATTTCTTTCTGGCATTCAGCTGTGCCCTGTACTGTTGCACTGTGTAGCCTTGTCAAGCTAATCCATTCAAGGGATCAAACTCCATACTGGATTAATTTTCATAAAAATGTGTATTTTATATGAGTTTTTAGACCCTGAAACTTCAAGAAAGAGAGCTTAAACTGAGAAATACTGTAGTTCCCCTTAAGGTAATCCTTTTAATCAGAAGCTATAATATATACACTATTGCATAAAAATTGAATCAAGAGAGACCTTTTAATTTTCACTTTTAAAGAATGGGTAAACGTACAAAGCAAACACTGGGAAATAAAATAAGAAAGTTTGCATTCAAAGTGACATCTATCTACTTGCAACAGGTTTCAAAACTCTTGGATTTTTTATATTTTAAAATGAACTGTATGTATTCAATTCTGCACTGTTACACTACAGTATGTTTTGTCTTTACTAAAGATGCCAAGAAGAGCGAAATCAATCACATCATCCATCAAGTCGTCTTTATAATCGGTGAGTCTCAGTGTTAGTATAAATATCATTCATACACTGCCTATGTACTACTATAAATGTGCTATTTTCGCAGCTGTGCTCAGTATATCAAGTAAACTGCAGTTATTTTATGCACTGCCATGTTGTTTGTAATTAAAAACATTTGAAGTGTTGTTTATTAGCCAGCTTCCCTGGTGCCTTGCCACTTAACCTGCAGAAATGTATGTTTGATGCCACCATGGATATGAAAAATAACGTAACTATTTGAATAAGGTTCTACATCGTGACACTTGATTCTAAGTTTAGTCTTTTTCCTTAGAGGGGAGAGAACACTTAACCATGTCCAGGACAGGAATATCTCAAAGGGGTACAGACATCCTCTCCGCATTTGGGATGTCAAAGAGAGACCCTTTGAGGCCCAAAATTGGCATCACAACTCTACACGCTCATTCTACAAACGAGCTGGCACCAACAACGGTTATGTAACAGGACCTGGAGATCGCTATGCAAACTGGGGCAACAGTGTCAGCAACTCTGTGGTAAGACCTGCAGATCTGGAACAATATTATTTTCAAAGGAGTTCATGTTGGTATTGAAATTCCAAGTGTATTGCCATTTCACTTTTTAATTTTCTCATTTTTCGACAGCATGAAGGTCCTCGCCTGCATCGCAACAACGTAGAGATCCAGGGCCTACCAGATAGATGGGCCCCCTCGGAATGCCGCATGAGTTTTCCAGGCAGAATTATAAACAACAAACCGGGACCCTGGAAACAGCCAGCCCTCCACCAGCGACGAGACCAACTGCACCAGCACAGTCCATCTCCTCAGCACCCTTCATCCCCAAGGGAAGAGTGTCCAGCCAAGAGGAGGAGGGATTCAGGCCCTGATCAGGTTAAGTTTGTTGACTTAGCATAGCAACTTTATATTCCATCCCAGAACCCTACAGTAAAATCTTTATCTTATTTATGTCCTCACAGTCTTTCATTTCTGTGAAGTAGCACCACACATTGGTTAAGTCCAATCCAATATGACAGGATATTTATGCTTCTCTGTTTAGTCATCTCATCCTGGAACAAGATCATTACTTCCTCATGCTCCATCACCACCTCACCACCACCGCTGCAACCAAGATGACTGGAAGCCCTTCAGTGTCAGAGGGGGTTCATGCCACCACTCTGACCACAGGACATCAACAACACAGCAACAGGTAAGCATATACAGTTTAATCAATGAATGATTACTCAAAATGGAACAAACACGTTCATCATTGTTGATTTCTATCGTTGTATTATGTTGAAATTTGCAGGAAACCTCTAAACTGCAAGCTGGAGGACATGGCTTCAGTAACAGTAATCTAGCGGCTCTTAGCCAGAGTCATGGCAGCAGACCAACGTATCACGGAAGCAGAGGGAAGGTCGACCGGAAAGTCGTGTCTTCACCAGCAGACCACACTCGTGTGCCTTACAGCCACCACAACCATCATTACCACTATCAGCGGCACACAGGCCATCCCCGAGCCCTACAGCACAACCCTTCACAACATCTTCCCAAGGAGAAGGACCCACGGAGCTATCATCACAAGCAAAGCACAGTGAAAATTACACATTTAATGGTATAAACACATAAAAAAAACTGTTTGCATTTTCAAGATATATACAATATTTCTATTATTTAGCTGTTACTATACTAGTATTTGTTGATTAATTAAGTAGGTAGATGTAGTAAATGAGAATGAATGCTTTATTTCTTTATAAAATAATATCAGTATAACAGTGCATACTGTTTCTAGTATATATGACTTTGAGAGTCCAGGACAAAAAGCTAACATAATACTAACTCTGCAGGAACCTCAGCATAATCTTCAAAGAGTCATTTCAAGGGATCCAGCCCTCTCCAATTCTTCTGGTGCAGACTCTCCTCCCTATTCATCCCTCCACTGCACTAAGAAAGAAGGAGGGTCTACTTCCAGCAGCCCACATGCTCCTTCCAGTCCCTCGTCATACACAGCAACCATTGGCAGAAAAGATCTATCAATCATTCATCATAGTCCTGGTCACAGTGAACAGCAGAAACTCCAGGGAAGCCCTAATCCTTCCACGAGACCTAGCCTGATGTCCTCCACATCTGTTACGTCTGGTCCAAAATCCAGTGTTTCAGATGTCAAACACAGAAAGACATCCCAGACCCTCTGCTCACAACAGTCCTTCCACAGCAGATCAAGAGTTAACAAGCCCGGGAAGGATTTGGACGAACACAAAAAATCTTGTAAGGTGATGAAAAAGGAAAGGAAAGGTGAAGAAAGAAAGAGGCGGAAGAAAAAAGATGAAAAGAAGTCGGCCGAGAGAAAAAAGAAAAGAGATAAAGCAGCAAAAAAGGAAAGACAGACAGGCTTTAAAAGTGAATTCACGGAAATATTTACTTCCATTTCTACTTCTGACCCCCCAGCAGAGACCAAAACGAGTAAGAATACATCTCTGTCCCCAGAGAATCATGGCCAGTCACCATCCAAACACAAGCACAGGATGAGGTGCGAGCGAGCAGAGAGGACACACAAGCCGTCCACAAATACTGCTCATCCCATCTGCGCTTCACCGCAGCCATCATCAAAATGTGAAAATCCCAAAATGACCAAGAAGAACTGTTTCTCTAAACCTCCTGTCAAAGAACATCTTATTACCTCTCGCACCAGGAATACCAATCACAACCAAACCCACAAGGAACCCATTGTCATCTTATCCCTTTCAGAAGATGGACCTAAGGCAAATTCTGATGATACACTCCCTTCCCTTTTATTTAAAGCTTTAGCTCCTCTCACGACTGGATGTTCTGTTACGTTAGAGCAGCCTTTCCATGGCAAGGAAGTTGTGCAGGGAGCAGCTCTCAACGCCCCAGACCTACAGCCCGTGGCAGTGATGGGGAATTTGCAGGAAATGGGTGAAAACCTTGCCAATACACCCCCTGTTCTCAGCTGGCAGGGCTCCCCAGTATCAGCTCTGGGAGAAGATGAGGAGGAGTTAGAAAAGGGAATGATGAGTAGACCTGTTCTCCAGCCCAGCCCCACCCAGTGTTTTTCTCCTACTCCTCTTGAGAGTGACAGCTTTGATTATTTGATTAAAGAGCCTTGCGAAGGTACACCAGCCAGTTACTCAGACAATGGCATGTCCAAACTCAACGATCTACCTTGTGCAATGGAACAAGTTTCAGCGAGAGAAGAAAAAGAAGAGGACATCAGTCTTGAAAAATCTGGATCTCTTCTCCGAGAGCTTCACCACCATAAAACAGGTTTGGATGATGTCTTCAAGAGTCTGACCACCTTTGTGGAAGGCCAAAAGATCTCATGCCGAGGCGGGCCTTTTGGGGGAATTTACCTTGGAAACACTAGAGGGGTCAAGTACTCCTCTTCTCTAACATTGGAGCCAGAGATTCATGGTCACAAACATCGGGATTTCTGCGCCAAATCAAATCCCACAGCATCTGGTAAACCCAATAATCAGTCACCAAAACACACTACCTCAGACACACTTTTGAAATCCCTTGATGCAACAGACCTGAGGGAGCCTCTCACATACACCTCTGTACCGGAGAGGCGGGAAGAAACTGAGAATGATACGGAAGAGAAACCAGATGGTAAAGTTACAGTAGTCCTTGCTGAGAGAACAGAGTCACCCCTTCTGGATGGGTCACTGAGAGCAGAGCTGAGGCTGACCACCACACGTGTAGCCAACCATGTTACTATTCCTACCAAGGAAGAGGGAGGAAACATTGAAGACATAAGTACAGGAAGAAAAAGAAAACAAAAGGTCATGGATGGAGGAAGCGTAGAGGAGATCAAAATTAAAATAAAAGCCGAAGAAAGCAGAGTCGTCATTCCTAAAATCAAAGCAAAAGAATTATGTAGTTTGAAAGAAAGAGACATTCTACCTTCATCGCACATCATCTCCAGAAACTCACCCAGACTTCTCGAAGATAGTACGAAGGGCCAGATTCCTCAGGAAAATCAAACACAAAATGGCAAAGAAATTCAGAGAGATAAAGAGAACACTGTGAAAACTGAGGTAAAGAAACAGAAAACTGAAAAGAAAGAAGATATGGGAGAGAATCAGAAATCCTCAGCAGTTGGAAGGATAAATACGAAGTCCCCTAAATCATTATCAGCTGTAACAATCAACACATCTAAATTATGTGTGACCACACCAGCAAGCAAAGCTCCCTGCTCTGTAACTCCAGTTGACCCACTGAAACTTAAAGCACTGTCCATGGGCTTGTCGAAAGAGCTGAAGATCCTCTTGATTAAAGTGGAGAGTGCTGGAAAACAAACATTCAATGTATCCGAAGTTGAAGAGAAAAGTATCCCACTTTCCAAGATCAGCATCAAAAATACGGCCAGTGAATTGGTCAGATCATGCAAGTTAGTACTTTGCTTCTGGTCACGTTAATTAACTTTTGTTCTTTCAGATTTAAGTTCTTCCTCTTGATGCAATTTGTGTCATCTTTTTCCAGGGGTACAAAGGTGTTCTCTGTAAAACCTAACATTGGCATTGAGACACCAATTCCTCAAGAAAAGCTTAACCCTCCTACGCCAAGCATCTACGTGAGTCCACACAGATTAGCATTGTCGAAACTATTCAGCCAACAAATAACATCATCGAGCACTGAATCCTAAGAACATGGGTTTAGTAATCTTGTTCTGGAAATGGCAATGTAAGCTTGTAGGTGGTCAGACTCCTGGTTCACTGTTTAAAGCTGTAGTATCTCAAGAACTGATGTGTTGGTAAAAACATTTTCAGACGTTCCCGTTCCACTAAGGATAAATTATCTACAGTCGAATTGATTAGCCCTAGCTGCACACTGTGTTGAGTATTAATTAGCAAATAATAGCTTGCTAACTAGACTAAACCGGTGAACATTTTAGTCTGTTCTTTAGAACATGTTAGCATAAAGTTAGTTTGAAGTAATCCTGTGCTTGAAGTGTAGCAAAGCCCCAACATGTGGCTAGCTCCCAGTTCGTTGATAGTATCACAGACTGAGCAGTGTTCTTTCAGTATAGCAGAAACCACCAGCTGGTAGACATAGTTGAGCACAAGCAACTACTTCTGACTCTTCTATGTCCGCACTGAAAATATAGTGGAGCTGGAGTTCAGAGAGTCTTTGCAAGTTACTAATAAAAGTTTCTTTGTGGTAACTGTTTTACAGCTCAGCTGGCCACAGAGAGGAGCAATATTTGTATGTGCCCTGTTGTGAATATGCAGGAAAAAGCAGGGTGGGGGTCAGAATGGGAGGTTTGTGAGCTGGCACCATGCATTATCTACCTCTGAGCCCAGCCAGAAGCCGGTTTCCACCAGTAGAGGGCAGTGCCTATGCATACAGAGTATTAGAAGTATTAGAAGTCAATTACTTGTACTAAAATGTCAAGATTTGGACCTAAATCAATCAATAACAATTGTACACTACTAACAGCCATTTACATTAGCATGCAGAGTGCTTTGAGGCTTTATATTACCTTTTAACTACACACTCACACAGCCAAAAGACTGTAAAGTTCTGCCATATTTGTATAGACTTATTTGAAAATCACTTGATTTAGTTCCTAAATTCCTCTCAACAGCATTTGTAGATAACTAGATTATTATATTTTGTTACAGATTTCCAACCTGACTGGACTTTTCATTTGTTTTCAATAAATAATATAGTCCTCTGCTGCGTTCAAGTGTTCATAATTATACTGTGTTTGTTTTCTGCAGTTGGAGAGCAAGAGGGATGCCTTTTCTCCAGTTCTCCTTCAGTTCTGCACTGATCCAAAAAATGCTGTTACTGTAATCAGAGGCCTAGCTGGCTCTCTCCGCCTTAGTAAGTTTATACACAACACTAATCTCAGCTAATTTATACCACTCCACTTATTCTTCAAAGCCCAGCAAAATTTCTCTTATTTGATTTGTTCTAAATAAGTACTGATGACTAACACAATGCATTAATTCATTTGAGCCATTTTTTATGAAAATCTAGCAGTTAGGAAATTAAAATAATTTGGGGCTCTCTGGACTGCCCCTTGTCCCTCTGTAACCTTATGGATGCTGCATCTTTCAAAATAATTGTGAAAGCAATATGTCATTACAAGGAGAGGCAAAACTGTTGATTGCAGGAAGTACTCTCTCTGGAAAAACAAACCAAAAAACAACACTGTTTATAAAGCTGTCAAATGTGCAGCATGTATAATAACACATCTCGTCTCTTTATGGTTACAAATCATGAAGAACTGTTTCTTTACGATTTATATTTGAATTAACTTTGAAAATATGCAAAGAAAGCATTTGCATATTTCATTGTGTGTTTTGAAAGTTTTTTTTATTGTAGATAAACCAATGTTATCATCACATCTACTCCTTTTTTTCTCTGGCTAAAATACTGAGTCAGAAAATATATTAAATAATGAAGTAATATTGGGACACTGGGAGGTTAGAAGTTTGTTTTATCTGATAGTTATCTCTTCTCTCTGCTTTTTTGTTCCCCTATGTGAGATCTTGGTTTATTCTCCACCAAATCTCTGGTGGAGGCCAATGCAGAGCATGCTGTGGAGGTAAGGACTCAGATTCAGCAGCCTGCTGATGAGAACTGGGATCCCAGTGGTGCAAGGCAGACATGGCCATGTGAAAGCAGTCGCTCACACACCACCATCGCCAAATACGCCCAGTACCAGGCCTCCACCTTCCAGGAGAGCTTGCAGGTAGACATTTTCCCTCATGGCAAACATATGCTTTAATGTTTAGGGGACATACAGAAATTAAGATTCATTGATCATCTTTAACCAGTCAGTATTTGAACTATCATCCAAAGAAATAGCAAACCTCATTCAGGAACCCATGATACAAACAGAATTATTCTAAAGGAGCCTGTGTGAGGTACTTCGGAGTGTTTCCTATTTAGAATTGTCTTCTATGTAAGTATGAATGAACTAAACAAGTAATCTAGACCTGTCTTTAGAGTCTAGTGTTACTTTCTTCAATATTTTCTAGAGACAAAATAATGTCTTAGGTTCCTTTTTTATAGATGCAACCCACAAACAGAGCAGAACACGTTGTGTTATATGACTGCTGGTGATCATGCTATTTATCAAATCTAACAGACATGCATAGCAGGTTCATCACAATCACAGGGACTGTGTGTCCGGTTGCACGAGGCCATGGTGTGGCAAAAAGGAAATAGTATAATATTAGACACTCCTAACTTGAGGTTTACTTGGACAAAAAAAAAAAAAACCTTGCTGACAAAGATCAGTCTTTGTATTTTTGGTGACTAATGTCTCTTGAGATTTCAATCACTGTTTCACGATGCTACTGGAATAGAGAGGAAAAATGAAATTATGTGCAAATTTTGTTATTATTTTCACCTGCACAAATATTAACTGCCACTTGCCTGATGTAGATCCTCACACAGAAATTCAATAACTGAGAGTTGTTCAGCCAGCTGCGGGCAGAAAACAAAACATAAGATGAAACAAAGAAGAGAAAGGAGCAGCAAAGCCACCGCCAGAGAGTTTCTGCTTGGCTTGCACTGGAGGGCAGACACAGTCTGACAGGTGACTCTCCTCTAGAAGTTGATTTCTGCTCACACAAATCAACCTGACTTTTGACAGCATGGGGGGGTGGACAAGGGAGGCACCGGCACTCAATTCAGCGGTCACTTTCTACATGTGAGCAGTCATTTGAGGGCTTGCAGCTCCCCTGGTTTCTGCGAGCAGAGCTCGAGTCAGAGTCTTACCTTTGAGAGTATGTTTACCCTCCAGCACTTGCCAAGCAGAAACTCACTTATGTGTAGTGGATGCTTTGTATTTTTTTTTCTTTTGAACATGAAGGTTCTATTCTGTGCGTCTCCCTGTGTTTTGTTTCTTGCTCACAGATGTCTGAACAGCTCTCAGATGTTACATTTGTGCAGAGAAGTTACAGTGTGAGGGTGGCAGTTAACGTCTGCATATCTGAAAATTACCAATATGCCTGTGAGCATGTTTTGTCACACTTGTGACACATGATTTAAATATGATGGCAGAGTATGATACGATAGTATGATATATACCAAACACAGCATATACTGGAAGTAACTGTATGGAGCTCTATGTCTCATCTGTGTAAAACAAGGTTAGTTTTTTTAAATAATGTGTTCCATTATTAAACATTCTTCCCTAAGCAATTTATATAAAAAGGAAATGAGGCACACAGGCAAGTTTTTTTATTTAGACAGCTGTTACAAGGGTATGAATAAAATCCACTTGTGATCAGGTTCTCATGATCTTTGTCCAGGTCTAACTCCTCACAGTGAATTGTTTAATGATGAATCCATTTTTAGCTGCTGGCCAACCTGTAAGTTAAGCTCATGTAGATGTGTTACAGGAGGAGAAAGAGAGTGAGAATGAAGAGGAAGGAGAGCAGTGCAAGTCCTCAGACCCAACGTCTGCTACAAAAGCTTGCCTGATGCTGGCCAACAACAAAGCTGCTCCTGCCTCGAATAAACCTGCTACTGGCACGCAGAGGTCAGCACACAACTGTGATCTTTGTGTATGACGAGTAACCCTGTTACCAGTGCTCACCTCAGATTTCACTCTTTTCCCCAGCTCAGACCATAAAACAGGGGGAAAGATCATTAAATTCGGCACCAATATTGATCTCTCTGACCCTAAAAGGTGAGATTGAGTTTTAAACATTTTCTAGTTGCATTCACTGTGTGTACTGGTTGTCTCACATCACCTGTGTTTTTAAGGTGGAAGCCCCAGCTGCAGGAGCTGCTGAAGCTGCCAGCTTTCATGCGTGTAGAGTCCAGCAACAATATGCTCAGTCATGTTGGTCACACCATCCTGGGCATGAACACTGTCCAGCTCTACATGAAGGTGCCAGGCAGCCGCACACCAGGTCAGCATGTGTCCAATGGCGCAGTGAAGGCATCAGTACTGCTCTCATTTTCAAAGTAATTTCAAAGTAATAACGTTTGACTGACTGACTGTTTGCTTCTCCAATCAGGTCATCAAGAAAACAACAATTTCTGCTCAGTCAACATCAATATCGGGCCAGGGGACTGTGAGTGGTTCGCTGTGCACGAGCACTACTGGGAGGCTATCAACAAGTTTTGTGAGAAGTGAGTAAAGAGCCTGTTTTCTACACCAATGGAATAATTCTTAACCTGGGGCTCGCAACCCCCACATGGGGCACAAGATCATTTCTGCAGGTTGGCAGAAAATTGTGGAAAAATACATATACTGTATATATTCAAAGTAAAATTACATATATTTTAGCCTGAGGAATCTCTTTTACATTAAATACTTTGTACCAGTGACATAATTGCTTTGGAAAAGAAGTGATTGATTTTGTTATACATGAATATAAAGTCTTTTTGCACATTTTTAACACACGCAGCAAGCAAGAACACAATATTAATTTTTCTCCATAACCACCTGAATTTGTCCTTGAGAAAAGCCTTTTCTTCGGTTCATATCTTCAAACACGTTGGGCATGTTCAGTGCAAGTGCCTCAGTCCTGACCACCTTGTGCCTCCCTCTCATGTAATAAGATCTTAAAATTAAAGGTGAAAAATTGTTCAGGTTTATCTAAATAGTACATCTCTCACAGACCCACCTAAAGTAATATTTTCTGGTTACAATACATGTAGGAACCAATTTTTACAATTTCACCTTTTTTTGGGGGGTTTGGGTTCACATGCACCAGCTGACTATACGTGTCTGTCAAGACTCGCAGAGCTTGAGAACCACTCGTTGAAACAGGAGTCGTTATGAGAAGCTACAGTATGCATGCATGAATGTGATGATTTTTTTTTTTCTTAGGCATGGAGTAGACTACCTTACAGGGTCCTGGTGGCCAGTCTTGGAAGACCTCTACGGCACCAACATCCCTGTGTACCGCTTCATCCAGAGGCCGGGGGACCTGGTGTGGATCAATGCAGGGACTGTACACTGGGTCCAGGCAGTGGGCTGGTGCAACAACATCGCCTGGAATGTGGGACCCCTCAACTGTGAGTCACCAGGAACACAAAAACAACAAATAAACATTTGCAGCTCTAGACTTACAGATTCACATCTGTCTATTTATTGCTCTCCCAGCATACCAGTATCAGCTCGCCCTGGAGCGCTTTGAATGGAACGAAGTGAAGAAGGTTAAGTCTATCGTTCCCATGATCCACGTGTCCTGGAACGTGGCTCGCACCATCAAGATCAGTGACCATGACACTTTCAAGATGATCAAGTAATATCTCTTTCTGTGCACATCTGTGTGTGTGCTATTGTGTGTCTGCTTACAGTATGTGTTTCACCCTCTGCCTCTGTCAGACACTGCCTGATGCAGTCCATCAAGCACATCCAGATTCTGAGGGAGCAGCTGGTGGCTGCAGGGAAAAAGATCTGTTACCAGAGTCGTGTGAAGGACGAGCCAGCCTACTACTGCAATGAGTGTGACGTGAGCCCCTCACTCTCTGTACACTACGGTAATTTTGATTAGGTGTGAACGTGTTACAGACATGATGTGAGCTGCTGTAATTGTTTTTTGCAGGTGGAGGTGTTCAACCTGCTGTTTGTGACCAGCGAGAACAGCAGTAAGAAGAGCTATGTAGTGCACTGCGAAGACTGTGCCCGAGCCAAGAGCCCATCACTGGCAGGAGTTGTGATACTAGAACAGTATCGGATGGAGGAGCTGATGAAGACCTATGACAGCTTCACGCTGGTCAGTCTCTTCCTGTGATTGTGTAGACTTACAGTGAAGACACACAGGCAAGATCAGGGTCATTACAAACTACATACTAAAAATGTCTTGAAGTCCTAACTTAGATGAGCTGAAGAGTAGTGTCAGTCCTTAATGTACAGTATAATTTCCGACTTTACATTACTGTCAAAGGACAACCATGAGGCTGATTCCCTCTCTTCCAGTCATTCAGAGGTTTGTCGTAACATAAAACTCAGCTTTAAGAGCCTTCAAGCTTGTTTGAAATTGTCAATTTATTGCAGTTAATACCAGTTATTTCTTATCCCAGTGTATATTGTTATTATTTTTAACTACCTTCAATCATTAATCATTTATTTATGGAATCATTAGTGCTGCCACTGTGTATCCTTCATGTCAGCGCAATAGTTCAAAAACTATTTTAGGCATGTTCTTCATTTTATTAAGTCTTTTAGGAGATTTCTATGAGATTTTCACCATTTTCTGACATCTGGATGGCCACTAGGTGGCATTTTGTTTAGTTGATGGAAGCCAAAAAAAATACAAATTGATCAGGGGATGGTTATACTTTCATGGTGTCGCCCTGACATGCTGTCTTTGCTGCAGCTGCCATTTTTGTGTGAACATCCTGGACTGTCAGGGATAAATCCTTTAGTCAGCAGAATATATTGTCAGCTCCAGTACTAAATCCTTTCATCTGAGATAGTTGTTCACAACCTATTTCAAGACAACGGCCCTAATCTCTTATAAATTAGAAAAACATTTGATACGGCTTTGTTCCAGGGATTAGGACAGCAACCAACTCTTATTTTCAGTATCCATTTATCTGCCCTCTATTGTCATTAATTGATCACTTTTTTAGTTGAAGAGATGTCAAAAAATAGCTTTGGAAATGTTCCTCACAATTTCCCAATTTCTTCAGATAGCTTTTTTTGTCCAACCTCTAACTCCAAAACTGAGTAAAGTGGGTGTAAGTAAGTATTAGAACTGGTAGAACACTCTGATAAGTTCAGAAAATTACATAATTTGACTGTATTATTACCATAACAAGATCTAACAACATCAAAAATCTCAGACGATACAAATTCTCATTGCACAATAACAATATATACAGATTGTACATATTGCCCTGCCCTAGACTATTTAGTCACAATGAAT
>KV751332.1:1179128-1191325 GCA_001698575.1 Mola mola | reverse complement strand
GGGTGGACGGCCTCTTGGTCGGCACCATCGTACGTCCATTACCATTATGTGTGGGAGTAAGGCTGGCGTAACAGGAATCCAAGCCAAGGGCTGTACAATCGTGATGAACTCTTGATGTGCATTCCTTCTGGAGACTCAAAAGCAGAGCACAGTTTGGGGGGGTGTATGAGTGTTTCGAAATATGGGTGGGAGATGGGTCAGGACAAGAAGGAGCGGAGATATCGGAATAATGGACAACAAACTGAAAACGATCTGACACTCTGGCAAAGTGAGCAGCTGTTTTTGAACGGTCCCTGGAGTGAGGTCACGTCCACGCCTCACTGTGCCAACAGATGTCTGCAGATCACTCTCCCTGTTGTCTCCAAGATCACCTCTCTGACCTACATATGTGTGGGTCTAAACGTGATTAAATATGACACCGTGCAGGAGAGATGAAAAACAAGAGTCGTGTGAATCCATCTGAAAAGCCGACAAAGCAAAACAATCATAACAATCGTGGGCCCATCTGTTCTCTGTAACTGTGGCTCAGATTTACTCCGCACAGGAAGTAGAAAAATTAAAGGTTGCTCTTCCAATTATGCAGTAGAGTACAGTAGGCCAGATTTCACGTGACCTCGGCAATAAATAGAAGACTTGACAGGGAATGACACTGTCCTGAGCCAGGCACCAGACGACCGCAGACTACAATACGATAAAACAGTCGTCTTCACTCACCACATCCGAGGTATCTTCATCTGCCGCTCTCATACTCAAAGAGGAAAGTCACAGAATCATGTTGGCTTCTTCCTGGAAAACATTGTGCAATCCGTGGGAAATTGTGACGTTGTGAGCAAAGTATGGGACAACGTGCCAAAGCTTACAGTGTCGCATTTGGCAATAACAGTGTTGCACTGAAAGGAATTCTAATATTAAAGAGCCCCAAAACACACTCTAAATAGCAGCTGTCAAAGTTAAGCATACAGTATCCCACCTAATGCTGTGACACCTCTCACTTTTCATGGAGACTGCAGCGGGCACATTATTATTTTCCATTCAGGCCAGGGATTATAATGATGGTATCATACCTAGTAGAGTGGAAAAAATGTGGAAATTCCAACAAAAGTACCTCTCTTTCTCTTCCAACGGATCCAAATATTCTGTGTATATTTAGGTCAAGAGTGAAATGTGCAAATGCAGGGATGTTGTGTAACATAAATGTGATGAATGTTCACGATGGATTGTCTGACTTTCACCCCACTGAAATGTTTATTTGGATCCACATACGAAGATATTCATACATTCTTTCATACATGTCACATAATATGCTATAGCGACCCCCAATGGTGGAAATCCGATATTACAACCCTCGGCTTGCAGCACAGCAGCTTTCGTGGGAGCCACACTTTTCATTTCCAGTGTGGTTTTGGTGTTTTTGGCAGGCCTTTGACCGACTCATAATTCAATAATTATTCAATACCTATTGCATGGTGACAAAACCAGACCAGACGGCATGATTATTGAGTTTCGGCTAATTACATTACAAGTATGTAGGTCTGTGTGATGTGGACCGACAAATGGTTCGAAGCTGCAGTCAGTCTGCCGTCAGTCGGCTAACATTGTCTCTCAAAGCGTGAACAATAACCAGTAATAACCCATACACTCAAAATGAAGACTTTTCTGCTAGCTAGGCTCTTGGGC
Organism: Mola mola; assembly: GCA_001698575.1. Lineage (NCBI taxonomy): Eukaryota > Metazoa > Chordata > Actinopteri > Tetraodontiformes > Molidae > Mola > Mola mola. The sequence goes on along the minus strand of KV751332.1, from coordinate 1,189,648 downwards.
CGGAACACGGAAATGTGGAGTGAACTTCAAAATAAAAGTAACAGGAAGCGCCACTCACTACTGAACCAGTTCATACATTTTTTTTCTTCTCTCTTTTGCTATGACATGGAGGCTAAGTAGTAGCAGTATTTATTTATTTTTTTAAATTTGTTGTCTGCCGTCACATAAACTGATTCTGATAATCAGAAAAGTGTTGAATATTGAATGTGGTGATTTAGGATGATGAGCACTGATCTATTAGTACATAGTATTGTTTATGCAGTACATGTAAATATACGTATTTATTTTTACTTGTACTTTCATAATTCACACATATTAATTTATTGCCAGAAAATTACTTTTCTTACCAGAATTTTTACTCAAATTGTATTTGCATGGGTGAATATTACCTTTACTAAAATAAATTTTCAATATGATATCTTTACTTTAACTCAAGTATGATTTCTGTCCACTGCTAGAAGTGGGCATTTTTCATGGTAGCACTATTAACATGGACACACAGGCATAATTAATAAAATTCATTTTGACTGTGTTCCATTTAGTGTTGCAGAGCCTTTCGAGTGAGCCAACATGCACAAGAGTAGCACATTGACCCTATCTGACCTGAATGGAGCAAAACCAAATTACTATCATTGGGAAAAATCTGTTTACCCTGCTGTTTCTCCTCAAAATGGCTGCTGAGAAGATGGTGTATAGAATGAGCTAAAAAAGCTACTTCATCTGTGGGTCATGCAATTTTATTTGTCCCACAGTACTTACCCTTTAGTATTACCTTAATGTAGTACTGCATAAGCTCCAAGAGGTTCACAAATGGTATGTACTGTAAACAGTCACGTGTTATTGACACATACATACTTATTTTCATGGTAATGTGGCCAACACCAAGTGGCTTTTCACACTCTGTAAATGGAGATAGTAGGTTTAACACCAGATAGATGGGACTAAGTGCAAATACAAATATACAAGCTAGCATGAACTCATGTGGCAAGTGTGTGTCAGCCTGTGTGTTTTACTGCATTTTAAGACGTGGTTAAGGATGTGGAGGTCAGGCTACTGCAGAATCTCTGCATCTCAATGTATGTTCTAAACACACGTAATGAGGATAAATCAAAGAAAGAGGTCTGTCTTTGTGTTATAATAAATTTATGCTTATTCATACAGGTAAGGTCCCAGAATTGCAGTCAAAATTGCATCTGCCCACGATTGTTGCACACCCACAAAGCACATGAAGCACACACAAAAGTACAAGTTGTCAGGTACTGTTTTTTCCAATATACATATATTTCATGATGTTCATCAATATAATAAGACATTGATAAATTTACACTACAATTATTTTATGTACTTTAGTTTTTCCATTCAGTCTCCTCTTCCTTGCGTTTGAGTCAACTTCCTTCGTTTCTAATCCCTTACCAAAAGACACCACAATAAATCTATCAATAAATAAAAGAAAATTAAGTAAAACCAGGCACATTGCCCATGATCCTCTAGTCTTGTCCCTCCTATAAGCCCAGACGACCAGGGGCAATATGGGCCTTCATTCCAGAAACCCCCGCCCTGAAGAGAAATCAAAAATATTTCCTCAAAAATAAACAGATTTAAAGAAAAAATATATCTTGTAGATACAAACGGCAATCTGATGTAAACTTTAGAATCATTCTAAGCATTCTGGACAATTGAAGGTAAAAATACTTTTTCCCTATTAACCATTCTTTACCTTTATCCATTGGTGCTTACACACAAACAACTCAGTGACATCCGGAGTTATTACTAAACTGATGAAAACAAAAAAAACATTTGGTTGAAAAATAAAACATGTTAACACGAAGCAGAACATTGTATGTTTATAGCCATCCAGTGAACATTCAGGGACTCAGGTTCCCTCCTATCGCTGCGTCCGTCCCATTTGGGGGTGTTGGTGCACGTTGGGGAACACGTCGGTTTATATATTCTACTGATCCCTTCCTTTCCTCTTGTTTCCTTCCAAGTTTGAAACACAAGTTCACCAGTTTATATTTCAGAAGTGGAAGACAGTCTGAATATTTTTTCGTCCCCCTTACGTTGGACCACCTCCCAATTGACCCAAACGCAACGTTAAGTTGAGATCCCTGGACAATTCTCACGGTTGACATAAGACAATACTCTTTACTGAACTTCTGTTCCCGTTCCACCAAAAATTAACAAATCACAACAGAAAAAAGTGCCACGGTGTTAAAACATATGCACACTTCTTTTTCATACAAACAAGAAAGCAACAGGGGAAAGAGAGCACTCACATCGTCTTGACTACTGTGATCAAATTGGTTGAGCACTCGCAGCTGGATTTATGGATAACACAGAAGTCCTACCCCAATCAGTAGTGTTATTTCATTTCAGTCCACTCCTGCAGGATGGCTTAAAGGGCCACATTTGTAACGCTATTATTGATTTTCTATTGCCAAAACCCAATTTTTAATCATTTTGTCCTCATATATATTTTGGTCAATTGCTATTAACTAAAACCTGAGGATATAGGACCCCCTACTCCCCAAAACATCCCCATTTATTAAACACCAAGCAATGCATATTTTTCAGAGTTATAGTTAGAAGTAGATAATTTATATCTTTTCATTTTAGAATTTGGCAGCACTATGGAGACAGAAAAAAAGGAGTTGTGCTATACACTTACAAGAGGTTAAAGAAGCTCTTCAGACCTCGAAACACAGAGGGGAGTAGGAGTAGTACGTGTAGGAGACATTGAACCCCCCTCCTAACCCCGGAGGGGAGAGGAGAGTTGGGTACCCGGAGTCTGTATTTGTGACTTGGAGCATGCAGTCCTTATATTTTGGTTCAATTTGCATATGTCAGAATGGCACACTCACAAGCTAAACTGACACACCACATGAGGTGTGACAGTCCAAAGGTCCCATAGCAGTGGATAAAAAAAGGTATAAGCTCTTTAAAACAGGGATAATTTGGATAACTGCTTCACTTGTTTTTGATGGCAAATGGCAGCATAAGCATGGGAAACCTGGTCTTTGGTAATCTTCCGCAGTTTGTCCCTTTGGAGGAAATCTCACAAGGGAAGCAGGAAGAGTTAAGGTCGTGGTCCTTTCCTGGTCAAACTGTAACCTATCTGCTTGTGTAAGGAAACAGCGTGCCCTCACTCTTGAGATTTAAGCAGTCTTATCGGGTGGGATAAACTGGGGATATTCCCTAGACAAAGCTATTCTAACACACACACAGACACACACAGACACACCCACACTGTAGGATTCAGAATCAGTGAGTTAAGCAAAGGGGGGCAGGTTGGCCTCCTCAGCTGGTGGACAAGTTAAAAAAGAGACAAGGCTACTAAGGCTGTACACAAATTTGTTTTGACATATTGTGGGAGGTTTTGTTCCTGCTGTAAGGCTGAACTTTTGTATTTCAGGATGACGGGTATTAGTGGCAGTGCGGCAGGAGCTCAGACCTACACGCTTAACATCTTTCCTTTAATGAGACGGGGAAGTCCACTGATTTTAAAGCCAAGGTTTGGCTGCAAGTGAAACTCTCATTGTACAGCTGAATGTGAAATTTACCATTTGCAGCTTTAGATTTATGTTATGTCACGTCCATGTGTAACAGGCCTTCGTTTGACAGAGCATTCATGCTGCCCTGATCTCCTGCGTGGGAGTAAATGCTTAAAAAAATGTAAAAAAAAACCCCCCAAAAAAACCCCAAAACAAAACAAAAAAATGTTTTTAAGACCAAACCAGCGAGGGCACTAGTGACAGAAAATAACAACAGAAGCCTCTCCCTTGTTGCTTGGCAGTGTATAACGCACGGAGCTGAATTACAAAAAACATGGCAGATAGAGGTGAAGAGGCACTTGCCACTGCTGGCAGCACACCCTTCCCCTTTACCTGCCTGTTTCACACAAAAATATACTATAATACAAAATATAATCTATTTCATTAAAAAAAAAAGAAAAAAGGCCTTAACTACAGGGAAAAACAGACAGAGCCATAGCGCTGCACTTGTCAAAGCACTGCTTCGAGATTATGAATGATTCTTTAACATTTGACTTCCTCCTAACATAACTAAGAACCTAACTGTGAATTTGACATTTCCTCATTAGCCTCTGCAAAATAAGGCTGAATTGTCTCTCGTTCTTTTTCTTTAATACGAGTGTTTCTGCACGAGGAACTCTGTTGGCCGACAGCGCCATCAAAAACAAGCTTGTTTGTGTATTACTGCAGTCAGCCACGCCTCCCAGACAGACTGTAAGGGGGTGTTTGACTGTAAAAATTCTACAACTAATAGAAATGACTGTAGAACTAAGGCTTTTCAGTGTCCAAGTAGGTAACGGGCCAGTGGGAATTGACCTTTGCTTTATTCATCAGTTGTCAATTTATGCCGGGAACCCTTTATATCCACTGGCATTAAAAATATTGTGATCAGTATAGTAACTTTAGTATAATGTGAGCGAACCGTAAGGATAAGATTATTTTAACCAAAGAAAATGATTTGGACGGTTTGAGGGTCTTACCCTGTCTTTCTAAAACTAACCCTTACAGCTATTAAGTGTTTTCTCCTATTGTTCATAGATGATCAACATTTTTGTCTTTTTAAGATACTTACACCTACATGTGCTATGGTAAGATTGCAACTCCACTAGACTGCAATGAAGGAATGTTTTCGAAATAAGACACTACATAATATTCAAATCCAAAAAGAAAATAAAAATGAAAACATCTACAGATATTGGTCCAACTGTACTATGGCCGTTGTAGAATGATCAGAGAAAGTTCAGGTGTTGGAGCATGCAGAGGCAGGGGAGGATGTTTAAGACCATTACTGATGGAGGCTGACGAGGAACAGATGAAACCACACTCAGATGGAGAGGACCGAGAGTGATGATTACGAGGGATCAGTTTAGCAATTCATGCATTATTGGTGTTTGATCGGCGAGCATTAACTCTCTCAGACGGCAAACAATGAGGCCAAGATGTCAATCTTTGAGGGCAAATCTGAAGATTTTCAGGGCAGTTTTAGTCCATGCAGCGGCTCAATTTTTTCTTTTAGCACAAGTTGTAGCTCCCTGGCTTATTTTCTTGTTGGACATGACAGATGGACTCAACTGGTGTTTTAGCAGGCAGATTGAGCACAACTGCACTGGCAAGAGAGAGTAAGCTGGTGACGGACAGATGATGACAACATACAAGATACACACTTAATAGTAAGTAATAGGCAGTATTTAACGCTGAAGCATACGTAAAATGAATACAAAAATTAAAAAATACAAAATGCACACATATACACACACACACACACACACACACCTACAAAACAGTATATATCAGAATAAAACTCTACAAAGAACTATATATATCAGTTAATTAACAATTATCGCCAATCATTGTTTCCTTTTTCTGTCGTTGCATCATCACAAGTGTTTGGTTTTCAGTATGGCAGGTTAGAAAAGCCAAGAGGACCCAGAAAGGAGACAGGGGCCACACACTCACAGGACAAATATAGACATAGGTCCAGAGGCGAGGTGGTGGAAGTTGGGGAGCCATGGGGCCCTTGAAAGGTTTTGGGGTGTTATATCGAGACTAATCGGAAAGATATATATATTTAAACATAATAAATTACTTTCTCATCATTAATTTTGGAATCAATTTGAGGGTTTCTTTTCTGTAGCAAGGAAGCTGAGATCAGACTGGGGTAGGAGCAACTCTTCTTAGGTGCTAAAGTACACTGTGGAGAGAAGGAAAGGAAAAAGAGAAAAGTAATGACATTTGATTCAGAATTCTTGAGTTACGCAACTGCTTAGAAATAAATTTAAAAGGCTATTATTTTTCTGCTTTATTTCTAAAATATTGATGGAGCATGACATACTAATGATTCTTACCGATAATGACGATGAGGACAATCACACATATCACACCCAGAATAATCATCATCTGTAATCAGGAGATTTTCAAGGGTTATTAGAAAATTAGCAAAATTTGCCAAATTTACTACAATCCTTAAAAGAAACAGAAACACTAAACAATCAGTTAATGTCAGACATCCAGCATGTTTTTTTTACATTGCTGCAAAAGCAACGTGCCAAGTTACACAATAGTAATGCTGTTGCAGAAAACCCTATAGCAGAATTCAACAGTTTTGATTGGCTAAACATTCTGAACAGGACATTTTTAGATAGCCTTTATAAACTAAGCATATCTGCACGTCCTCACCTTAGCATTCTTCCACCAGTATTTATTCTTCAGTTTTGCAGCGCTGGTCTCAAACTGAGAGGCTCCAGCCTGCAGGGCATCGGCCCTGTCGTCCAGCTCTGACAGCTTCTGATCACGCTCCAGGACTTTATCCACGTTCACACGCATGATATCCACCACCTGCGGGGCCAGAAACGTGGTGGAATCAGCTATCAAGACAGAATCAATGTATGCGAGGGTCTGTGAACTGCTAGTTCTGAAACCTGGTTTCCAGCATTAGATGAATTCAGCCCCGGACAAAGACAAAAGTTTCTTTGTTAGAATGTGTACGCGGGGAGCACTCACCTCATCCACCTGTGCCTGTGTCTGCTGCAGACGACGATTGCTGGTGAGGTTTGGAGGTTGTTGGGGGGCTCCTCCCTCTGTTGCAGGGGCTCCAGCTGCAGGGGCAGACCTAACAAAAGAAAATAAAAATAATCATAACATCAGCGCAGTTTATCGAGCATACCCACCTAGAAAAACTATTTTAAAAAGTATAAGAAAAACATGGGACGGCGGAAGCGCTCTCTTAAATACAATGAACATACACACGTATATATACAATGGTCACAGGTAAACACATGTGTGCTGAATTTATTATGGTTGCGTTCCATTTACCATGGCAGAGACCATTTAATGGGCCAACATGCAGGACTATATTTGACCTGAATGGAACAGAACCTTCATGAGTATCATAGGGAACATGTGCATTTACTCTGCTTTGTCTTGACAAAATGGCTGCTGTGAAAAAGGGTTTGTAGGAGTTTTACTTTAAGAGTGATTAATGTCTCCATTTACGAAAAAATAAATCAAAAACAGTTGGACTGAAAAACAAATAAGGAAAGGAAAGTAATAGTTACTGAGGTTAAAACAATCTCATAAGCATGTTTTGAATATGTTTTCCCAGTGAAAAGTTTCTGTGTCTGAATACAGGCTGAGTGTAGTTTTATCTGCCAGCTGGGGTTTCATTCACATCTGCTAACACCAAACAATAAACTAAAGGATGACTGTAATGGCAACTTCAGCTCATTAAAATCTTTTTCACCATCAAGTCCAGAGGGAAGCTAGATGGCTCATACCATAGCACCCTCCATCATAAGTTGTGGAAAAAAAAACATTTTTTCTAATTCTTTTCCTTTTTTTTAAATGCACAGCATGATCGGGCAAGTCAGTTATCAGATTTCTAACTGATTTGCATTTTACTTACACCAGGCAATTCTTTTTTATTAGAGACACTGGCAATGTTAACGAGAGACAAGGATGAAAAGGGTGTAAAAGTACACACATTCATATGTATGAATCAAGAGGGAAGTTAAAATCAAATCTAATTTGCAGGATTTGTAAGATTTACTACATCTGCTGTTTCCAAAAATAGTGAGTTCCATATGTTTAGTTCTATAGAGTCCAGATAATTACCTTCTCTCACAAAAAGAATCCACTACTGTTAGCTTTTGCAAAAGTTGATTTGTCATCTAATGTGTGTCGTGACCTACACAGACATTCCTTTGGATGCACTACACGCCATAATGACCTCGGTGAGAGACAGGCAGTTTAAGTGAGAGTGTCACGTGCCACTGGAAATTGAACGCTCCAAGAAAAATGCAGTGTCTTCATGATAACATGTATGTATACCTCAGTTCTTTGCAAAGGGAGAAACCCCCACCCCCCCCAACCAAAAAACAGTGATTTATGAATGTTTGTTTCAATCTTTGCAAGCTGAATGCTAATCCTGTTCCATCAAGGCCTTGTTGCTGATTCTTAAATCTTACATGAATAATGAACAATAAAGGATGAAGTAGCTACACTATCTCGGATGAAAGTTTTAGTGTAGGTGTACAAAAAAATACAGTCTAACCGTATATCCCTGCCAAATGATCCAAGACTGATAACAATCATAAAACAGCTCAGCAACAGCCTATTTAAACACAATTGAATTTCTGAATTCATCAGCTTTAATAAATACTCTCCTAATGCTGAGACAACATTCATTTGTAACATTAGACAGGAAGATGCACTAAATAACTGCACTTCACTGTTCTTCTGTAATACAATGATACACAGGTTTACTAGAAATAAAAAAATTGATTCACGGCCATTCATGAGATGTTTCCAGCACGAGAATCATGCCTTGTTGTTTACTAAGGAAATATAATATCTCCAATTAATTCTGTTTTCTAATCGAAGCCTGCATATGACCGATATTCTAATAATATATTATTATCATAACCTCCGAATATCAGTTTGCCTACAGTAATACTTGGTGCCCATATCAATTTATTTTAAATAAAGTCTTAACAGTATATCCTATAACATTATGCAACTAGATGACACAGCACATGCACTGAAAACCAAAACGTTAACACTTTAAATACCCAAATTTTGGATGTAACCTGACTCCACATGCCTATTTAATCACACTTCATTTAGCTATATATATAATCCAAACACATCCATGATATTGAAAATCATACTCAATGATAAAAGTAAAGCTGTATCTTCTGATCAATACCACCTTAGTAATAACTGAGCTACAACACCACTAGTGTGAGAAAAAAACTCTGTATAAAGGTCACCTTTACACGCTCACACATTACTAATCCTCTAATAACAACAAATCCTTTTGAATAGTTGGCCTGATGGTGCTGCTGCCAGAACCTCACAATATAAAACACTCAAGACTAGCTGTACTATGTCTACAGTGGCCAAGTATTGTCACTAATATTATAAACAAAGATAGATAAATAGAGATTGTGTATTGTTAATTTAACCAAGAGTAGATATTTTTTACACAATTAAAGTATTTGTACCAACTGTTATGGTGCAAGTCCAGGATGAAGAATTCACTGCCCTGTATTAAAGTATTGAACACCTAACTGCTGCATGCTTTTTTTTTTTTTCCACTTTCCAGGAACAAGAACCAGCATTGAAAGTGTAATGTACGCTGAGGTAAATTATCACTTCTGAACTGGCACCCCAACCAACCAGGAAGCGCTGTTAAAGCAGTGACAAGGCTTCTCACCAGCTTCCGCCAAAACCGTGTCCATATCTTCAGAGTGGCGAACTGTAAACCACACGCCCGGGTGTGGCAACAGGTTTCGATCGGTGCGCAAGCCTCAACTGAACTGTGCCTTTTCATGCCCCACCAACCATGGCACGTGGGATAGTACCATCCTTTTGAAAAGGACTCTCTCTAAGAGCTGAATAATGTGTGATATCACGAAACACTGCCAAGTACAGGAGGACACATCATGTAATCTATATTAAAGAATAGATAGATGGATGGATAGAGTGGTGACTGTCATGAGAAGGCATGAAGTCTGACTCTGAGCGCTGGACAGCGACGTTTCAGCACTGGACAGCGCCACAGCTGCAGCCCACACCTGCAACTGATCCAACCTCGCTGGGCCTTTCTGGTCCATGGTACCGGACTGGAAGCTACTACCCACAAGCCTGCTCAGCGGCTTCTTTCATTCCTGACACCAGGTCCACCCTATCGCCTGTGGGGCATCACGAGCAGCACTACGGGGCCTGCGAATGCACCACAGCGAGGGCGGGGAGGTTCCTCATGGTTTTAGGCGCTTGGATGAATAATTATAACTATAATCACACTTTGGTGACAGGTTGGGGGGGGGGTTACTGTTAACAAACGAGCTGCAGCGACATGCCGTGTGTCGTGCTCTTCCAGCGTTTTAACTGCCCGTGGCGCAAAAACTGACGGACGAGGCCGTGTTCCCTCAGCCTGCCCTTTTTAAATATGTGCTTCGCGTACTGTGGGGAAGAGGAAAAGTGCTGAGAGAAAGGCATTTTGCGCATGGACACGCAAACAGTGTGAAATATGGTGGGACCTATGTGCCCCAAGATGCTGAGATAGGCTCCAGCCCCCCCCCCCCCCCCCCCCCCCCCCCCCCCCCCGCCGCTGTCGGTCGCAAATATCACGTAAACTAGGCCTAAGCCTCCTTCCCAGCTAATAATACCAGCATCTAGAGGAAGGACTGCGGAGTATTCGTCGAACAACGTCGGAGCTGTAAATGTTCGGCACCGTGCCCTCGCTGTTCCCAGAACCTGCCGAACCGTCACACACACAAAACACCAGTAAAGCGTGGAAATGTTCGATATGGACACAGAATGGGGGATTTATCGCGCGTATTTTTTCCACGGTGTCGTTTCACATTAGCCTCTGGATAGTCGCTCTCACGGTGTCCTTTTCAAACCAACCCAGTCCGAACTGGAATAGATGCGTGTGTGCGTGTGTGCGTGCGTGCGTGCGTGCGTGCGTACGTGCGTGCAGGCTTCCAG
>KV751332.1:1166389-1179104 GCA_001698575.1 Mola mola | reverse complement strand
CAAGACGACCCGATAAAAAGGAGCAAACACGGGGCTCGAAAACGTCAAAATGGGGGCTAATTGTGTGTCTGGTGGAAGGTAAAGCCGACGCCTGCGTCTGCTCCAAGGTTAGGTCGACGTTAGCCTCTCACACGTCCGCCTGGGCCCTTTTTTCGGAGAGAAGGAGACGGAGCTGCGGGCCTTGAATCGAACGCGAGCGGCCACACACAGAACATCCGTGAAATATTGACTTGACATGTCAGCCGCGAGACGTCCCGGGGAGAGCCTGCCCGCATCAGCGGGACTGGAATTCTTCATTTCATAAGGGTTTTCAAACGAAGACGGAGCTAAAAACGACGCCGTACTCACATTTTGCTGGTGGCGTTGGCGAGACGGCTGCGCAGAAATCCAGAAATCCGGACTGGGAGCGTTAGCGCGTGCTGAGTGGCTGGCAGATGGACGCAGATTGCCGTGTGCGCTCCTCTCTACCCTCTGGCACCCTTCCTTCGCTCGCTTGTGCTGGCGTTTCCCGACAAGGGAGCTCTGGATGCTGCCGCAAAAGCCCTCTTTTCTTTACGTTTTCTTTTATTTTTCCCTCTCTCCTTTCCTCCGTCGTCCTGTTTCTACGGTGATGCGACGTGTGCCCGGCGCTGTCAGGGTCGGTGCGGTAATGAAGGCGGAATAAACAGCCGCCCGGATTAGGTGCACAAAAATGGCTCGGTGACGTCAATCGCGGCCGGTTTCGTGTTGAAATGGGTGGCCGGAGACTCCGGATGCGGCGCTTTTTATTGGCCGTTTTTTAATCTGTGGACGCTGCTTTTGAGAGTGTGATTTTTTTTATTAACAGGCGTCACATGTCACGGTCGTGCTTGGCCTGAAAGCCGCCTTAATAAGGCTTATTTTCAGGGAAGGACTGTGTGTCATCAAAATGGCGTTCCTCAAAATGGGGGTGTGGCGAGCCCGGTTATCATCCGTAGTAAATATGGATGGGAAAACAGTGAGAGTAAAGCCACCTGGAAGCAATTCAATGGCCTTTAATTTGAGGGTTCATTATTGGATCAGGCTGGAATTAATCCTCACTACACCCAATTGTGATGGCTGATTGTTAATGGATGGGGTCTTTGGAGGTAGATGCTGCAACTCGGCCCCTGAGGCAAGTTTTAGAGCGGAGTTTTTCATTCACGGCGCCCTTCACAATATTCCAAATGTCAAGTCACCCCAGAAACCGCAAAATATCCATCAAAGCAGGGTGTCACACCAAACAGTACAGAAAAAATCCTTCATCTGCAGCCAGTCCTGTCCAAGAATTGAATCACTTGTTCCCTTGGGCTGAGGCCTGACACTGCCCAAATGTTCAAATAAATCTGTGCATGACTTTTTGAGAGCTGTTATGAGAGAATGAAAGAGCGTGATGTAGACGTGACGTGTGGGTGACAGTAATTTGGCATCAATTGGAAATATATGCATAAATTGATAAACAGTAGCTAATTCTAGTGGTAGAGGACAGAGTTTTTTTTAATTGAATTGGATTATATCTGCTATGTCTAAAACATATCTTTTGAATGCACCACTGTTGAGAACCTGGGGGGAAAAGGCTGTACGAGAGTTTCTCAAGCAAAGTGAAAACAAAATCCACCAAAAAAGAAGAACCATAACAGCAGACCATACCATCTTTTATAGCTAAAATGGATGCTGAAATGCATATAAACATTTAATTATAATGTATCAGTGTTAATTTAGGTGCCCTGCTTGGTAACATACGGCCTTTATCAAAGATGATAACTTTTAAAACAGGGACACTGGACCTTTTTCACAGCAGCCACATTGACATGAAATCACAGGTAAACACAAAGGAACCATCTACAGGCACATCTACAGAAATGTCTTTTTGGTGTTTTTGTGCAGTGATTATGTGTTGTCAGTGGTTGTTTTTCTTTTTTCTTTTTTTTTCTAACAGAGAAGTTGCTTGTGTTTCCATCCCAGGGACTACAGATGTAAATGAGCTTATAGCTAATAAACAGCTAAGAAGTTGTGCAATGCCCCTTTAAAATAAACAAATGAAAAATAAACAAATAAAAGGTCCCTCCCCAAATCTGCTTCAATCGGAAATCTTTGCTACTTTTACTTTTGAAATAAAATTTGCCTAACATTAGCTATGTTAGCTAATGTTCGCTACAGAGATAGAGATGACTTTAGGGAAATTAATTTGTCACAGCAGCAATATTGTTCGGGTACAGGACCAGTGGACATGTAACACTATAAAGGTATAGAAGTATAAAATAAAATAGAAATAAAAGTACAAAATATACACATTATTGGCAGTTGTAGAGTGCAGAGTTTAGTTAAGGTAGGAGGAGGTGAATGATTTTAACAGTTAAAGTGTCAAGTGTCTAATAACAGAGGTGTTGAAAAGTCTGATTGCACCGGGGAGGAACGACATCCTGTATCGTTCCTTGTAGCAGCAGGGTTGGATCATTCTGTTGCTAAAGCTGATCCTCAGAATGTTCCCAGTTTCATGGGGGGGTGGGATGTGTTGTCCATGATGGCCAGCAGTTTGGTCGGCATCCTCTGCTCCACCACCTCCTTCAAGGTGGCCAACAGAGAGCCGACAACAGAACCTGCTTTCCTGATCAGTTTATTCAGTCTGTTGGCATAATTTGCCTTGATGCCTCTGCCCCAGCACACTACAGCAAAGAAGATGGCTCTCGCCAAAACAGACTGATAAAACATCAGGAGCATCCGGTTGCATACATTGAAGGACCTGAGCCTCCTGAGGAAGTAGAGCTGGCTGAGGCCCTTCTTGTACACCTTTGTGTTGGTGGACCACTCCAGCTTGTTGTCCAGGTGGACTCCCACATACCTGTAGGTCTGGACAATTTCCACATCAGACCCATTAATGCAGACAGGAGAGAGTGGGGGCGTGTTCATCCTGAAGTCCACCACCATCTCCTTCGTCTTCTTCACGTTCAGCTGCAGGTGGTTCTCTCCACACCAACGCACGAATCCGTCAACCAGGTTCCTGTACTCATCTTCCCATCCTTTCTCCACACACCCGACTATGGCCGTGTCATCTGAGAATTTCTGCAGATGACACGACTCAGTGCTGTACTGGAAGTCAGAAGTGTAGGTGGTGAAGAGGAAGGGGGGGCAGCCTGGGGAGCCCCGATGTTGCAGATCAGACGTTCAGACACACAGCGCTGTAATCTTACAAACAGCTGTCTGCCCTTCAGGTAGTCCGTGATCCATGCAATCAGAGGAGAATCAACCCGTGTGTCCTCCAGCTTCACCTTATGAGGATATTAGATTATGGCTGACCTTCAAGACCCCAAACTGTCCCCTTTTTACATCCATATAGGCAGCCCTGGCTCTTAACAATAATCATAGTGATACTGTTAGTATAAGTCCTAGTGAACCAAATCTGACTTCACCTGACACATCAATTGTCTTTCTGTGTAGCTTCAAACACTGGAGCTCAAGTGGATTTGACGGACTGAAATTTAATGTGTGTTAGTCACTATGATTGCTCAAGTCTTGGAAGAAAAAAGACAGTAAAGAGGTTTTCTGCAACAGTTTCTTCATCCTTGTTTAGTTTTCGTTTGTTAATATAATCACAGTTCATGTCCATGGGTTCACGGGTGCCTGTTTAACTAAATTACATTTTCTACATGCTGCTTCACATGCTGTTCAAATTAGGATTAAAAACTTTTGAAGATGGATATGATAATAGACTGTATAACACCTTGTATAACATCTTCACCGCAGTTCTTCAATCAAAACATGGAGGTTTAATCCTTTAGCATGACGTTAACCTGGTGTATATGCTGAAATCCCACATGGTGGCGCTATAGGGCAGCTTTACTAAAATGTCCTTAAAAACTCAAAGAGGTAGCTGCTCCGCAACATGGATGTGAACTCAGTGTGGCGGAAAATATATGGTCAGTCATCATCCCCGAGGTCTTCAGGCATCTTTAAAAGATGACATACTTTATATTTATGTACGTATACACAATTTTGTTCGTCTATTCTTGTTAAACTGACTAACTTGCAAAGTTCCCTTTCTTGTATTTCAGTCAAGCTGCAAGTCACTTCGTCCTTATTCTGCACAAGTTTGACAATATCTTGAATGAAAAGGTCTAAAAATAAAGCCCAGTTTTCCCAGTTGTATAGTTTTCCTCACCGTACACACATTCTGAGCTTCAGAGCAAAATATTGAGAAAAAAAAAAAGGGAATGTTAAAAACAGCCATATTTAAAGGTTTGGGATAAGTGATCATGTCGCAAGGTTTGGACACACAGGACAGAATATGTACAGGCAGTCTGTGGTGCTTTAACTTGCAACTTTAAGTGTGACTCAGTTTATATAAAAATTACATTTTAAATGTTGATTTTTTACAACTGAAATTATTCAAGATATGTGTGTGCTCCTCATAAGGCATTACCATAACCCTAAAACAATATTATTTATGTCAGAATTAGATTTCATTAAGTGCGTAGGTCTGACCAGGAAATTGTGCGGTGATATCTTGGACAGAAGCCGAAAATTCATTGTCATATCAAAACCTGTTACTACGTCTTCTCTCACACTGTGGACGAGTGAAGAATCGAAATGTGTGGGAGACACAAGCACTCGATCTGTATTGTAAAGCCCAAACACAGGAGTCTTGATCTACAATTAAAGCCTCGAGCCACAAATCCTTCTGAAAAACTGAGGCGGATGCCACTTCAAGAATTCTTCTGCTCCATGTTTGAGTCTAAAATGTTGGTTGAGGGATATCAAGAGAGCCCTTTTCTGCTCAGACACAATGACACATTCAATAACCTAAAAAATATGGCTTGAACAAACAAGAGTGACACATATTGCCCTATCCTTGAGTTAAGTCTGGTGCATCCCCACTGTCATAGTCCTACTAAAATCTACAACGAGAACTACAAGAACCAATCACAGAAGTGGTTTTACCAGAGGTGGGAATTTTATTTTTTGTTTAAAAGTGCCTTTACAGTAACCCGTGAGGTATACAATTCTGATGCGATGAGACGTGAGGATGTCAATGAACAACTTAAAGGATTTGTGAACAAGACATAGTTGTATGGCATTACAGTCACTACATGAGCGGTTTCAGAAGATCAATTTTAGAATCTAGTCACGGCTGGAAAAACAAAAAATTTATTCTGAAATAATTCACTAAATGACAAAATCCTTCCATTTAAAAATTAAAGATTTCATTCACAGTTGTGGTCCTGTTTTGTATTTGCACACATTCCAACAATCACCAAAGGTGTGGGGCACCAATATCTCCTTAAAAGCCTGACGGCCAAATGTCGAAACAATCCAGAAAAACATTCCTTGGTGAGGTGCTCCACATTGCAAAATAAACCCTAACAAACATATTGCTTATTTTTTTGGATGCATTTGTGCAAAAAAATGTGTCATTGACAATTAACAACCAAAGTAAACCCATACACGGCGGGGGACAAGCTAACTCTTCTCATTTAAAAAGTGATATTGCACTGCTTTTCCAAAAAGTGAGGGTTACATGGTGGTGCCAGACATCCGTCAGTACACCCACGACACAGGCACCCACTGCGGGTTGGAGGTGGCGTGCTCCATGGCCTCCTCCACACCTTTCACGCTCTTGTCCACGTCGTTGTTGACGATCACCACGTCGAAGAAGTGTCCGTACGTGGCCAGAATGGCATCGGACTCTTTCTGGATCATCTGCAGGTTTTCCATCTGGGAGGAGAGACACAGAAAAATTAGCAGCTGTTGGTTTCTCAAATCACTTGACCGTATTTACAGATTAAGATTTAGCACCTGGGCAGCTGTGTTGGTCGGCGCGATGAACACCACGAGAGGAGCAAAGTCAGCAGTCCGCAAGACTTTCAGGGTCTGCATACAAACATTAAACGCAGAAAAGAAAGAAGACAAGATTTGGTGAAGACAGCTTGTACTGGAGTGGGCAACCATTTTTCATTGTATCAGTATTAGCACAGTGTAGACAAACTTACACATGCATTTTAATTTATCAACTCACATTCTTTATTCATGCATTCAATTTTAATTAAAGAATCAAGTTCATATACCTTGAATTTTCTACAGCCACCAGTCACAGCAGAGGAAGGAAACGGTTGTAAATAATAATGTTGTTTAGGCTAATGAATACACAGTAGTAAACACAGTGAGCAGTGGAGGTGTGTTCTCCTGGGGCTGCTCTCAACATTTGTGAGAGTGAATACCTCCAGCGAGGGGCCAACAATCCCTCTTATGTCTGGGACACCTGCCTAAAATGCCAGTAAGGCTCAACATTCATTCACAGGGGAAATAACTACAAAAATTAAAAAACAAAAAAAGAGAAACATACTAATTACAACCCTTTCCGACATAACTGCTGTTTATTGTAGCTGTATTTTGACATTGCGTTTTCTAAAAATAACTTCCTGAAATATCTCTATATTGAAAAAGTAGTATTTCAAAGTTAGATGTCGTTAAATTCTGAAATTTTTCTCCAATGGTGAAACTGGCTAAAAACATACCTCAGTTGAAATTTGGAAAAATTCTGCAAAGGGAATCGCCTGTTGGGACCTTTGCGGTGCAAGTTAGAAGTAAATTGGTTGTTTTGGCCGACATTATTGTTTTAAATTTCGCCAATATGTTCACAAACGGGAATTTTTCCAGGCCTTGACCTTTGACCTACAAATGCATCCATTTAATCAGTGGTAGCCTCTGCCAATAGGAAGTCAGGGAAAAACGATCAGAATTGAGGATGGCGGGCTGCAAACAGTCAAACAAAGCCACCAAACCCAACTTTGCCAGAGCTGCGTGATTATAAACCGACAGTTCAACACAAAATCAAAGGTCTCGCACAAGGGACTAGATAACTAAACTACCTAAGATTATATGTGAGCATTAAAACAATGAGGATGCAAAAATAGAACTACAACAGAAAAAATGTATGTTTGATTTTGGGGTGAAGTGTCCCTTCAAAATAAAAGTAGAGCTTGCTACAGTCTCAGCTTGTTGTTTCACACACTGTTTCCTGAGAATGCTGACCTGTGGTTCTACATCCAGCAGAGCGATTTTGCCCTGCTCGTGGATCTTCTGGATAGTCTCAATTTTGGTCCCAAACATGAATCCCTGGAAGCTGCCGTACTCCAGCAGATCATTCCCAGAGATGCATTTGGTCATGTCATCGTTGGAGATGAAATAGTACTCCTCTCCGTTGGCCTCATCCTTGCGCTGGGGTCTGGTGGTATCTGTGCAGAGCGTGCAAACAATTAGCAAGAGGATACTGTAGACTGAGCTGTTCTCATGAAATATCTGTGGGTTTACTTACGTGGTGCAGGGTAGGAAAATTTCTCAGGATATTTAGTTATTAATGCATTTTTGATATGGCTTCTTCCAACACCAGGTGCACCTAAAAAGAGCAATTTCATTAAGCATTACTCAGGACACTTGAATACATGTAGTTTCCAGGTTTTCCTAAAGATACATATCCGTTTGGACAATACTAATGCTGTATTTCACCTTCAACACTTTGAAGGAAATGCTTACCAATAAGCACCAGTGTTTTCCTTTTAAAAGCTGGGAGCTGGACCACCTCCTCATAAGAAATCACATCCAGCTGGTCAAAAACTGCAAAAGAACGGATTTTGTTTAAGACCAGGCAGCAAGACTGGGAAAACGTTCAGTGTGCATGGTGATGCACTCACTGGAGCTGTGTTTGGCCAGGTACTTGTCTTTGCACTTCTTCTTCTTTCCAAACGGGCTGCAGGACTGGCTGCTCTGCCTGGCCTTGCTCTTACTGGCCACCCTCCTGAAGTGCAAACAGAGGCTTTGGGTTAGAATGGGAACATTCAGACTCGGGTTCTGTAGCGTTGGCTAATGTGGCCCACAGCATCGTGTCAGTCTGTGGCCTGTGACTGAAGAATCAGGCGTCAGAGCGGTTTACCATTCCTGGAGCTCTGGGGAGGGTATCAGTCCAGCGAAGTCAGCGGTACTACTCTCCACTCTGCCTTGCCACCAGTTGGGATCCTGCTTGTTGATGATATGAATGACATCACCGGTCTGAAACTTGAGGCCTGCCTCTTTGCACGGGATGAGGTCGTCCTTGGTGGGGTCATAGTCAAACTGGGCCCTCATGTACATCTGTGAGTTAAAGGAACATGTGCTGGTTTCACTTTTTAGTAGGAAAAAAAGCTAATTTGAAATATATATCTCGAGTTTTCAACTGGAAGTTCATGATATCTCCAGACCTTTCAAGTGTTTCCAAAAATCTCCCATCTCTTACTGTTACTCTCTCACATCTGTGTATTTATCTTTTGTTCATTTAATTTCAGTTAAACAAGAAATATTACTAGACTATATTTTCAAGACTATAAATTTAAAGGAACAGTTTCCTCAAAAATGAAAATTCTATTCCCTCCTGTGCCAATGGAAAAGTGAATTTCCTTTGTCAACATAACACTTCTGGAGCTTCACAGCAAAACAGTGTAGCAGCATCCTCCTAAACAACTAAAGAAGATGGACAATTCTTTTAAAACTTTTAAAAAGCAACATAAAAAGCTGCACACAGCTTGTCTGATGTACAGTATCAAACTAATTTGAATACATATTATTTACACCTTTTCTAAGCGGAAATCTTAACTTCACATGGTTTATTTGAACACTTTCAGCATAACAGTGAGACCTTATTCAAAAAAAGGGTGTAAACAACAAATTTAAAATCAATTTAAGATCTCAGGGCTTCAAGAATTACACCAGACAAGTCGTATGGAGTCACTTTATGTTTTTTAAGTTGTTTCTTATATTTAAGAGTCTCCTGCAGTTTCGTAGGAGTGGTGTTGTAAAGCAAAATACTCAAATAAAGCCCAACTACCTCAAAATGGTACTTCAACACGATGCTTGAGGAAATATACTTTGTTACATTATATCACTGTTCAAGAGAATGCTGCAGCACAGTTTTGCTAAAAGGCTCCTGAAATGTTTTATGGATAAAGAAACCTGACATTTAATTGTAATGGGTCTGAGTTTACAATACACTGTTTTTATTTTAAGTGTGCACTCTTCCTTTAAATGGGGAATTTACCCTTAAACAGGATTAACAAGATCATGATGTGATCTATGTATAGCTTGTAATTTTCTCCCAGTTTAATTTAGCCTATCATCAATCAACTTCCTGCAGCTGACCAGCAGAAAGATTATAGTCAATTAAGCTAGTTAAATGTCAAATAAATTAGACACACAGGTATGAAGAAGGTTCAGTTACAGAACAGATGTATGGTAAATCATCAAGCTGCACAAATTTGTTATTAACATCAAATTTAGCGCAGCTTGGAATACTAACTCTAACTGATGTTTATTTTAGAGAGATAATGTTAAGTTAAAGAAATGTCACAGGCAAGATCACAGCAGAACACATGTGAATCCCTGACAGGGCGAACTATTACTGTTAGTAAAAGTTGTTAACATTTGTGGTTTCCCAAAGCTACTCCAGAGGTAGTTGTTCAAAGGCAATATTGACACACCCTTTGAGTACTACAGGTGGGCATACTAGAGTGGACTGGGTCACCAAAAATGATGTTCTTTGAACATTAGAGTATGAAAAAAATTCTATATTAATGGACTACAAGCTTTTAAGTTGGCTGCCATCTCTGACCACAGCAAAGACAGAACTCAATGCGGCCATATTACGATGCATAAAGATAAGAAGACTGGGTCTTTGAAAATCATATATGTTGTTAAAATCAATAATAGTCAAGCATCAGTATGCTGCTATAGAGAATGTGATGAGTTGTGGCCAGTAGATGGCAGAATGAAACACACTACCAAAGTGTTTCAAGTCCAGCTAGCGCCGAGTAAAGCGAGGGATGTTCTTTAGATTGAAGCTCATTTTATAGTCACCTGTTTGATTCACTGAAATTAATCCTTTTAAGAAGTAAGACGTGGAAGGAAACAAAACCTGAAAGAAATGCAGGCAAATCTGTCCTTGTAGATTACACAACTATAAATTAATCCTGCATCTGAGTAGGACAGTGATTGTTTCCGCTCACTCATGCAAATTTAAGCGATTGAAGCGAAATGTCTCTCAGAACAAAAGCAGAGGCCACCACGAGACCAAAAAGTGAGTGCATATTCAGCAGTGCTTTTTACCTCACAGGCTTTGGATCGACTATTAAGGTTGGGGATGATCTTCATTGTGACGACTCCATTGGTTTCTTTCTGTATGTGAAGATGACTCGAATGTAATAACGGCACAGACACTCTCGCTGACTTTCAAAGCTATATACTGTAGCCTAAAAGGTGCCAACTTACCAGGATCTTTTGTAGCTGATCTACAGTTTGGTTGGCCACACTTTTCCCGTTGATCTCCGCAATTTCATCCCCTTCATGTAAAGACCCTGAAGACGAGGACAAAGAAGAGTACTGTATGGTATTGAAAGTGTGCTTTCCTAATTTTATTTGCAGTAACTGAAGCCGCTCTCCTGAGACATTAGTTGAAAAACAGAAAATCCATAAAAACAAGAAAGGAGAAGGTAAAATGAGGGAACATTGAGTTGAATTATCAAACCACGACACAAAGGCACATTTCTGGTACAGACAGGAGCTGCTGCCAAAGACAAATTTCCTGTGCCTGAGTGAGATTATTTTTGAGGATTTATTTTCTTTTTCGTGGCAAAAATCTTTCCAACACTCAGATCAAATCAATGTGTAAATAATTACCTTGTCTATGGATCATGCCTCCGTGTAATATTCTGGCCACAGAGCATCTTTGCTTGTCGTTAAGCTTCAGAGTGACCCCCTGAGACAAAGAGCACAGTAAAAAGGGGGAAAAAGAAAAAAAAAAAAAAAAAAAAAAAAAAAGTGTGAGTGTGTGCAGGCAGATGTTTTACCATTGGCTCTGAAGGACTCTTTTCAAATGCTACTTCCTTCATCCTGGTCAGTTCAGCTCCATTGATGTGTCCAGCACTGCCATTGCTGTAGACCTTGGCCCCCTTATTCTCATAGGATTGCATAGCTGCCTGTTCCACAAAAAAAAAAAGAAAAAAGGATAAAGCATTTATTGTTTTATTCTAGACCAAACTAAATCTATTTGCTCAGAATGGAGTTTAAAGCTTCCTCTCCTCTCATTGTTCAGATAAGGTCATTATCACACTGTGAAACATGCAGCGAAAGCTTTGTTGGATTCATTTGCAGTTTCAACATATGCTCAAGGTTAAAAATTAACAGAGAGGGATGATGCCTCATTAACCACGTCCAGGGATCTGGTCCACCGGGCTCATGTGGTCATGGATACCAACACTCTCACCGGGCAGTCACATCAACAAATGGCATCGATGAAGGGAGGCTGATTCTTCTTTGACAAAACCCAGCATATGAATAAAAAATACATTTGTTATGAACATCAGAGAATGTTCACACTGTACTTTCACTCTTAAACAAATCCAAAGAAGACCCAAAAGTAGAAAAACCCTAAAAAAGCTCTAAAATTCCCACGACTTGCATAGTATCTTACAATGTCAGCACCGCTTCAGCAAAAAACAATTATACTATCTACGTTCCAGCATCATCACAATAAACCAATAATTCTAATTACAGCTCCCCTCCTCCTCTGTGATTTAAAAATGATTTCTATAAGTTCAGTAAAAAACTCAAGCAAGTCTCATTCCTGTCCTCTTGTCTCTTAAAAATATAGTAAGATTGCCATATCCATCATGTGGAGGTCTGTGTTTCCATTATTTTGACTGGTGCTTCCTCTAAAAAAAAAAAAAAAAAATTGTTATTTTGCTTTTATTTTAGCAGGAAAATCCTATTTAGATACAAGATTTTCTTCTTCTAGGGAGTCCTGGAGGAAGAAAAACAAATTTAAAAAATACAATTTCCATAATTTGGTACTTATTTAATTCCAAACTTTATTTACACCTTAAAAAATCATTAGGGTTTGCCTTAATTTGCATTGACACTGAGATACAGCAACCGGGGATCAGACTGCCAAGGCCCCTGCCTTTGACTGCCACCCAATCCACATAGCACCGGACCTCTATGGCTCCTCCTGTGAGTGGTGAGTCCACCCACAGGACCCATGTCTCCTTTTCGGGTTGAGCCCAACCGGCCCCCATAGACGAAGGCCCGGCCACCGGGCGCTCACCTACGGACCCCTTCCCCAGGCCTGGCTCCAGGGCAGGGTCCTGGGCAGGGTACATAAGTCCTTGTTTGTCACCATCATAGAAGTCTTTTGAACCGTGCTTTGGCCCCTCACCTAGGACCAATTTGCCTTGGGTGACCCTCAAACAGCCCCCGACAACATGGCTCCTAGGATCATTGGGGCACCCAAACCCTCTTCAGTGTGGGTGGGGAGTTGCTAACCTCAACTGAGTCTATAGACACGCCTCTGCAACATTGCATGGACATCGGGGACTGTGCCGTTGGAGTGGCAGACAGGTGTGGTTGTTCCCCTTTTCAAGAAGGGGGACCAAAGGGTGTGTTCCAACTACTGGGGGATCACACTCCTCAGCCTCCCTGGGAAGGTCTACTCCAGGGTGCTGGAGAGGAGAGGTTCTAGCTGAACCTCGGATTCAAGAGGAGCAATATAGTTTTCGTCCTTAACGTGGAACACTGGACAAGCTCTATACCCTCGCGAGGGTACTGGAGGGGGCATGGGAGTTTGCCCAACCAGTCCACATGTGTTTTGTGGATCTGGAGAAGGCTTATGACCGTGTCCCTCAAAGTATCCTGTGGGGAT
>KV751332.1:1136292-1166122 GCA_001698575.1 Mola mola | reverse complement strand
GTATCTCGGGGTCTTGTTCACGAGTGAGGGGAAAATGGAGCGGGAGATTGACAGACGGATTGGGGCAGCGTCAGCAGTGATGCGGACACTGAAGCGGTCTGTTGTGGTGAAGAGAGAGCTGAGCCAGAAGGCAAAGCTTTCAATTTACAGGTCAATCTACGTCCCAACTGTCACCTATGGTCATGAGCTCTGGGTAGTGACCGAAAGAATGAGATTGCAAATACAAGCGGCCGAAATGAGCTTCCTTCGCAGGGTGGCTGGGTTCAGTCTTAGAGATAGGGGGAGGAGCTCGGACATCTGGGAGAGGCTCAAGAGTAGAGCTGCTGCTCCTCCGCATTGAGAGGAGCCAGTTGAGGTGGTCAGGATGCCTCCTGGACGAATCCCTGGAGAGGTGTTTCGGGCATGCCCATCTGGGAGGAGACCCCGGGGCAGACCAAGGACACGCTGGAGAGATTATATCTCTCGGCTGGCTTGGGAAGGTCTTGGTGTCCCTCCAGAGGAGTTGGTGGAAGTGGCCTGGGAGGGAACGTCTGGATCTCCCTGCTCAGGCTGTTGCCCCTGCGACCCGGAACCGGATAAGCGGCAGAAAACAAAACGAAATGAAACTGAGATACAGAACGCTAATTATCAATCCAATATGCAGGTTTTTCAAATAAAATACTCAGTGGAAACAATTTCACATTGAGGTGACGTAGTTTGAAGTGCTTGTCTTGAATTATCCAGGGGTAGCGAGTAGAGCCCGACCGACATGCAATTTTTGGGGCCGACAGATATTAGGGAGTAAAAAAGTTCTGATATCTGATCTACTGGCCGATACAGCACAATTTTTCCAATAATCCCTCAAAAGGAGGTTATCAAACATTTGTAACTTATATGTAAAAGAGGCAGAATATTCTACTAATATTTTACTAATTCTGATTAACCATTAACTTTTTATTGTCTTAAAGGACACAAGTGCCCTGAAACAGTAACCTTCATTGGAAATTTAATAGTAACTAATTAGCATCTTTTTCTGCATGGTATTCAATATAACCATTTTTATTTTTTTATGTTGGTCAATATTTATAACATATTTGCCAATACAGATATCTATGATCAGCCAATATCAGCCAGCCGATATATTGGTCAGGCTACAGTAGCAAGAGTTTTGACCAAGCGAATGTGTTGTAGAGGATTCCACGTATTTGGTACACAAAAGCAGATTTTCCAAGTTCAGGATGCTGTCAATCGGTGGGACTTAAAGTTAACACAGTTAGAATCATCGCTCAGCAGTCCTCTTTAAGTTCCTTCATTTGCTGCTTAATCCAGATCGGCACCAAAATTTATTGGGTTCTCCCTTGGCCCATTCCTCATTCTACCACCAAGTTTCGCTGAAAAGCACCCCCTAGTATTTGTGTAACCCTGCTAACTAAGAAACGAACTGACTGACAGACAGACAGGGGTGAAAATATGTGTAAGTGTGAGTTTGGTTCTGTGGTCCAGTCAGTGTACACGTTATATCACGGAGTGAATGTCCAGTGAGATATGTATCATGTCTGTGCTGAAGCAAGCCAACTGTTATACAGAATGCACTGATAACCTTAGAAATAATGATGACTGGATGCATGAGGTATGCAAGTCAACAACTGGCTGCTTTTCTCTGCAACATGATAGTTATTTACAGCCACGTGCTGTGTTGCTGTATGGCAGGAGCGAGCGGCAAGCCAGGAGGGAGTCATAGAGGTGGGTGTCAGGTGGTGATCTGATGAAATTGCATCCTCTGAGGAGGGAAAAGTCATTTCTGCTGCTCCAAAATAGGAAATTACTTTTGTGAAAGCACTTGTTTGTGTTCTTTGGACTGAAGTGTGAAATAACTTGATCAGTGCTGGAAACTGCAGCGGCTGCTCCATCACATAATGACATTTATTCAAAGAAAGTGCTTCGTGTCGAGACAAAGTGCTGACCCTCAGCACCGAGCAGGGCGGAAACGCTTCACTCTAAAGGTTGATCATCTTATCAGCGTGATAATCTGCTCCTGAACCACTGAAGCCATCTGAAGCATGTAACAGAGGAAGCACGTCTTCACTAAATGTTAAAATATTTGACCAGATTGGCTCTTTTTAATCAAAGCGTCTCATTACCAGCTCGTGTCTCTCGCATCAGCAGCGCGAGAGTGTGCCGGGATTAAACACCTGGTGAAAAGTGTTCAAATCACTGCTGACAGTCAACACATGTGACCAGAAGTGGGCTCAGGGAGGCCTTTTCAGACACCCAAATGCCAGGTGTGGGTGTGGAGAAGCAGCAGGATAAACAAAGAGCACTGATGACGGAGTGGCGAGAGCAGCTTATCAACAGAGGAACTGTTTTTTAAACAGATCAAACACGGTGCGAGAGAATCACACACAGCTAGTATTCTACCTATGTTCCTGCATGTGAGCTGAAGTGGCTGATTACATCACAATCTGTGTCTGTCTCCTGAGATGATTTGCCTTTCAATCAAAAGACATTAATTATTAACGTCCTGCCTGCCACTGTAGGACTTTGGGTGGACCACCTAGTAACGGGCAAAGCAAATTGATCTAATGAGGGAAGAAGCACGGTAGGAGATCAATACTTGGCCTAAATGAGGTGATGGACTTGCCAGACAAACACAAAATCTTAAAGCGACCACAACCTCTAAACAATGGCTGAAGGTTATACACAGAGAACCTGCTTTTATAACATTCATATAACGTGGTTGTGACAGAGACAAATTTGGCTAATGAACGGTCATGTAGGGCAACCAGGAGCAAAATGTACAGTTTCAGAACAAACCTTCTCACATTATCAAACTGAAAATAAAGCTTTGATAAAGCCAGATGTCATGTAAAAAAAAAAAAAAAAAAAAAAAAAAAAGGAGCCATTACACAGCAGTCTGCACTGTGAGGTAATGAACAACGTGACCCTATGGGCAGATTTCACATATCAGCGCTGCGCAGAGGAACACAATGTGGGCAAGATTTGTCGATCAAGGCTACTAAACGTCAAAGTGCTGATGTCAGGAATGCAGCTTCCTCCCCTCACAGCTTCCCCTCAGGATCTTAATGCTGACTTTTCAGTTTCAGGGAAGAAGTTTAACACAAAGAGCTTCCCTGCCTGTGAGGCCCAGAGTGGGATGAGGTTTCAGCACTTTTAAGTACTTGGTGGCGCTGTGAAGCTTAGAGATAACAACAGTATGTGGCGAGTTTGCACTGGTTTCGACCTAAAAGGGCAGGCTGAGACAGAGTGATGTAGTAAACAAGCTGCCTGCTCTCAGCTGACTGCTGACTGCTGACAGTCTCCCAGCAGCAGCCCATAATAGCTGTAGGAAACATTACGCAGCACTGTTAACCTTATTTCCCCTATATCTGTCTTTGAAATGACATAAGACTGACACATTGAGCAGTCTGTCATAGATTTACTGTTGCAGTTAAACCTGATAAAACGACTATTATTGGCTCAATGCAACTGTAGAGCTGCACAGAACAATTATTTACACGATTAATCATTACTCTACATATTGTCTGACAAATTGTGTTAACATCTCAAAAGTCTTCATATGGCTTCTTCACTCCATGTTAAAACCCTGAAGACTCTTCATTTACTGCCAGAAATAACAGAAGGAAAGAAAATATAGAGCAGAAAGGCAGCATTTAGGAAGCTAGAACCAACAAAGGTCTGACCCCCCCCCCAAACAAGTCTGTAACTTTTATTTGATTACTGTAATAGTTAAATAGTCGAATCATTCGCGTTCCATCAACTAATCGAGGAATTGTTCTGACTGACAGTCTTTTCCCCGTCGGTCACATGGATCCAGATGTAACTGTGAGGGAAATGCAGAAGTGAATCTGCTTACACAAAGTCTGCAGAGTCCCGTCTTCAGCTGACTGAGCAGTGCTGATTGATGCGGGGTTACAGCACACAGACCTGCTGCTTTCACAGCACCACTTTATATGTCCTCTTTGTTTAAGAGAATCGACATGTTCAAGTCGCTATAAGGCGGTCTGCAAAGACACATCTAGGTCTATTTTTGGAGATCTTGTCGAGGAACAAACAACGGTCATGTGGCCCTTCTCTGCTTCCCGGAAGCAGCGAGGAATGCCAAGATGTGGGGGGCAGAAAAACAAATACATGTTTAAAAAAAACCAAAAAAACGACACGGTACCTTGTCAGACTTCGGTTTGTTTTGGAGGAGCTGCTCCAGGTAAAGATCGGACAGGGCTGTCCGGACGCTGTTGACCGACTCCAGTATGACAGCAGGTTCATTTTTATTGGATTTTAAGGTCATCATTCCCAGTTAGCTTGTAAAAAAAAAAAAAAAAAAAACGTGCACCCGTCGTGCCCCCGATCAAGGTCCACGCGAGGCGATTGAGCCGATAGGGAGTCCTGAAGGTATGATTAGTGTCTCTGTGGGATAAAAGTCCAAGGTTTGGATCGGCAGCAGGTAGGGAAGAGAGATACGAGCTGCGGGGACACCGCTGACAAAGCAAGCAAACATGTAACTGACTGCTGCTGCTGCTCAGAGGGGCAGGCTCATGCTGCCTTCACTGACCTGCCCTCAGCTCCTAAATACCAGCACTCGACTTGTTTACGTTAACCTGCAGCAAAGTGTTAGCACTATGTGAGTTCAATTCATTTTACTTTATGTATAGTTTAGATATACTGTTGCGTAATAGCAAAGCATGTTTTGATTTGGACTTGCGTGCTATTTAAATGTTGTGTAAATGACTGTTTAATGCTTTAAATCCATCAATAAAAGAGTGTGAGAAACTGGGAAAGTAAATATGCTGTTGCGGTTTGTTTGAATGTGTCTGTTGTAGGCGAATCAAGTTAATGTTTTAGAGAATTTTAATATTTCTCAGCTGCAGCAGTCCCACAATGCGCCGGAAATGCATGAATAAGTATTTTAAAAATCCCGACAGCAATTTAATGCGGCATTACCGCAGCGTCCCCAGCTAACAAGCAAGACACATGACTCGCACTGACGCTGTTCCCTTAGATCTCTTGTAGAAACGCAGATTAAAGAAACAATCCAAAGATTGAAGATCGTTTTTACGCTGATTTAAAAACAGAAATATGTCGATCATGAACCGTAACATATTTCATTAAGGCTACAAATGGGGGGAACACACCCATGTGCCCAATTGGCAACAACAACAGGGGGTGAGGGTTGCCTTAATTACATACAGGTCTAATGTGTAGAGATGCATGAAAACGTACGCAGAAACTGTTTTGTCAACGCACCCACAAGA
The DNA here is from genome assembly GCA_001698575.1 of Mola mola. Classification (NCBI taxonomy): domain Eukaryota; kingdom Metazoa; phylum Chordata; class Actinopteri; order Tetraodontiformes; family Molidae; genus Mola; species Mola mola. Next base: position 1,160,873 of record KV751332.1, on the reverse strand, counting down.
ATGTCAGTATCTGGATACATATTTGCATCTAAAAATCTGTTTATCTGCACTAATGGCAGTGTTGCACAATGTACTCAGATCATTTACTGACATAAAACTCCTAAGCTCTGAAAGTGAACTATTCTACAAGTAAAAGCTCTGAAAGTGAAATATCACTTCAATAAAAGTATGCAATTACGTCACAGAAAATGTATTTAACATCGTTAGCTACAAGTACTCATGCAGGAAATTGTCTCCTGTGACAATGATATACTCTCGCTTAAGCTCCCATAAAATCGTCTTCCTCTTTTGGCTTTTCCTGTGTTTGTAGGAGTCGCCATAGCGATTCATCATCAATCCATCTCTCCCTGTCCTCTGCATCTTCTTCTGTCACACCAACTATCTGCATATTCTCTCTCACCACATCCACGAATCTCCTCTTAGGTCACCCTCTTTTCCTTTCTGCCTTGCTGATCCAATATGAGCATCCTTCTACCAATATATTCACTGTCCTTTCTCTGCACGTGTCCAACCCATCTCAGTCTGGCCTCTCTAACTTTGTCTCCAAAACGTCTGACCTGTGCTGTCCCTCTGGCTTGTTCCTGTCCATCCTCATCACTGCCAAAGAGAATCTCAACATCTTTAACTCTGCCGCCTCCTGCTTCCTGTCTTTTGGTCTGTGCCACCGTCTCCAAACCAGGCAGCATTGCTGGTCTCACTACCCTCTTGTAAACCTTTACTTTAGCTTTTGCTGCTACTCTTTTTTCACAGATCACTCCTGACACTTTTCTCCACCCACTCCACCCTCCCTGCACTCGCTTCTCTTTACCACACTCCCTGTTGCTCTGAACATTTGACCCCAAGTAATTAAATTCCTTTCCCACCTCTGCTCACTGTAACCTCACTGTTCCACTTGGCTGCCTTTCATTCACACACATGTATTCTGTCTGGCTATGAATGACTTTCATTCCTCTCGTTTCCAGCACATACCTTCACCTCTCCAGGTTTTCTTCCACCTGCTCCCTGCTCTCACTACTGATCACAATGTCACCTGCAAACATCATCGTCCCAATGAATCCTGCCTGACCTCACCTGTCAGTTTGTCCATCAGTATAGCAAACAAGAAGGGGCTCAGGGCTAATCTTTGATGCAGTCACACCTCCACTTTGAAGCCATCCGTCACTCCTACAGGGCACCTCACAACTGTCATACTGCTCCTCCCTCGGCACCCTGTCATAGGTTTCTCTAGATCCACAAAGTCACAATGCAACTCTTTCTGGCATTCTATATACGTCTTCATCAGCATTTTCAAAGCAAACATGGCGTCTGTAGTGCTCTTTCTTGGCATGAAACCATACTGCTGCTCACAAATCTTCACTTATTCTCTTAACCTCTCTTCCACTGCTCTTTTCCAAATCTTTCCATTCCCCAATCTTTCATCCTCTTCAAAGGTTTCCTCACTTCATTTTTACTAATCTTTCCAACTTCCTGTTCCACAGTTTCCACCTCCTCCACCCTTCATTCCTTCTAATTTTCTTCATTCATCAGCTCCTCAAAGTACTCCTTTCATCTTCTCAGCACACTGTCCTCATTAGTTAGTACATTTCCATCCCTGTCCTTGATCACCCAAACCTGCTGCACATCCTTCCCAGCTCAATCCCTCTGCCTCGCCAGATGATACAGATCCTTTCTCCTTCCTTAGTATCCAACCTAACATGCAGCTCATCATATAGCTCCTGTTAAGCCTTTGCCACCTCCCTCTTCGCCTTACGTCGCATCTCCTTGTATTCCTGTTAACTCTCTTCCGTTCTCTCACTATTCCATTTTTTCCTCCCAAACCTCTTCCTCTGAATATTCTTCTATACCTCCTCATTTCACAACTAAGTCTCTTTATCAACTTTCCTCTGTCCAGATGACACACCAGACACCTCCCTACCTTTCTCCTTGATCACTGTCGTTGTAGTTACCCAGTCATCTGGCAGTTCTTCACCATCACCCAGAGCCTGTCTCAGCCGCTCCCTGAAGTCCTCACAGCATTCTTCCTTTTTCAGCTTCCACCATTTGATCCTCTGCCAGGCTTTTGCTGTCTTCCTCTTCCTCACCACCAGAGTTATCCTACACACTACCATCGTATGCCATCTGGCTGCAGTCTCTCCTGTCACAACCTTGCAGTCTCCAATCTCTTTCAGATTAAATTGTCTCCATAAAATATTTTCCATCTGTGTGTTCCTCCTTCCACTCTAATATGTCACCCTGTGTTCTTCCCTCTTTCTGAAGTAGGTATTCACCACAGCCATTTGCACTCGTTTTGCAAAATCCACCACCATCTGTCCTTCCAGGTTCCTTCCCTTGACACCAAACCTGTCCATCACCTCCTCATCACCTCTGTTCCCTTCACCAAAATGCCCAGTGAGGTCTGTTTTAAATCACCACTCTCTCCTCACTGGGAATACTATCTATCAATTCATCACTCCAGAAGTTATCTTTCCCTTCCATCTCACAGCCAACTTGTGGGGCATAACCACTGACAACATTCATCATCATGCCTTCAATTTCCAGCTTCACACTCATGATCCTGTCCAACACTCTTTTCACCTCTACAACATTCTATGCATAGTCCTCCCTCAGGATCACGCCTACTTCATTTCTCTTCCTGTTCTCACCATAATAGTACAATTTGAACCCTACTCCAATGCTTCTAGCCTTGTTACCCTTCCACCTGGTCTCTTGCACACACAAAGCATCCTACCGTTCTACCTTTCTTCTCTGCATCATGTCAGCCAGCTCTCCACCTTTGCCTGTCATCATGCCAACATTTAGAGTTCCTACTCTCAATGCCACACCTGACTTTCCTCTACTCTCTCTGTCTCCTAATCCCTTTCCCTCCTCCTGTTATTCAACTAACCGTAGCCCGATTTCTGCCAGTACCTTGTTTGTCAACACCACCGGTGGAGATCGTTGTTAACTCGGGCCCTGACCGATCCGGTATGAAATTCGTTTTCGTGATTCACATGTTTGATCTGGCTCAGTTTTTACGCTGGATGCCTTACCTGACGTAACTCTCACCGTTTTTCCAGGCTTGGGACTGGCACTAGAAATACACTGGTTTGTGACCCTTAATGGCTGGTTTTTAAGCTCCCATACTTATAATACTTAATAATTACTCACATTTTAATGTAAAAGCAGGATTTCTCTCTTATACAGTACTTAGCTAAGGGACGTTCCTTTAGAACTATTGTAGCAACTAATTATTTTCATTAGGGATAAATCTGCTGATTAGTCTCTCTATTATTTTTCAATTAATCAATTTAATTTATTAAAGACATTTTCTTGACTTTATAACAATCATTTAATATTTCAAAACTAAAACACAATTTGTTGTATTAAACTTAGATGTCTTTCTTCCTCACTGAATTCTTGTGAAAGGTGAGCATCCATTCCAAATCACATTTTTCTTTTTACTTTTTGTACATGCACTGCAGCTGCTTTTTCAAAGTATATACTGATATGCATTATGCATGCAAATGGATTATACTTGACCATAACATTTTATCTTAAATGTTAAATCTCTTGTTTATACATCATTTGCAGTTTTGACATTACTAATCTACATATGTGACAAAGGACAACTTTAGCTGACAGGTTGAATACTGTAGAATGACAAAGACGTAGTGCAACAGGAACTGCATTACTTCACCTGCTGGTGACAGGAGACTGGAAGAGTTCTGATACTGAAAGGCTGCTGTGTTCTTCACTATGTCATATTTTCAGAAAAATGCTCCAGGATGACACCTCTCACATCTCGCTGGATGAGGACTGGCGAGCAGTGAACCTAGACAGAGCCCAGTATCCATGGCAGTGGATTAAACTCTGTGTTACAGAGTATGCCTGCCTCTCCCCCATAAAAGGCTCCTGAAATCCTTGAACCCCTTTACCACCGCCACATGACCACACACTACTGCTATGGTCAGCTTTTTACCAATAGACATCAAAGCCACTCAAAAGCCAACGCCATGATAGGACAGGATGAAGGCAATGGCTGACCTTTGACCCACCACCTGGCGAGTCAGTGGTAGCACTCTGTCTCCAGATGACAAAGATGATTGGCCACTGCAATCTCCTCTTGTATCTGATAGCATTCACCAGCCTCCACCACTATCGGAAGACCCGTTGGCAGAGCTGACAACACTTCTGGGAGAAGGCACCATACACCTCCTCCAGTGCCCCAGAAGCAGACTACCTGAGTACTGTGCAACCTATAGCCCATCAAAGTGTAAGTTACTGCCCAGCCAGCCACTACTTTCTTACACCCATGACATTGTGTGCTGCGGCCCAAAGCCCACATCTCTTCACAGTGGGGGCTCCAGGATCTGCCAGACTTCAGGTTGCTTTAGAGGACCTGCCATTTGAGGATACAGTGGGGTTATTATCAGATCTTGGTGGACCACCTGAAGTATGAGGAGGTGCCCCTCATAGCTGACTCCTATACAGCAGGTCGGCTCAGCCCTACACTCACATGATGCGAGTCTCATGGATCAACATGCTCAGTATCATCACCTAGTTCTCCGGAAAACTGGAAAAATTTTTACATTATGAGACCTGTGGGTTCAAGTGGTTTCCAGTGAAAGGGAGATCATTGGTTAGACCATCTGGGAGGCAATGGACAGACTGAGCTCCACTGTTGTTCCTGTGTGACATGACTGCCGTCGAAGCTGCCTCAGGATCAGAAAGCAGAGTTCATGGTTTTTGCTGTCACCACCGCTTATTTTTCTTGTGACTGACTCAGAGAGCTGCAGATTGAAGAGACAGTGTATTAGTCTTCGTACAGGGCAGACATAAGCAGGGCAGGACCCAGGGCAAGGCATGACCACAATGACAAAAATAGAGCAACAGCATGCAGCACATAACAAATGACACCATATTGCCCATCTGTGCAAATATACAGCATCTTCCTTGACCAGTGTTCAAACTTGCACAGCAGACAGTGGAGCAGAGAAGAATCACATGTAGCAGGCTGCACAGTGCCACTTGAAGGTTATGTGTCAGAAGTGCGAAAAGGGAAACATCTGCAATCTGCGTGACATGAATATGCCTCATTAGAATCAACCGGTGAAGTTCTGTACCTGGATAGGTGGTTTGGGTGTAGCCAGGTCATGCTACATTTTTTTTTTCCTCCATATCCCCAGAAGTCCTTTGATATACATTGTTTACTGATAATCAACTGGATCTGGCTGAGCACACATAGCCATTGCAGGCTTCCCTCTCCCAGCATTTAGATTGTTAAAATTGCATAAAGAAGATGGAATCTGCTCTTTATGACCAAATTCAAGCCATTAACCTGAATGAAGAAGAGTATAACTCACTGCAAATTAAAGTTTGAACAGAGACATCATAAATGTGATCTTTTTTTTCATATTTGATTCTAGTTATAGCTTTGTGCGTCATTTATATTTCTGTAGGACTAACAAGATCAAAACATTTATTGCACTGTATACTAATGTGTCATGTTCTAACCTGTTAGAATATTCTTTAAGACTATAGATTACTATTTTCATTTATTTCTTATTTGTAACACACACACAGAGTTGTGCTTCTTAATCTCTGTGACAACGCAATGCATTCCATAGCCCCAAACCCTAACCAACACCTAAAACCATCTAACCAACCATCAAAAAATACTTTGAAGTTGTGAAGACTGGCCAAAATGTCCTCACAAAACTGAGTTGTCTTAATAAGACTAGTTTCAAGTCGAAATTTGTCTGCAGAAAAATAAGAGTACAAGCATGCGCACACACACACACACTTTTCCATTTTGTTGCATTTTGTTGATTTTGGTAAACCATCAAGAGATCATCTTGTCTGTAGTGCGTTTAACCGATGCTCCCCGGTGGCAACAACTTTATTAAGCCCCAGTCAATTTAAACTCCTTTCCATTCACACACAGGTTCTAAAAAAATAATGATAATATGTCGGAATTATTTCAATGTGCTGTTATCTGTCATTAAAATTTCTGTACTCTCTTTTCAGCTCAATGAGATGTATCTTACACTGTGAAGAAGACTGTGGGTCAGTATAGCCAGAAAAGCAGCTTAGTTTGCATACAAAAACAATTTAGGTAATTTTGTTCATAGTTCCATCAAATAAATGAAAATATTATAACACCAATAATACTGCACAGGTATCAGTCAGCACATGTGTTGACCTTGAAAACATACTGAAAACTCTGGCATTAGATATAATATACCTCACAAACCCAGGAATCTCACTTCGCAGTACACCCCTCTCAGATCCAGCCAGCACTTAGCAGAACAGAAGTCGACTGAAACGACTCAGAAGGAATGGATTATGGATCAGGAGCGCTTTTTGTTTTCTTTTTTTGTCAGTGTTGATATGCCTTTGAAACAGACTTTGATCACTAAATATCAAAGGTAAGACTTGATTTCTGGCTTATGATTATGCTATTAAGTCTGAATAATATCTGTTCTGTTTGGGCTGTGTATTCACTCAGTTTTGGTCATAGATGTGTTGGATGGCCAGCTATGGGGGTGTTTGGTATTTGAATTGTATTTTGTGTTGGGAGGACGCCCCCCGCAGGATAAATAGTTTGGTCATATGTCTGTGGAGAGGGGTTTTCTCCTTTCTGTTTATAGGAAAATCTCAAACCAACTGCATACCTCCATCTAGTACAATATATCCTAGTGTGTGGATGTCTTACTTATTCAATTAATGAAAGCAATGTTGCAACATATTATCAGCTATTAGTAGCATGTATCAACTGTAACGCCATTATCAGTCAGTCTGAACATAGAAATTCCCCATTGTTAGGCTGATAAGTTATTTGTATTGTAGTTCCAGCCCCTTTTCCTCCCTTGGTACTCCTGAAACAACACAAACTCCTAATCATACACTAGCAGAACACAGAGAATACATTCATGAAAAAGTCAGACTGTTGAGTCAAAGTGGTGACAAAATGGATGAAAGATACCCCTTTCTTGATGATACTCTTGATAAGACATTCAGCATATTTTGCTGCTTTACTAAATTTTATCTACAATGCATGTTACTCAGTTGGGACATTAACCAGACTGCTAGCTTAGGGAAAATGAAAGATGTTCTCTGGGAGGTGTGGCGTATTAGCATTTACTTTTCAGAGTTGGTTCCAGAGGAGGCCAGCACGCAGGTTTATGGCAAAGATCTTCTACTAACATGACCTGTTGCTCCTCAAGAAAAAAAATAGAGTAGGAAAAAGAAGGAATTTTAATGAACACGCCCAAAAACAATAGAAACAAAAGCAGAACATGTCATAATAGCTTCATGTGAATGAACCAGTTTATGAATACTATAAAAGAGCAGCAAACACTACTTCTTTTGCAGTGGGATTTGTCAGTTAATTGTACTGTAGCTTCAAAGACAATGCAAATGTGTCTTCAACATTGAATTAACACTTTTTAGATGTATCATGAGAGGAGTTGAGTTATATATTCAGCAAGTATAAGTACGTAGTTGCATTTGTTGGTGCATGCTTGTTGCAAAATTATTTTCCAAGTTTGGTGACATTGACCTGGAGGAAATTTGTTTGACGCCAATTCACAAACTCATTCACACAATCACAGTACTGTTTTTCATCCTCTGGGATCAAACCAACTATCACTGTGTGATCAATCTGAATGGTACTGAATGCAGATTAAAAAAAAAAACCCTACCGCAACATGGGCACATTGCTTGGAACTATTAAGATAGCAGGAAATTCTATGTTAGGCATATGAAAGAAGATCTTTTCTACTCCTCCACTTTGTATCATTTGTTTAGTAACTCCTCAAGCACCCAGTCTAACACTGTTTGCTCCAGATTCAACATAAGAGACATCAGCGCTACAAGATAACTGGCACACCTGCCAAAGAGAACGGGCCTCTGTAAGGGTGAATGTGCATGGTCAACATCATCCATCCTTGGCCTCTCAGGTGGTGGTGTTGCTCCTTCATTGATTCTAGCTTGCTGTGTTTGCTAAGAACATCAAATGAGATTCCTTAAGCAACCAGGTAGTCCTCTGATGGACCTTACCAGACAGCTTTAGCAAAATTCTTGCACTCAAATATCTCGAATCTTTGTTTCAATTATGTATCCCTCCTGATTGAAAATTGTTATATTGCAATCAAGAGTCACAGAAAAACAGACAGTGGTGGTGGTAGTAGCAGTGGTGGTGTAGTGCATACACCAAACGGACATGTTAACAATGTTTAAATTCAGATTTTCATCAGAAGGGGTTTTTATAGCTGCAGTCCAGTATAGGACAGAAGATATAGCCATTGTAAAAATGAATGAGACAGCAGATTATTATCAGCCAGTGGTATCGATGAATGCCACCTTTTTTGCTGATACACCAATAACAGTCAACCATGTCAATATCAGAAGATACCACGGAACCAAAGAAAGAAAAAAGGAGTGGTAGATCAAGAAAGTTCCAGTATCAGATAAGAAGTTTCTCAGTTTCTTCTCTGAAATAAAGTCAATCAATGACCTGCCTCTGCATCAAGCAGCTTCTTCAGGTCAAAGCGATTAGTGTCCGTGCGCTGTGAGAAATAGTACCTAAATGGACGCGGAGGACATGCAGTTTGCAATCATCCAAATACTCCCGTGGAAAGTATCAATACTAAAATTTTGATAAGACAATGTCAATGTCTTATCAATGTCGCCCGGTTTTTATCGTGCTGAAATGTTTTACGTGTCGGCAAAAAATTAAGACCAGCTCACGCTGTGATTCGACCTCAACTGAATTTGTGAAGAGGGAAAACAAGATGTCGTGTTACATTTAAAAGGTTATTCATTATATTCTGTTGTGGTACACTGGGGCTCTGTGGTATGAAACCGCGGTCATTTCTATTTTTAGAGCGCAGTTCTGCGACAGTACGGTGGCCTGTGGGGGAAGTTCGGCTTTAGATCTAGATGATTAATAAACCGTGTACCTAGCCATCATGTCGAAGATGATGTGGAAGCTGAGAGTGTGCGGGGCATGGTGGGGGCGCACGATGCAGAGCCGCGCGTACTCAGCAACTTTACAGCTGCTGGAAGACCGCCTCGGTGAGTCCGTTCACACTGCAACCGAGCGGACAGCTCGGAGAGGAGAGCTCCTGCTATCACAGACCCGCAGTCTCAGGCTTAGGTTTAGCACGCTCTCCTGGCTCGGGCACGTTTGGAAGAGATGCCTTTAGGCAGGCCACGCTTGCTCACGTACGAGCCCGCGTACGCATCATGGTCATGACGTTGTAGTCGAACGCCTCGCTCGTCACCTGCTGTCACATCTGAACAAAATGTATTCGAACGAGCCACTTCCGTGGTGAGGTTGTAGTTATGTTCTCTCAATGGGATGACATATCTAAGAGTAGTGAAGCGGTGTGAGTGCGGGCCAGTCGGGCGTGGGGAGGGGGGGCACTATTGAACTGGGTCAAGTACTAGCGCTTCCACATCTACATGGTTCTCGTTCTGGCCCTGGTTCGGTCCTCCGTCAGCGAAACAGCCCGCGTTCAGGGCTTGGTCTAAGCTGGACCAAAGTCCCCAAGGCTGACGTCACCATTGGATGGCGTGTTAATGCATAACCCATAAAACATAAAAAAAAAAAAAACCCAAAAAAAAAAAAAAAAAAAAAAAGATTATAATTTGGTCTGGTGTTTTTGCGGCTTCTTTCTTTGCCAACTCGCCTGTCAGTCCCCCACACAGCTTCGTTTTTCGGGTGCTGATGCCCAGGTCGCATCCAAACATGTTTGTTTCCTCCGCGGACCACCGAATAGAGTTGAGACGTTCACGAACGACCCAAATCTATCGACCGGCTCTTAAACACGAACGATGGGGCAAAGGACAAGAAGGAGAGGCAGAAGAAGCCATAAAGCAAGGAACTGCGCTATTATTTCAGGGCTGTCATTTATTTCGTCCACACTTTATTTTGTTATTTTTTACTGTAAGTAAGCCTTGTTTTATCTGATGTGGCTCAGAGTCAAGGAGAGGATCTCATGTTTTTGTCACATCAGCTCAGGTGTACATACCTGCAGGACAGTTCCCTAGTCCATTACAGGGTTTATATTAGTTGCACTAATTTATTCTCCTTTTATCTATTTTTCTAATACTTGAAATATTTTTGTATGGTATATTAAGTATTGAGTTTTTCTATCAAAATATTCTTGAGTGAAATGTTTTTCTCTAAACTTTGCACTAAAATCACTCAGGTGTACTACATACATGTACATAATACTAGCAGTACAGAACTACTGTGGTATGTGATATCTATAGTTTTATCCTGTATAGATTTTCTAAATGTGCTTTCAGTGATTTTTACACAAAAGGAAAAAGGAACGGATCCACAAGAGCCGTAAATCCCATCTCGACTACCGAACAACTTTCTTCAATGCATATTTGGTCTCCGTCAGTCTTCGTTTGTCTCTCGGCTCCTAGCTTTTGTTGAATGGCGCCATTATCTCTCCTTCCTAATGACAACATACGCCCACCGAAGACATCAATGGAACGTCATGGTTCGCGACGAAGAACCGACCTTTTGGGCCCCGAACCCAAAAAGTTCCTTGTGTGAACGCTGTGGTCGGTTCAGAAGCAGTTTCGGGAACCAGAACCGGTGTCGGTGTGACAGCGCTACTTGAGTGCGCCCTCAATGTCTGCTTTGCTCCATTTATAGACGGTTTTCTTAGGCAAAACTCGCTGTTAACTCGCTGCTTATCCAATAACCAGTGCTCAACCTTGGAGAGAAACCGACGCACTTTAGCTACGTGTGGCTGCGGGACTACTGCGGTTCTTCGTTCGACTCCACAACCTACCAGAGGACCGTAGACACCGGGGCCATAGACCTCGCTATCCGGCCCGACAAAGCAAGTGTTCGAGATGGGCATCTCTTCGTCACATGTAAGTCCGTTTTCTACAGACACCGTGACCGCATTTTACCATTTACTACCCTTTAATTACATTAATCTTACTTATCTTATGTTAATACTAGAACCCATCAGTTACAGTGTTGTAAACGTACACAGACCTTTTTAGTTTTAATCATCCAAGTATCTCATATTAAAGAGATCTTTGGAAGTATCTAGCAATAAATGTATCAGATGGAAGTTAAAGCACATTTACATCTATTTACATATATTTGCACCATATAAACTTGCTTGAGTGTTTATCCTCCTTGGCAATTGTCAGATCCAATATTCAGTATTTCTCTTTTTATCAGAATCCTTTTTGGTAGACAGTAAAAAAAAAAAAAAGACTAACAAACAAAAGTAAGAGAAAGGAAATTAAAGTAAAAGCACTACTTTGGCTCTGATCAGCATATACCTGCAAACTTAAGTAAATTAAACTAGAAATTGAATAAATGTAATGGAGTGACCCTGCATGGGATAAGTGGTAGAAATGGATGGATGAGAGGAGTGGACACTAAAGCTGCAGAAAATTGAAATCCTCAAGTAAAGTACCTCAGACTTGCGGTGCAGCTACTTTATGTTCACCTCCAAGTAATGGCTCACTAAGTCACACTGAACCCTGACTGGCGGGAGCCATCCTTTACTCTGTCCCCAGTATCCGCCTGCTCCTTTACACAAAGGGGGGAAAAGCCATGTGGGAATAGGCTTGGCTTCATTAAGAATAAGAGGAATAAACAGTCCCACAGCAGCTGGTGTGGAAAGCTGCTTCCCAGCAGCTCAAGTGCACCTCCTCACCTCTCCAGCCATGTGACACCACAGCCCAGTTTAGGTCAGGTTTGGTATATGAGCAGATAGCTGATTGCATGCCAACATTTTGATAACACAATCAAGTTGTCATCAAGCTATTTATTTGCATATAAGCAACAAAACCATGACAATATTATTTGTAATGTCTGTTATCACACAAAACTTCCCTTTAAACATCCAGCTTGGCCCTCAGCGATGTAATATATTATACCGCGTGTTGCCAGTTTTCACTATCTCACGTTGAACAAGCTGCGATACATCGAGTGTACGTGGCATACATGGCCCTAACATGGCCTTTTTAATTTTTTGTGGTTTTTTTTTTTTTTTGGTTGGCGGGATCATTCCTCTTGTCATTTGACAATATGAGCAACATGGGATCCTACCTACGTGCCACTATGCCACATAAATCATAATAAAAGTGTTATGACAAGACTACGACTTTCCATCTTTGAAAGAATGATACCTTCTGTAAACACAATTTACTGTACAAGACATAAAAGAGGATTGACAGCCTGCTAGATCTGGAACAGTGAGGACAGTGAGGCTGGGACTGACTACACTGAAAGTCAAAGAAGCTTCGACTGTAAAAATTAGTTTGGATTGGCAGTTAGATTCCTAACCCCTGCAGTCAGCATGTTGAAGTGTCCTTGGGCAAGACACCTAACTCCAAATCACTCCTGATGCTGCCTCATTGGTGTGTGAATGGTTTCCGCTCCTCCTAACTTAGATGCTAGTACACTGCCACTCATGTATGAAGGAGTCAGTAGAAATGGAAGGCAATTTATAAAAGCCACTTAGTTTTTTTCTTACCATATTTAATAATGTCGAGAATTACAAGATCACAACTCTATTTTCAGACCGTGAATGGATTTCAGATTTGTGCAGCCAGCAATCATATAGTCTCTTATCTCATAGCCTGTTTATCTATTGAGACCAGTTTAGGAAACGATGCTTAGGAAAGTTCATACATTTAAATCCTTTGATGCATATGATTATGATTAAGAGGTTTTATGATATACAGTATATCAGAGGTTTGCATTTTGAGGGAACATCAAGGCCAGGATCCATAGTCTTCTTGCAAAGGCATGTAATCACCTTGGAATATTGATTATTTTCCATCCAATTTTGGTCAGTTGGTGCAGTTTACAGCACAACAACTCCTCGTCATCTCTGCTTCTGTTTTAAATACAGTCAATGCTTATTTCCCAAACTGCTTGTAATGATGTTACATTAAAACTTGGGTAGGTTGTCGTTCAAATTTTAGCGATTCCGATTCTGCTTTAAGATTCCGGTTTTAAACGATTCCAATTCTTTTAGGGTCAGGGTCAAAAAATTTAATGTGCTTATTTCACAGGAAAAAAAAAGAACCAATTTTAGAAACCTGATTCATATTTAATCATAACCACATTCACAACTGCTTTTATACCGTTATGTTCTTTCTTTGTTCAATAATACAATAATACAATAATACAGTGAGTCTCCTTTAACAACAGGCTGATAATAAGACGTGTGTGGTGAAACAAAGTGAGCCACACGGAGTGAAGAAGCAGCAGCAGTTAGCGGCCGGTCCCAGCAGTGTTTTAAATGCTATTTAACGAGCTAAATTGTCAATAAGTGGAGCTCCAGCTTCTTCAGACTGAGGTGGATGGAGTCTGTTGTGCATTGTTTCACTGTGGCTGCTGCTGAAAGTGAAGAAGTTACTCCTGAAGCACATCTCCCCTGGTCCCACACAGACACACAGCAGGAAAACTAACACTGACATTCAGTCTGCAGTAATGTCACACTCTGACACACAGATGGGAGAATATCATTCTGACATTTTTTCTAACATTTTACTCACGTCTCGTCATGAAAGCGTAAACGCGACGAGGAAGTGCAGGCTGCTAGCTGTGCCAGGAGGGCGACGGAGGAGGAGAGCAGCTGGCGCAACACAACAAACACGGCGCAGGCGTTGATTGTTACACTGTGCACCTGGTGAAGGTGTTGTGCCACGTTTGTATTGCACAAAATAGGTTTGTGACAGATGCACTGTTGCAATGTGACGAGTCTGTCTCGACATCTCTAGCAAAATGAAGTCACACTTTTAAAGGTCTACAGTCATGACAGAATAAATCAAATTTTATTTGTATAGCCAAAAATCACAATTTACACATTATCTCACTGGGCTTTGACAAACTGTACAGATGTGACACCCTGTGCCCTTAGACACTTGAACCGGGTGAAGAAAAACTTAAAAGGGAAAATAACAAACCTCAGGAAGAACCACAGAGGAGGGATCTCCCTAGGACGGACAGACGTGCAATTGACGTCACTTTTACAGAATACAACAACATGACAACAACAGTTTACTAAGAACGTTTGAGTTCACATGAGTCTATAAATCCAAATATAGTATGGGTATAGTATGTTGGTCCAGAAGTCATTGTAATCCAATGGCTAGGCTGGGCAGTCCAGCCTAGGATCCAAGTCACAGGATCTCCTGTTCTAATTTGAGCAGTAGGCGTCAGGCAGGACCACAACAGGAACTCCCACCAGGATGTAGTCAATTGGTCCAGGAGTTGTTATAGTCCATGTATCAAATACAGCTCTGATCTTACCCACAATCTTTTTGTGCGCAATGTTTATTTAGGAATTGATTGGTAGAACCAAAAATTAAAGTTTCTTAATGAATTAAAAGTTTGGAACAAGGACCTGTTGTTCATTTAAAGAAATTAACCTGAATTCTCGTCATTATAATCTGGTATCAATTAAAGTACAACCCATTGTAAAACCCATGTGTATAAACTGAAAAATAGAAAAAGTCTACCCTAAGACTGTTTCTTGGTGATACACATACTTTTGTTGGCACAGTATATGTGTGTCTCCCTGATACTGATGGTGTGCTCATCAGCAGATCAGATCTACTCATTTTCTGTATGCTCACACACATGCTGCAAATGGTCACATTTTGTGAGCTTTCCTGTAATGCTTTAATCACATATACTACAGGCTATTCTGAGGTTCTTTTTTTACTGTTCTATTCATGCATTGTGCACCTGAGATGATAAATTATAAAATGGTCACCAACTTTTGACTCAGTTTAGTTAAACTGAACTATTGCGAAGCGTTAACTCTGGAAATTGATTAGGGGACACTGGCACTCTGTCAGTCATTTTGAAGGAGACACAAAGATCTTCTCGTGTGCAGTCAGCTGCACTTCTCAATGATGCCTGAAATCAGGAATACAAACATAACTCATGATAACGTTTTATACCACAATAAAATTCGATTAATGTTCTGTAATACAAGACAAAACATTAATACAGTGCAGTTGCCTTTGCTATAGGAACAGAATGGTACTTCGACTTGACATTGAAGCTATGTTTTTATTTTACGGAATTTGGAATTTTCTTAAAAATACTATTGTTTTTTTCAGAAGACAGTTATTATATAGCTAATAACATTTTAGGAGGAAATAAGTTGACATTTCCCATGATGTTTGTACAGTAGTTCTTTGTTGTTGTCCCCAAAGAAATCTACCCTCTATCGTATACGTCCTTGTATATTAAATAGGAACTAGTGTGGCACATTAGCACCTACTCCACTGTATCTGTTGGAGGAGGGGCTGCACAGTTCATTGAAAAAATATTAAAATTATTATATGGCTAAGTGCAGGTTCCAGCTGCGATTATTATTGAGGTAAAATATATATCAAACAATATAGTATTGAGGCACTTTAGTGCTGCAGAGATGCTCAGGGCAAAAAATCTTATTGTCCAGATTTAAGAAAACATGTTTGTCAGGTACAAACCCAAGAAAATGTCACATCAACATGATTTTTTTTTGTTTGTTTCAAAATTGTCATGAAAAATTTCATATTTTCTCTTATAATCTGTCTCAATAATGACTGGCTTTTTTGGTCATTCCTTGCAGGCCCAAATGGTGGGTTGAGGGTTAGGTTAGGTTGACATAAATGAGTTACTACATAAGTTAAGATCCTCTCATTGTTTCCGTGACCCTCTCCTGACCCATACTCACCACGTCCCACACCTTAAACGTATTGTGTGGTCCTCCAGGCAGTAGTGGTGCATTTGGAAGGGACTGGGACAAAGGTGCATAGCCCATACTGTATCTAAAGAAGCAAACTGAGGGTGTCCGTCAAAAGGAGCCTTTGTTTGAGTAGTATTCAAAATGGTGATGGTGAAAGTTGTTTCACTGAAGGCACTGAAGGATTTGAAGGGGACCTGATAGTACATAGATAGATAGATAAATAAGTAGATGTATTTTTATTGATCCCAATCTAGGAAATTACTTTGTTAAAGCAACACTAATAAACAGTCATATAAAGATAAAGAAAAGGTAAAAAAAAAAAAATATATCCTAAACAAAATATACAACATATAGGAATAAGGACATAAAATAAAATGATAAAAAAAAGATATATGCAGATATCTATTTACAAGTATGTGCTTAAAAATTAAAGTAATACAAGTAATACCAGTAATACCGGTAATACCCGGTAATGAGTGCAAAGGATATAAATAGTAATACTAGTACAGGGTGCTACAATGTGTAGATGTGCATAAAAACATTAATGGTGTGGCTTTTTTTAACTAGGTGCAGAGGGCAGGGATATTGGAAGCATGTTATACAGAGAATCCAGGGTGTTGTCTGTCAGACAGAGGTGAACTGTTGTACAGTCCTATTGTCTGAGGCAGGAAAGACTTCCTGTAATGGCCCGTAGGACAGCAGAGCTGTATGAACCTTCTGGAGAAGGAGTTTCTACTGTCTGAACAGAATGTGATGGAGAGGGTTGTCAGGGTTGTCCATGATGGATAACAGTTTGGTCATTGTCTCTCCATCACAGCCTCCAATGTCTCCTGCTTGCAGCCATATACACTGTCAGTCCTCTTCATCAGTGTGTTCAGTCTGTTTGTGTTGCTGGTTCTGGTGCAGCTCCTCCAGCAGACTATGGTGAAGAACAGTAAGCTGGTCACAACAAACTGATAGAACAACTCCAACAATCTGCTGCACGCGGTGAAGGATCTAAACTTCCTTAGGAAATAGCGTTTGCTCAATCCATTCTTGTATACAACCATGCTGTTGGTCTTCCAATTCAGTCTGCTGTCGATATTCACCTACAGGTACAGTATCTACTCCTCCACCGTCTCAATGTTTCTTCCCAAAATGCACTGGGGCTGTGGGGCTGTCCCCTTCATCCTGAAGTTGATCACCATCTCCTTGTTCTTGTCCACGTTCAGCAGCAGGAGATTCTGCCCGCTTACTCAACAAAATTGTCCACTATCTGTACCCCTCCTCCCGCCCGCCACTTATACACCAGACCACTGCAGAGTCATCAGAGAACTTCCGCAGGTGGCAGGAGCCAGAGTTATACTGAAAGTCTGTGGTGTATAAGGTGAACAGAAAGGGAGAAAAGTCTTCTGCAGAGCTTCTACATTACGAACCACCGGGACACCACGACACCATCAGGCAGAACATGGCCCAAGCGGACAAACAGTGGTCTGCCTGTCAGGTAGTCAGTGATCCAAGAGATGTTGGATGTGTCAGCACCCAACAGCCACAGCTTATCACCCAGTAGCAGAGGCTGAATGGTGTTAAATGCACTGGAGAAATCAAAGAAAGTGATTCTCCCTGTGATGCCACCACCATCCAGGTGTGAATGGGCCCCTTGCAGCAGATAGATGACAACATCATCTAGAGATGCTGGAGAACCGTAGACAGATTGCAGGCAAAGTTCTTAAGAACCCTGGGCCTGATATCACCTGGGCCTGCAGCGTTTTGTTGGTGATGTAGTGCAGGAAATGCAGGTATGGTATTTGGACTGTGACACAATTTTTGCTTTGTACTTTGCTTCTGTACATCACAAAAATGGATTTGAGAAAAATGCAATCAAAATGTGATTGAAGTGTAAACGTCATCATGAATTTGAGGGGTAAATGCAAAAGCATTCCATTAACCCTTTATTAATTACAGCCATTTCTGCATAAGCCTCCACTTTTAGAGGCTCAAATTCGATACCATATAATTATAAATACATGGATTGTTTTGAATTCTTTGATGATAATTCTTGGCAGTCATTGACTGCCTGAAGTCTGGAGTTCATGGATATTTCCAAATTTACAGTTTTGTCCCTTGAGATGCTTTGCGCTATGTTTGTGGGTCTTTCTGCCTGTAGCTTTGTCCTCGTTAACTGAAAATTATACTCTGTTAGGTTACGATGAGGTGATCAGTTCCTCCATGGTCAATGCAATGCTCTTAAGATACACCTCAAATTAAAGCTTAATGTCTACACATAAATCACATGTTGATTAGTTTTTGTTTTAAATCCACTATTCTGGTACAGAGGCAAAAAAACAAATGTGTCATTGTCCAAATACTTATGGATCTAACATTAGCTTAGGTAGAGAATTAAACTGTATTTGTGACTTCTGCCCTAGCTCTTCTTTATGGGCCCTTTTTCTACTGCAAACTAGCAATACAGTGCTAACCTGAAAATAGTCACGATGTTGTCTGAAGATTGTCACTCTGCGGTGGGCCATGTGTTGCTTTGCAGTTAGCGTTGATTGATATTGTTTAATGAAGGATTTGTCAGTTGGTGTTTGGAAACTGACCATTCACAAATTGGCACCTCCTCCCCTGCACAATTTGGCACACATTTTTTGAAAGTAAGCCTTGGTATGTCTGCAACACGCACTGCAAGCTACACTATTGTTGGAACGTTACATTTATAGTAGAAATTCTGATACATCACCAAGCTAATTAGGCTAATCGCACTTACCAGTCCAATGGGAAACAGGCTAAATCGTAATTGCTTTTCACGCCCATTCTTTCCTTCAGTGCTTGCCAGCACGTGAATGCCAAATTCAACCTGGTTTTTGTCCACTTGGCATGAAACCTCACTACTATAGAGAAGAGCATACACAGACACAACTTGCTGCGGAAAATTAAAGCCTTTTCTCTTCGTGTCACCTAAAAATCACACAACAGAACCAAATATGAAATCCCTGCAGAATGTGCACTGTGCGCTGAGATCAGCTAAGATATAATGATGCTGGTCACAATTTTTACCAAATTCACAACACAAATTTTATGACTCAGTTGTAAGTGCTGTATATGACTCTGTGGTCAGAGACAGTTTTTCAACATTCGTCAAGCAGCTGCACAGGTCAGCTGCATTATCATCATACAGTTTCTCCAGTCGTGCAATAATTGTTGTTTCTGTACTCCAGCAGGGCAAATACCATCAAACTTTGGAAACCCTCACCCTTCTCAAAAATACGTCGGTCATCAAACTTTTTCTGTTGACACAGGTAGTCGTGTATGCTTGATTTGTGGGCGGCGGCCAACTTTCTGCTGGGTGCTTCACTCTTAAATGAGCATATTTTTTGATGATTTGTGATATGCTAACTTTGCCCTAGCAGAGTTTGTACTGCACCTCATTTTTATTTACTTCGTTGAACGAGTTCCCAATAGAAGTTTTTGACGGCTTTAGTAGTCCTTGCATGTTTCTGCTGTTTGTATAGCTAATGTAGAATGTAGCGGCTTTGCGCATTTTACCGGAAGAAATATGACATCACCAGTTAACACGTTATTTACAGGCACTGACGAAAACAAAGGGGAAATATGTATTTTCCAGACAAATTATATCACTGGGTTAGGGACACGGTTTAAAGAACTTATTAGATAAATCCATTTTAAATTGTTATAGTCTATGCTGTTCTGCTGAGACACCATCATGTATTTGTAATAACCTTGAGTGAGAGGGGTTTACTACGAAGCATGTTCAACAGAGCCAGGCTTTTTTTGTGGGAGCTGCATCTTGAACAAGTTGTTATAATGGAGAGCTGTGAAGATTACTAATGAAATACATTACAGCAAAAAGCAAAATTGTTGCTGCATGTGAAGCACATGAGAACGCCATCAGAAAGTTGCTGACTGTAAAAACTCATCACGTTTATACTTATTTCACCATTAAATTCACTCTCATGTTGTGATTTTATGTGATGACAATGTGACAACTTCATGTTGTGGCAAACTTTAAACTGATGAAGGAAATTCAAATGTTAATGCGGCATTTACATCTCTCCCATACTGAACAACCGAAATCACAACTCGAAAATGTTTCTAATAATTGAATATTGGCTTTGATAAATGCCAGTAGAGGAATTCTTTTAACTGCAGTAGCACACAATCTGAAACATGAAACAATCTATAGCCATCAATTCTTAAGTGTATGGATGATACACTCAACAAGTCTTAAAGTCTAAAATGCATTTCTGCTGCCTAGAATCTCTATCTCTCAGAGAAATATTGTCAGGAATAGAGTTAATGAAAAAGGAAACGCTGTCGATAACTACTGTTGACAAAAGTCAGAAGCATGAGTTTCCAGTATTTGAGTTTGCAGCATGAGTTGTCATGGTGATGTAGTCAGGTTAAAAAAGAGACGCCTTGGTGACACTGACAACCCTGTTCACTGTATGTGGCTTAGACACTTCTCATCAACACAGGGTCACCCATGAGGCGGTTTTAGAAGGGAAAGCTTTCAGGAGCCCATAAAGTTCTATCAGATATATATTCAAATATAAACTACGATTTTCTGTTTGAACCAAAATGCTCATGATTAAAACTCCATTTGTATGTAATAATAATAAACATAATTACATGCCATTGATGGCAAAGGTCATACCCCAGGTGATGCAGAGGGAAGATAAAATCAGGCATTGTGCTAGTGTGGATTAGAAACATGACTTCAGGGCTTAGTGATCCCTTCGATCCAGGTATTTCTGTTGACGCACCCTGCTGAAATTCACCTTTGACTTCATCTTCTATCTTTGATCAGCTTCCCCCCTTTAAAATGCCCAGACTCATAGCTACGCAACACCTATAACCATTTTATTTTGCCAGCACAGTTAACCTTTGTTAGGTTAAAATAAAGATTACTATCAATGTATGAACTTCAACACACATTTACTAGTAAATGATGTGTAAATAAAGTAGTAAATAACGTTGTGCAAAGCTTGTCACCTGTGGAATGTAAGTACCTATTGCTTAGTTTTAGCAGTTCTTCCTTTAGAACACAAAATCAGCACACCCCTGTAAGATGGTGGCAGCATGTTGTCATGGTTTTGGGTTTGGTTTGCAGTTTCCACTTTTGGGTAGCATTAATTGTAAACGTAAGTTGTTATGTTACTGGTAATTTTCATCTCTGGGTATTTTCTCACGTGTTTTGCTTCAGAATTCCTGCCTGTTTTAATAACTGTTATTTAGTTACAAATGTGTTCAATGCAATTCACCACATTAAATCTTTTCCTTTGCGTCTGTCTGTGATCTAGGGCCCGGGGGTCATGTGTCAAAGTACAGCTTTAGATGGTTGGCTGAGAACAGCTACGAAGCACAGAAACAGAGCACCGTCCAACCGCGCGTCCTCTGGAATTCAGACATCTACAGAAATGCAAATATACCCTCATCCAAATGGGACACGTTCATGAACAGCGATGATGAATTAAAGACGTTTCTTCAGAACTATCTTCTGTATGGAATCGCATTTGTAGATGATGTCCCAGCTACAGTTGAGGCCACAGAGGCAGTTACGCAGAGAGCCGGTCTCATCAGGTATGCCAGTTGGACCTCTTCACTGAGCTACAGTCAGACTTGAAACATTCACAGGTAGGTCCTCAGTCCTGATCCTTTGTGACCATATTTGTTGTTACTGATCCTCAAGGGAGACTACGTATGGAAGAATGTGGTGTTTTACTTCAGATCTTTCAAGAGGAGACTCTGCCTACACCCAGGATGCTCTGGATCGGCACACTGACACAACATATTTTCAGGAACCATGTGGGTAGGTGCAAGGGAGATGGACTAATTTGATTTTCCAGAGCAGCATAACTATAATAAAAGTGAGAGGGCACTCCCCAGATCTCTCTGTCAATATTTTTTCACTCTGTGTAGCGTTCACCTGGTATATCATAAATAACACAAGGAAAATAAGCACTTCGATTTGATTTGAAAACATATATTTATTTATATTGAAGAATCCAGGTTTTTCACTGCCTCAAGCATGAGGGAACTGGAGGAAGGACGCTGCTTGTGGATGGCTTCTATGCTGCTGAGAAAGTACGTGCACAATCTCCTGAAAACTTCGAATTGCTTGCACAGGTGCCCGTCAGACACGAGTACATCGAAAACTCTGATGCTCACCGAAACCACATGATAGGCATCGGCCCTGTGCTCAACGTCTATCCTTGGAACAGTGAAATTTACCAGATTCGGTATGTCAGCACTTTAATGTGACATTTTGTCATTTTAATCACATTCCTGAACATTGTATTCACGTGCGCTGGTTTTGCTCTTGAATTTCCATCTAATTAGCTGCACATATTTGTTACATTTTGAGCATAGCTTCTGTTAGCTCTGTCAGGCCTCATTTTCAAACTCATTGTTTAAATTACTTCCTCATCAGTGGATGGTGCAGCTGCTTCCCTTCTTTACATCCACTTGCAAATTTCAAATTGAGCGCTGTAAAGAAAAGTCTTTGTTGCAGCAGTATTGCACAGTCTGTGTGAAAAGAAGTTGGTTTGTCTAGTTCCTCCTTTGTTTTTTAAAAATAATTGACTGTTGATCATTTTTGACTCTTTCTAACAGATACAACAACTATGACCGATCAGTGCTAAACACAGTCCCCCATGACCTTATTCAGCGATGGTATGTGGCGCATCGAGAGCTGACAACAGAACTAAGGCGGTCAGAGAACGAGTTGTGGCTGAAACTGACACCAGGGAAAGTAAGAAAGCAACACTAAACGATCCAGAAATGGCCAAACACTTTGTCAGTTTTAATCAGTCACTTTATAGCGTCGGGGTTACTAAAAAGTAAACACATACAGTTATGAGTGTAATTTATTGTAATCTAGTGATTCAACCCTCTTTTGTCTTTTGGAGGTGATTTTCATAGACAACTGGCGTATCATGCATGGGAGAGAGTCCTTCACTGGCCTGAGGCAGCTTTGTGGATGCTATCTGACCAGAGATGATGTCCTCAGCTCTGCACGCTGTTTCGGTTTGCAGGCCTGAGCCTGACAGGAAGCTCCCATCACTCCTGTGTCTTCAGGACCCTGACACAAATTAGACAATGGACCTTCATTTTTTATAAGAAATCTTTTCTGGCGAATAGTATGTCAAAATCACATCAACAATCACAGTATGTGGTTTCTTAACCTGAAACTAAATAGAGGTGCCTTTTATAGTAATTACAGTTTTGAATCTTGGGCAGCCCAAGATTTGCACAGATTTGCTAGATGTAAGGATTTCTCTCAAGCTCTGTCTGGTTACATAAATTCATAATGGCATAATATCTGTTCATATGTTTTGTTTGGAAAAACCTGATATGTTCTGCCTCCATTAGTTGCTGCTCATTCTTTCTAATGATGCCATTCTTGCAAACAATGGCAGTGCAGACACAGCCATTGTTTGCACAAATGGCACTGACTATGTAAATTCTGATTTGACTGCGAAGAATTGCATTACACTAACTCAAATCTCTCTGTATTTCATAATGCTGAACTGATATTTTAAGTGTATTCGTCGTACTGCTGTAATGTCAGTAAAGACTTATTTCAGAAATGACCCGCTCTGTTAAACTTAATCGATTTTAATGTTTCTTAGAGACGCTGTGCGACAGTGGTAAAGATGATGTCCTGTTTAAGAATATGTTCACGGACATTGATTGACATCTGAGAATAAACAAATGTGTTTATTAACAAATTTATACTTGTATCTTTAAGTTAGACTAAAACTTGACAGCTAGTCTTGAACGATGAAAGAAATTAGTTTTGAAATGCCTGAGCTAATTTACATATTTGGAGAAAAGGTACAATTCATTGAAAATTCTTGCTATTATTGACCTGTATTTCATCATATACCTGACCATAATTACAGTTTTTGTATGCATATTTTTCGATGTCCCCATTGTAACATCACAGAATCCTGCGAGCAGGCTCAGACATTGCTTTACTTCAAAAATAATATATAGTTATTTATGACCCACTTATATAAGTGGGTACTGAGTGTCAGTATGTCCCAAAGGTGACAGTTATGTTCTTTGACTTCTTCGGTGCTTTTCAACACCTTACAGCCGATCCGTCTTGTTGAGAAGCTCTTGGTGATGGAGGTGGACCAGGACCTGGTGGCTTGGATAACAGACTACCTCAGACAGGCCACAGTATGTCAGGCTGCAAGGCTGCTTGTCAGACGTGGTGACAAGCAGCACTGGAACACCCCAGGGAACTGTACTGTCGCCGTACTTGTTCACCCTCTAAACCTCCGACTTCTGCTTCAACTCTGGGACATGCCACCTGCAGAAGTTCTCTGATGACTCCTCCATTGTTGGCTGCATTACAGACGACAAGGAGGATGAGTACAGAGACATAATCAGGAACCTCGTGGGATGGTATGACAGGAACCATCTGCAGCTCAACATTGGGAAAACCAAAGAGCTGGTTGTGGACCTCCGACGCAGGAGAAGACACCCAACACCTGTTTTCATAAACGGGGAGGGGGTGGAGATGGTGGACACCTACAAGTTCCTCTGGGTGCACCTAAATAACAAACTGGACTGGTCAAGCAACACAGAGGCCCTCTTCAAGAAAGGACAGAGCAGACTGTTCTTCCTGAGGAGGCTCAGGTCCTTCAACATGGACACCAGGCTGCTACGGATGTTCCACCACTCGGTAGTGGCCAGTGTCATCTTCTTGGTTGCTGTGTGTTGGTGGAAGTGGCATCGGGAGCAGTGGTGCAAACAAACTGAACAAGCTTGTGAGGAAAGGCAGCTCTGTGGTGGGGATGGAGCTGGACAGTCTGGAGGTAGTGACTGAGAGGAGGATGAGAG
>KV751332.1:1115162-1136141 GCA_001698575.1 Mola mola | reverse complement strand
CTGGACAGTGTGGAGGTAGTGACTGAGAGGAGGATGAGAGGAAAGCTGAAGGCTATCATGGACAATCCCTCTCATCCTCTATACGCCGAGCTGCCGAAACTCAGGAGCAACTTTAGCTACAGACTCATACAGCCACGGGCCTCAAAGCGCTTGGGGGGCTCCTTCATTCCATCTGCCATCAAACTGCACAACAGCACAGCTCCCACCGCTCCCAGCACCACCCAGCACCTCCCAACACCCCCCACTCCACAGATTAAGGACTCAATCCGTACACCCTGATACTACACATGTCCAACTGTTTATATTATAGAGAATTCCACTATTCAGTATGTAAACTTAATAAACAATCTATTTATCTATTTATAAATCTCAGGAACATTGCACTTTGCACACTTTATACACAGAGGCCAGATTGTACATAATACTTACTACATTTTTAATTTCTAGTATTTTAGATTTTATTTATCCTTTCTTATACTGTGCGTTGATTTATTTTGGTACTTTTTACCCTGCACTGCTACTCACTTCTGTACTGCTATGTCAACCTGAATTTCTCCCAAAGGGGATCAATAAAGTTACATCTTATCTTATCTTAAAACGTGGCTACACAAGTCCTAATTATGGCTGCATTGTATACCAAACACTTCATAGTTATCAGTTTAAATTAAACGGTGAAAGACTAATCCTAGATAAACTATAGCCTACATTCATTAGAATGAAAGTGATGCAAGAACACTCCCTATTTGGCTTCATAGAGATTTATCTCAGCTTTTACAGGTTCATCTGCACCTCTCACACTTGCCAAAAAAGAGAGGGTGTCCAGCTTAATTTCCCTGAAATAGAGACGCAGCTGCTTAATATTTGCTTTAACAAGTGGAGAAATGAGTGATGTTGACCAGACTCAGGAGAACTAAAACTCCCCGTGCAGTTGTCAGTTGTGTTACTCAGTGATTCCTCACATTCAGTTCTTCTCATGGAATAAAATCCTCACTGTCAGAATAATCACAGGTCTTTTCTTGATCCTAGTCCATAAAAGGGGTCCCTCTGTAGTTGATTCTTATTTTAAAGGAGTATCTATCAGAAAAGAGCTGACACTGGAGTCAGAACCCCCTCTGCAGATCAGTGTCCTGCTGGCTCCTCCCGCCGTGAGCAGCTGATTAGAGGCAGTACAAAATTGGCTGTACAATTTCATAGCCCCTGTAAGTTTCACTGTCAGTCGAATTCATTGCGTGAGCTAATGTTTGTTTTTCCTGCAATTAAAGTGCTGATTTATGAAAGAAGTCACATGCCTGGAAAACATAAAACTAATGATAACGCTTGCGTATCAAACAAAAAAGAGAGGTTATGTTCAAGAAGACTATTCTATGTGTGTGAAGATTGTAAGACTGGGGTAGTTATATAGTGATTTATAGGGTAGTTAACAATACCACATTGCATGGCTTCAATTAATATAACATTTATGAAGGCCAATGAAACCCACTTTACAAACCACGAGACTTAAAATTGAGCAAATACTGGAACAACATCGTGAATTTCCAGTGTAAGTTTGCTGCCACCAAGAGGAGAGTTTATGTTTGTCATGGTTGGACTGGTTCAGCCACTCAGAACAACTTTGAACACACAGTATTCAATCATATTAAAAAAAGTCTTATTTCATCTACACGGCCTACAGGGATTGTGTTAAAGATAAACTTGGATGGCTTTAGGAGCTTACTGTAACTTACATTGATCCTAGGCAGCTGTATGTTGACTTTTATTAATAGGCTATTAACAGTTTTACTTAATAAAATAAAGTCTAAGAAAGATCATGGAAAGCATGTTGCCTGTGTGTGTACCTTTATGTCTTTTAAAATTCAAATATTCATAGTAATATGCAGCTTTTATATCAAGTGCAGGGCTCATAAACATCAATATTAGAAATTAAATGGAAAAAGAAAAAGTTTCTACAAAAAAAAAAAAAAAAATGCTTCTATGTATAAGCATTTGAACTGATGGTTAACTGTCCCCTTAGTTGGAGACATGAACATCGGCTTCATCACAAATATCTAAGAATGTGTTGAGTGAAAACCCTGTTTGTCAGAGCAGACACATTTCTGCAGATTTGTCAAGAGACCTTTTAAAGCTTGTGTCCCATCTCCCTCAGCATGGAGGCTGTTGGCTGTGGTTGCCACGGGAACAGCATCTGAAGCTTGCTGGCCTCGGTGAGAGCGCCTCCGAGTGGGGGGACAAAGAATTGCAACAATGCTGACAACCTGCAGTCACATTGTGTCTTGTTGGTCTCGGCTGCTTTGACTGCCTTGTATTTGTGTCTCTTCGGAGTGAGTGATGAACCAAACAACCAGGATGATGAGCACACAGCCGAGCAAAACACTGCACCACAACCCACTCCATCACCCAAGAAAGATTTTTACAATTTAAAAACCTGTCACTGAAGCCTTTTTTTTTTTTGGTATTTTGTTCTCTAAAAAACAAAGAATCAAGGTTCAGCTCTACAGCGCAGGCTGAAGATCCAGTCACATTTGTGGTGTTGCATAGGTACTCTCCAAACTGGGAAATGTTTCTGATTTCCAGTATTCCAGTTTTGCTTGATTAGGAAACAAATAATGGCAATTGTAATACAGTATGAATATGCACATTTTTTAAAGGAAATCGGACATACAGTACAAACTTGTCCCCAGAATAATCTTGCTGGGTCTTTGGCTAATCCAGTCTGGTCCAGATATAAGTCAGGGTCTGGCTGCTACGCTCGCTGTGGACAGAGTGGAGGGCCCCCTCTGTCAGAACACAAAGAGGACTTCATTAAAGGCGACATATATTTAGTTTACTTGATGATATAATAAATCAAATGTTTGGCAATTGATGTTTGCAGTTGCCGGTAGCTTATAGTTTCATAGTCTTAAATTCAAGTGGTTCTTAAATGAGGGTCTGAGTCCCCTCTAAAGTCTGGAGGTCACCAAAAAATTGAGGAATTTAAGAATAAAAGTCACATGTCTCTATTTTTCCCTTTTTGTACACCTTATCTTACAAGCAATTGTTTAAATGAGACTACACAAGAAATCAGGGCAAAAATCACTCTTTGGAGAAATGACTAACAACTAAACATCTATAGGGCTTACACATTCTGATTCAATCTGTAACTGTGACAAAGCATTGTATATAAGGTCCATGTAGTCCTAAAGTTAACTGTATCTGTCAGATAGACACTCACACACTGAGACTCAAGGTTTCACATCAAAGTAGATTGGAGCTGAAAGGACAGATTATTTGTGTATTGTCATACAATACACAAATTCAGTGTGCGGTTGGCATGCAGCAGATGCTCATATACTTGTAAATTCGGTTTGCAGCCACAGTTGCCACTCTAATTTCCTCCACTGACAATGAGAAGACTGCTGCAGTAACCATGGCAACTGAGGAGGATACTGAGGCCTGTGAGTTTGTCCCTGCATGCTGGCTCAATGAATGAGAGTATTCAAACCGAGTGTGGTCCCCTGATCACATCACTATTTAAGCGGATGTGTTAATGTTGCAGCAATGGTGACATGGAGTGAAAATGGAAATATGTCACTGATGTACAGGTGGGGTTACTTGAATTTTACATTACAGTACTGGGATTTATGTTGAAAGTACTCAGGTGAACGAGCCCACTCAGACATGACAAACACAAAAGAGTGGGGGCGAAGGCAGAAGGAAACAGACCTGTCACAATGGGATCAGAACTTCAAATCAAAATCCGAGAGCCACTAGCAGCTCCTCCTGACAGACTCCACACAGGTCCAGGTGTGAATACTAAAGAATATAAAAGAACCTTCCACAATTCAAATATTAATACTGCTAATTTGATTATATTGCCTGATTATACCTCCTTTTGGGAATTTACAGGTTCTGCAGAGACCATTATAGGGCTTTTAAACAATATTTACAATTCTTAGTGTTGCCTGTTAGTTTTGCATTATTTGGGAGAGTTAAAACAATTTTTCATATATATGTATATATATGGAGCAAAGCCTGCACGCTAGTTCAGGCAGTCAGCTCGAGCTGCACAGCGTATGTGCAATAAACACACCTCATTCTCATCTACGTAACAACCTCCCAACTTGGCAGTCTATGTGTCTATTTAAACTGCATGCACTTCCCACCTGCCTTTCTGCCGGTCACTGTCTCTGCTGCTCTGCCTGAGTATGGCTCCCTGTTCTTTAAGCCCCACCACCACCCCAGCACCCACCTGCAGGCTCCAATGGGGTTTCAGGGTACCCAGTATGTTTATGCAAACTTCTGTGGGAAGTGATGAGGTCGGAGCCTGGATGCCAAACTCGAGTAACTCTATAGAAATATATCAACACACATACATTTCAGAGTTGCCTATCTGAAATACATATCAAATGCAAACTGAAGAAAGTAGATATACACATGTCATTGGCTTAGTACATGTTGAATAAAAGGGGGAAAAAAATCCTTAAAGGAATTGAGCGTAATTAAGTCTGGTGGATTATTTTTTCTAAACTAACATGATTACCTCCGACTGTTAATTAAAAGCAGTGCTGTTAAATTAATTCAAAACTCTAATTCAAGATTTAATTAATTCAAGACTAATAAATATATGCATTCATATCTTCAGGCTTTGACATTTTTCAAACAAACATTCTCAGTTCTCAGTCACCACAGACTTTGTTGACTCTTTGAGGTTTGTCTCCAGGATTCCAATCCATGCGTGAGTCCAGCTGGAGTTTTGCATTTCAGTGATTGAGTTGAAATGACAACCTGCCAGATTTTTAGACAGAAGATTTAGTCCTGAACTTGATAAAAGCGCACCATGACTTGTGTCTTAATGCCTCGTGCAGTCATTACACAAACACTACTTGCTGCTGGACTGAAACCAAATGGAAAGAAAAAGCTGCTTTTGAGCTCAACACTTTTAAGACTTACTATTCTGATCTATATCTATTTTCACTTAACCTGATCCTACAGTAAACATCCTTCTATCCCTGCTGACCCCTGCACATTTTGAGCACATTTGGAGAAATCAAAAGCAGTGAGTGTGTGTGTGTGTGTGTGTGTGTGTGTGTGTGTGTACCTGCTGGTGCCTCAGAGGTTGATGTAACAAAATCCCTGTTCAACCAACAGAACAAAAAGTTTATCTGGTTTCAACTAATCTGAAACCAAAAATCCCCAAAATACAGACATTATGAGAGGAAGAAGCAGAAATGTAGTTACCCATTAGGCTTATAAGCACCGAGTGTAGAGAGCATCTTCACAGACTGTAGCAGCACACTCACAGATGCTCCTAAGAAGTTAACTTTCTGCATCTGCGGCTCTACTGCAGACAAGTTGGTGGTGGCATGGCCCTTATTTTTATTGAAATTCTTCTTTCTAACGAAATACTGCAAGTAACTTTGGATTAAAATCTAAAAAGCATGTTTGTCTTTCGTTAACGTCCGAAAACTTCTGTTATGACTTGTCATGTCCGGGGTGCACTGACAAACACAGGACAACCACAGTCTGTCGATTATCTTTACAGTTATTAGTAAAGAACACACAGGTGTTTCACCATAGGTATGTGTTCCATGATACCAGGTATTTGTATTAACATTTTGAGTGTAGATAGTGCCAGGAAATAAGTGTTTTTATCAGACATTTTAACTTGCCCTATGTTGTTGCACTGTAGCCTTACAATAATAATGTTTTTTGTGAAATTTTTAAAACATAAAGACCAGGATTTCCCCTTTATTGGACAGGTTCCCAAACCACACGCCATATTCCTGTAGTAACTAATCATTGCAAAGGCTGCCTGGGTTGTGTCAGATGAAAATTACAAAAATGAAAACTAATCTGTTTATAGCTATATGAATACAAATTTAAAAGGCAGCAATTTAAGTTACAGTCTGTGCAGTATACTTTGTGTGTGTGTGTGTGTGTGTGTGTGTGTGTGTGTGTTTGAGGTTATTTGGATTCATATGGCAGGTTATGGCATCACACTGTGTTGTGACACTGATGGTTAATTTGATTTTCAGTACTTTGGCAGTAGTTTCACTACAGCTCATCACTCCCTCCTCCCTGTCTTGTAAGTCATTCTGGGTCAGGGCTTCTGCCGAAAGAATTAATGTAATTTAATCTCCACCTGGCCTTATCGTTTGCCTCAAGGAAGAGTAAGCCGAAGCACTGCAGTATGCTGCTTATCACTGGGGAGTTGACTTCCTGGTGCTGTGGACTTGATAAATTCAGTCTCAACTTTGCCGTTTCCGCTCCGCAGAGTGTCGAGCACAATGCCAGCAGAGAGAGTGACACAGTAAATCACTCATGATTAATTGTCTATAATTACCAGAAGCTGACATAACTGATTAACAATGAGAAAAATGTTGATCATGGGTGACTGGAGGGGTGAGGGAGGGAGGTGGTGGATAATGTGTGCAGAGGAGGGAAGTATGCAGAGCTCATTATCCAGAGGACACTTTCGTGATAGGTTTTGAAGTGAGACCATCTCAGACATTGCCTGTACAGAACAGCACTGGCAGGTTGGGCTGAACAGCATGGTGCAATGAGGCACTCATCAAATACACGAGATCAGCAGCATGACTCATGACCTAGAATCCAACAAACATTCATCAAGAATCAAACTGCCAGTATGAGTATATACACCCAATCTGTTGGTATATGGTTCCCTTTTAATTTGACCGCAGTTCACTTCTGATCTTGGGTCAGCATCTATTTATCATCTTATTCCAAATACATTTAAAGAAAGCACATAAAAAAATGCCTGCCACTTAAAACCTATTTTTCCAATTGCAAGTAGAAAAAAATTGTCCCCCAAAACGGTGTATGGGTAATGCTGACTAGTCAGGATGTGTCTGATAGTTGAAATAGTTGAGTCTGATGGCACTCAGGTGTGACCATTAATAACCAAATCATGCGGAAAGCCATGTCACTATCATGGCTACAAGGGTACAGTTGATTGGGTAGATTGTAGTCATGATTAACCTCTTGGCATACCATTATCTTAAATAGATGATTTACTCTTTAGTTCCTTGTCTAAATGTGAGCAGAAGGCAGATGACTGAACCCACAGAGCTGTCAAATAAAGGCTGCTGGGAAGCGCTAGCAGGTTTCTGTGTCATACCTCCACACACAACAACAACAACAACCCACTACAACCAGTGTTTCCCCGGCAGCAGACTGCAGGGAAATGTGAGTCAGAGAACGTTAGTACACCTGCTGTGTTTTCTCGTCTGTACTTGCAGCAGCTCTTGCAGTTCAACAGATGGCCAGCAGATGGCAGGCAAGGCTTTAGGACGTTGATTGTTTTTTGTGCGCTTGCATATGTGTGTGGAGACAATAGCAGGCAGCCATTTGTCAACAGAGCGCCAAAATCCGGCCCTCTTCGCCCTCATCTCATGCTCTCAACAAGCAGATATTTTGGTTGACTTTTGCCTCTACAGATACCAAAAACCCATTTAGAAAAATCCTGATTATAGGCTAGAACCAGAACACAGAAGCTGAAGCCCCACTTTTACCAAGAATGACACAATTGGTTTGGGGGAAAAAAAGCAACTCCTGATACTTCTTTCATCTCTCAAGTACAGAGCCAGCCCCTGGAGAAGGTGACCTATCGCTGTCTGAGAGTCTTATCTATAGAGGCTGTCGGTGCTGCATTGAAGCTATAGCTTTGACCAAGTGCAGTAATAAACAGGAACAAGCCAATAGTTGACCTGCACTGCCGTACAGTAACATCATGAAACCCTTAGACACATTATGTTCCATCCATTTTGTCTAATGGCACTTCTGATCATGTAAAACCTGTCCTTCAGTGTCTGACTCCAATTCAGGGGGAAAATGCCAACATGAACTGAGAAGCAGGCTGCTGAGATTTCACATAAAAGTGATCTGTGATCTGCGAGGTGACTCTTCTCTACATCTCTTCTAGAATACTAGAGAGAGCCCTCAGTGTCTTAAAATGGTATCTTGCCTGCTGATTGATATTCATGGGATAATGCAAATTTCGTGGGGCAATATGACGAGCTCAAACACAGCCCACACGGTGTCGATTAACTGTGAGGACTGACAGGGACTGACAGGCACAGATGGCAGGTGTGGTTACATTCATCATGCAATTTTTTCAGATCAACCAACTCAACCACAGCCACACTTTCTGGAGCTTTTGCTGTACTTTAAGACTTTTGAAATAACCCCCCCGAGGGTGTTAGATTTAGTGCTTCAGCTGTGGTCACATTGCGTAAAAGAAATGTGTCTTAATATTTTATTAGACACATTATGTTTCCACTCTTCTTCCTCTCTTCGCTCTCTTTTCGACCCTCAAACAAGGACACCATGGCAACACAGATGAACATCTTGTCAAAGGAAAATAGCTGAACACAGCGCTCAACATTTTATCATGTCAGAGCCGCTGAAAGAGTTTGTGGTCCTTGTTTTTGGGGTCTAAACAGCTAACAGTTGTAACTTTTTGCTCACTGAATAATTGATCATTTTAGTGGAGATTATCTGGCCAATGCAAGAAGCAATCGGTCACAGTGAGTGAACAGTACATCTTTTCCCACTGTTATGAAGTCCATGGTGATGTGGGTTTGTTAACAAGAGCTTGTCTTGAAATGTTGGATTAATCATGACTGCAACAGAAAAAAGCTCAGCTGTACCATCTTTAATAATTTCTTGCAGGAAGAATTGTACCAAATATTCCATGATGACTATTAATATTGTTTGAATTTAGTGATTTGAACTTTATCAACATAAGGGGAATAAGTAAGTACTGTGATGCTGTACCCAAAAACTCGATATATTGCACTGTAGAGATAGCCACTGAAATTAGCATGGTAATCAACTAGCCACAGCTTGTCTTTTCTTGTAATACCAATTGGGCCTGAGGAGGCGATAGAGAGTCGTTGTGGGATCCAGTGTGCAACATGAGGGGACAAAGAAGAGCTTCCCCGAAGGCTCTCAGTCAGGTTCAAATTACTGTCTCCAGTTGTCACAGAAACTAAACCTTAATGACCTTCGTCACCATCCCAAACACACGCTTCCGGAAAGAGCCGACGTTTGGGAAGAAGAAGGGACACAGGAAGAAGTAAAACAAGGGTACATTTTCATTATTGCAGATGGCAAGTTAAAACGTGGTTTGATGCTGAACTCTGTTGCTG
Source organism: Mola mola (assembly GCA_001698575.1). Taxonomy (NCBI): domain Eukaryota; kingdom Metazoa; phylum Chordata; class Actinopteri; order Tetraodontiformes; family Molidae; genus Mola; species Mola mola. The sequence goes on along the minus strand of KV751332.1, from coordinate 1,126,995 downwards.
TTTTTTTATAATAGTGTAAAATCTAAATATGTCTGTTTGTTGCGTTATATCTGTGTGTAGATAATGCCAAATAAACCCCGCAATAACAAAAATTCTAAATGGTGTCAATATAATTTAATGGTTTGATGTGGATGTTTAGAAGCTAAAATTGAGCTAACCGAGTTATAACATTAACAACAGGCAGAGGCTATTTGGGTAATGATAGAACAGTGGTTTTTTGACTGGTTGGAGTTAGAGCATCTTGGTTGAATTTTGCAGATTATAGCACTGATATCAGTTGCAAGTTTCCTTTATTCAAACTTGACATTAATGTTATGAGATGAGTCTGGACGTTTGAAATGTTTACTGTACTTTATTGAGGACACTGCTTTGTTTATTCTGTGTGTAAATGCACAAAACCCAGAGCAGAAATCATTTGGAAGACGTGAAATACTGCCCCCCTCGTCATTCAGTGCATGTAGCTGATAATTACAAGTTGCTGCTTAAACGCATTGGTTAAAATCGGAAGACAGTTGTATGTGGCAGAAAGCACAGGCAGGTGTTCTAAGCCACATAGCCTTTGAACCCCGCCCCACACACACACACACACAGACACACACACACACACACACACACACAGAGGAACATCAATTCCTGACCCATGTTAATGGACCCTTTCAATATTTTATGTTTTTATATGGAGTGCTGACAATAGACCGCAGAAATGGAAGGCACATTTTGCCGAGCTACTTCACTTGATCTGTATCCATCTTCTCAGCTCAGCTATGCACTCCGATGCAGATGGAGCCAATCCGTGGAAAGGAAGATGAAAGTGCAGGCCACAGAGCCTGCTATGTTTTATCTAAACTAGACAGAAGTGTTGCACGGGCATTTTTACACATTCGTTACATTATTTTCCAGAGGCTACTTAGGCTACGGTACTTTGTGGTGAGTTGTAATGGGGTATAATTTGATCTTTATTTAATAAAGGTTGATCGCTGTAGATCTTTGCACGTAGGACGTATTATTTATACACCCCTCTCAAGGTGAACTCTCTTAGCAGCGTAATCAGCTGTCGAAGTGCTCGGCAGAGGCAACTGAGAGTAAATTAAAAGAAATCAATTAGGTGAGACAAACCTGTGCATTAAATCTGCCTTGTGTCTGAAGGCTGACATGTCAGGAGAGGATCATTACAATTGCTGTCGCCATGAGAGGAGGCTGAGCATGATGAACTGCTATGTCACACTGCAACGACTATAGAAAAAAAGCTTCAACGTATCCACAACACTCACCATCTACAGTAAACACAGGTCACTCAGTTTCCTACCAACTCTCTGTAGTATCTGTTTTGATGATCCAAGCACACCTTGCTATCAGATCACATTTAAAATAGAAACAACTTGTATGGGAGATGGCCCAAAAGATTAAACCTTACTGTATTTCTATTGCCGCCGCTGTTTCAGCATCTCTACCTCATATTTAAATGACCTGTTCACATATTAGTGATATTGATCCTGTCAAAGTATGAAGGTCCCCTGTTATCTATTAGGCCTTTCGCATTCCTTCGGAATCAATATTTGAACCTGGCCTCAAATCAGTCTTGTTAATATGTGTAAATTCTGGTATTAATGCGATTGCCCAAAGCTTAGAAGGGATTCCATAGTTACTGATTGATTGAATGTCTAATTTTACAAGCATCCTATTTTCTTCCAACGACTTTGTGTAGAGAAAGAATTAAAAGAAATTTATAACCAGAGATGCTATAACAAAAAAGTACTACAAGATGTGCCATTTGCATGAAACAGTTTGCACTTCCTGTCTCCTGAGTGGGCGTGGTCATGTTCATTGCATAAATTCTGCTCACGTTTTGGTCAGGTGTAGAAAATTCATTTTTTTTCAATCTCAGTTGAACAGTAAAGGCTGTTCGGGGATATATGCATATATAGGGGGCCTAAAGCAAGAAGAGCACATCCCCCCTGCCCTTCCATGTGTTTGCATGGAAAGGCTAAAGCAAGAATCCTATAAAGCTCATTCAGGTCCATTCAACAGCAATAAAGTGTAAGGGTAATTAAAGGGTAAATAAAGGGTACTTAAGTAATTAAATTCTTGCACCTTATTTTGATGTTTTTCTTTTAATGTCTGCCAGCTTCCATCCATCCATTTTCTACCGCTTATTCTGTTAGGGGTTGCGGGGGGCGGCTGGAACCTATCTCAGCATCTTTGGGCGAAGGCGAGGTCAGCCTGGACAAGTCGCCAGCAGCTTGATTTGCTTAATATAGAATTAGGCCATATGTTGAACAGATATTTCTGATGCCAGATCTCATGAATGTGTGTGTGTGTTGCGGAGACATAGACGGGTCTCAAACCAAAGCATTTTCTCCTTGTTTTTCCTCTCAAAGTCATCATTTTAGTGTTGGAATGTTTGGAAGATATGTGGCTTGTCTGTACAGTATTTACTCCGGAGCTGAAGACTTGGTCATTAAGTGCTTGTGCTCACTTCTCCCGTTGGTAAAAACAGACTCAGGACCTGCTGCGAGTCTTCTACAGAGGTGGGATGACACACAGGTACAAGAAATGTAATCTCAGTGCATCCTCCCTTTCGGATATATCAGTTATAATACTACATCTCAGGCTACACTTGAACATGCATTGCATCAGGCTCATCTTATGTGCTGTACAGACTGGAAATGATTTCCTCTCCTTTGATTGCTGCTGCATGCCATTCTTGCCCCTTTGCATTATTTATAGTAAAGCAGTTATGTCTCAAAAAAGAACTGACATGGAGCAGAAAATAGGAGGAAGTGTGGCACAACAAGAGCAAGGTGGACTGTAGCTATTATTTTAATGGTTATCAAGGGAATGTTTTGCATGAATGAGGACATACGCTTACAGCTGCTGTAATTCAACCAAAACTTTCCATTTAACCGAGGCAAACTATAAACAGAAACAAAAGCATTCCAAACAATCACAAGACTAAATAGCTTAAAACATGTTCCACTGAATGAGTATATTTTTTAAGAACGCCTGTCAAATATTGCAGGTTAGTGATGACACTCTTTGGCTTTTGGAGTCAAATTGAATTAAAAAGTGGGGTTGAGTATTACACCTAATATCATCAACCAATCTGTGATTTTTCACTAAAGGTTGTTTGGTGTCCAATCGCATGTTTAATGTAAAAGGCAGAACAGTAATTTATGGGGCTTTGATGATACAGGTGAAAAAAGACCACCTCAGATAAAAAGTCACATTAACATGTTCATATGGTGTTTTTGATATACTGCGACACATCACAAACAAAATAAGCAGCCAATGTCATGGCGGAGGATTTATGCTCTGCAGGATGCCAGCAACAGATTTCAAAAAATGAATTCTGACTGTCCAAATATTCATCTAGGACCTTTTCCTCTAGAGTTAGCAGGATGTAAAAGGTCACACTTGCCCTGTGAAATAAACATCTAAATATCATGATGGACATTCATAGTTTTGAGAAGACCTCTACCTTGATTAGATCTGACTGAGGACACGCTGAGGTGGCACTTTGTCCTTCACAAGACCATACCTTACAGCATGATATTCTTTATGATCCATTTTACTATTTAAGCGACCTTAATTTACAAGAAATGCTATTTTGCATTGAAAGTAGCGACTAGGAACAGGAACTCATTAGGAAAGTGTTTACTGAGGTAATAAATCAAGTGAGAACTGGGGTTGTAAGCTTACATGCCATCAGACTTCTTTATGAAACCAGGCGAGTCATCCCACAGACAGGACAAGTGAACAAAGTTGGGCACTGAAGCCAATGCAGAACTGCTTTGAACCTGCATTCTTTCTAACGGAGGCATAGAAGATAACAATTTTGCTGAAATTCCTGTAATTCCAAATACAGTATATTAAAATATATATTAGATTGTTTTGAGCCATAGCTGATCCAGGGTGGAATATTTAAAGAACTCTAACATGAATTTCCTTACTGTATATAGACATTCAAATTAACCAGAGGATGAATTCTAGTGACGGCAGAGTTTGTTTTTCCTCTCTAGAGCTTAAATTTACACATAATCTGTAAAAAGGTATTTGGTATCTAAATTGGTAGCTAAATACCATATATACACATACATATCATATCTATGGTATATTGTGTACATGCAACAAAAAAAACCACTGTGACATCACCTATCTTATTTTTTGGAGGGACTGCAATTCCTCTAACAGCCGGTGGGGATGACTTCGGTGGTTTCAGAAAGATTTTGAGTTAAAATAAACCATTAGTTGCCCCCTGCTGCCCGTTAGAAACAATTTCAATACAGGTTTCAGTTACTTTTCAGGTCAAGAACCCACAGATTGGTTGTTTACAATGTTCGAGCTGGGAGCTTTTAACAAAATATAACAGAAAATAGATAATGTGTTGCTATTTCATAGGATCTTACCCCCCAAAACCCTCCTTCTGATAAGAGCTTTGTAGGACACCTTTGACAAAAGTAATCACTCATTCTGCCACTGCGGATGGGATTATGGGGAAATTTAGATTTTATTGATTATATCTTTTTGTTAGGGGTGCCCAGACCCTGCGTGAAGAGCAGGGATCTATGACTAATCCAGTATCTGCAAGCCTGTGACAGTACCATTGTGTTTAGTTGCACGTTCTGTTTGTTAAGAAAATGTTGGCATACTAACGATGTAAACTAACATGGGGAACCTGCAACTATGTTACTGCAGTGATGTGAACATTTAGCTCGATACACCACCATGTACTGTATATCTCACAGGGATGCTAGCATGGCTCTTAGTCTTGTTTAATCTCATAACTTTTTAAACTAAATGTGTTGAATCAATCAAATTTTAATGTACTTTTCGGTTTGAGTGACTCAGTATTTCTCGGGCAAAAGGCAAGATAATATAACATTTATTCAGTTATATCTTTCACAGCCTTGACTGTACTGTGAGGTAATATTTCATCTTCATAAGTGGCTATTAGAAATCTCATTTAAAACTTTTACTGAAGAGAGGTGAATTATGCATCACTGTATCACAATCCTCAACCATTTCCCAAATCTGCTCACACGATGTGCAGAATGTGCTCACATGCCCGCTTGCTGTAAATCCTGAATGTTGCACACCACAGCTGCACCATTTGCATGCATGCGTATGTATGGGTCCTGCTCCTGACCACATTAAAGGATGAGTGTCTGAGGACGTCCCCGCTCAAAAATCATTAACGATGCCCGGAACTGATAATTATTTAAGGCCATCAGTGCGTGATCCACAACACACAACCATCTGGCAGGGGTTGCATTTGACACGTAGAGTCCGACCCTCCATCCGTTTTCTGAACTGCTTATCCTGTTAAGGATTTCTGAGGGGATGGAATCCATCCCAGCATGCACTGGGCATGAGGCATGGACATGTTTCCTGTCTGACACATAGCTAACACACATGTAGACAAGAACATTCACACTAACACTCACACCTACAGGCAATAGAGTCTCCAGTGGTAGAAACCTGCGTGTCCTGGCTGTGTGGAAGGAAAGCGGAGCCAGACATGGAGTGAACATGTACACTCCACACAGGAAAGCAATATGTGGTGTAGGATATGAGAGCTGAGATTTGCGTGCACTTCAGCTTTTATAGGCTGGTTTTCCAGATGTGCCTAACAGCATTATTGATCTACCTGAAACACCATGAGATAGCAATTATAAATGCACTATTCCTATGTATTGATAAGCCCTGGAAGTTTAGGGGAAATGAATAGAATCCAGCCCTGTAATTTAGATTTTGTTGGTGGGAACGACTATTTCATTAACATATTATAGACCACTGATTTCAATCAGGTTGTGGCATCAGAATGGGGGCAGAGGTTGAACCCAAAATGACCCCAAACCACCCCTTCTATGAATCTATAAAATCAATGAGCTGGTTTGGACAGCAATGTGTTGTTTTTCCTAATGCTCAGGGGCGCATGTGGAACATAATATTTCAAATGTTTCACTGGATCATTACTGTTCTCTGTGCTCCAGGTGCAGTCATTTAAAGGCCATTCTCTTCACCTTCACCACCTGAATATTTGCTGTAGTTTAAGACCTGAGTGAATCCAAATGGGGGGAGGGTGGACCCTGAAATGTGCCTTCATATATAGCGTACTCCCCTTGACCAGAGGACAAAAAAAGTCTCAGCAAAGACTTCAGACTGCACCTGTCCTGACAAATGCACAAAAGCAAAGTAGCTTTACCCAACCTGTATGACTATTTACTCATTGCAAACAATTTTAAAAATTGTTTTGCTTACTGAATTAGAAAAAGGGGCAAATATTACACTTGTCAGCAGGAGTCACTTTGTGTCTTTATTCAGGAAATAGGGTATGAAAGGAGGTATATTTTCATAAACGCGCAATGTTTTGTAATCAAATTAAAAGGAAATACTCTTAAGCTTTCCTGTTGTTTTTGTTTCAGACTGTCGTCATGACCAACAGTCCTCCTCAAAAGCAAGACACCAACTAATAGGTGAGAGCTCTGACAACAACCTAGAATATCAATGGTAAATACCTGATTTCATCCTCTTCTCTTGCGACATTGCGTACTATTTACCTTTTGGGGACTAATATCTGAAATTAAACTTGTGTAAAGTCAAATGAAAAAAATGTTGTATATTAGTCCTCAAAGGGCAAATGAAAAGACATTAGCTTTCTTTACGGTATGAGCCTTTATTTGTAAAAAGTCCGCTGTTTGAATGATAACCCTTTTTATACCACATACTTGAACACCTTGTATTTGTAAAAAACACATTTTGTTCAAACACCTAAAAAAGCTGATTGACACTATAACATTAATTTGCACTGACAAAAAAATACAACTTCATACTACACAAATGTTGATTCCATGAGTACCGATACTTCAAATTAAACCAAACACCTCATTAAACAACTGAATCAAATAAGCGCGCCCAATGTGAACAAAACAATTACAGTACAAAAAAACAAATGCATTTTACTTCCAGTGCCAGTATATCAGATGAATTACATTTCCTTCTTATGAGAAAAACAACAACAACAGCAATAATAACAATCCATAACAAATGCAACAAATACAATAAATCAGAAATGAACACAGAAATGAATAAAATTATTTACTAATCATACGGGGAAAAAAAAAAAAGGGCTGTTGGTTTTGCAGGTTTCTTTCTGTTAGTGGCCAATTATTACAAGTGCTGGGAAAGTCTTTCTGACCTACTGGTTAGACATTAGAAAGTCTCCCAGTATGCTCGTTCTAAGAGGGAGGCATACTGATGCGTAACAGGGAATCAGCACAGCGTCTTGCAAGTGTCCTCATACGGTAGTTGACAACAGACCATAACCAGAAGCAACTTACTAAAGATAAAATACAGGGAACACCCACTCATCGTGCAATCACATGGCTTTACGATCAGATGCTACTGGTCAGCAGCCTTTACATCCTTTCTGGTTGAAGGGCGAGTGATGTTAATGCTTATGCTGAACCTGATAAAACTCCATCATGCACTTGGTGAATCTATTCCCAATTCTGTGATTTACAGTAAATTCGCCATATAGAAGTACATTATTGTGATATACACAAATCACACCATGTACGTTCCACGTTACGTTTTTCCTTCCAGTTTACAATAACTTTGCTTCACAAGATTTGTAGAGCTGGCTGTAAAACAATTGCAATTTTGAGCATGTAATCAATGGATCTTTCTTTTTCCTGGCCATGGAGATGAATCGGATGGCATGGAGGTAAAAATATATGAAAATAAACCCCTTTTTTAAAAAATGAAACTCAGGTCATGCAAAGCAAAACATACAAGGTACGTACAAAATAATGAACGCACCAGCAAAAGTCCCCCCCACCAGTGTGGAGCCTTTTTGGCCTTGTTCTGGTGCATGGTTGGGATCTGTTCTTTTGGAGAACAGAGGTCAGCCTCAGGGACCTTCATAGCTCACAGAACAGTTTTGTATTCACAGGTTCAGTCCATTTCACCTTCCCCCCCCCCCAAGGATGAAAAGCCTTAAAGTGAAGACTGGAGTCAATAAAATAATGACAAGATTTATAGCTTTCCCCACACTAGATTCCAGCTGATACTGCCTGAGACAGTTTAATTACACCACGATAATGGGTGTGATCTACTTGTACAGGACTGAGCGAAGCTACCCAGGGGAAAATTTTCTAGCAATACCTTCAATGTAGCTAAACACATACTTCTGGGAGCTAGCATAGATATCTATTGTTAGCTAGTGAGCCGCTGCACTCGGCTGGTACCTTGCTCACGGGCACATGTGACTATCTTATTGAGGAGCAGGAAAGAACGTCCCACACTTCTTAAGGCTATCCTGCTCCTTTAGCCTCTATGAGCCAACCAGACGACCATGCCCTTAAGTTTTAATTAGCAGACTCAGCATGGTGGTAATGGTAAAACGCTGCAGCTGTAACTGTGCTGATCTCCTGCAAATCCAAATGTGGGATATGATAATACCACCATCAGTGACAGCGAAACAAGGTGCAATGTAATTTCTACAACTTTAACATCAGCCTTGTTTGCGCGAGGAACAGATGAACCATTACAAGCCCAGAGCCACCAAAAGTTCGTTCACCATGAGAGGACTTTGCGTTGATTCCCTCCATTATTTTGTCCACACCGTGTATTTCTTGTGTTTCATTTTTTAGGTTTTGTTTGCAGAAGTATGCCAATGCTAGAGAAGCTGTCCATGCCATTAGCAGTGAGGCTAGCTGGTATTACGAACTGCCATGTTTTTGTTCATGCATTAAGAACTATTAAGTGAACGATATCATATTTACAGTACAATTCACATGTAATTACACATATACACTAGAGGCAAGAAAATTCACATTGAAATCAGTTCAACACTTTTTTTCTCTCCTCCTCTACTCCTTGAACATATGTGTCAAAAGAAATCTTTTTTCTCTCTCATAGACGCAGATATCCTAAAGTAAAAGCACAGAACAGAAGATCCTCACGGCTTTTGGGATGAATGTGCTGATTTCATGTCTAGAAAGCATATAATACATGTTCTGAGTGAAATGAGTGATAGTTACCGCGAGCATGCGAGGCCTTTTAATGTGATTCCTCAGTGCATGTGTGAGCATTCACTATCTCAAGAGAATTTATACCTGAAAAGGTATGTTTGTACTGATCTTCAGGAATAAAGGGACACAACTAAGAATTAGATTGTGTTTCAGAATGGGCGTGTGTTTCATCGCAACCATAGAGCAGATGGATTAGGCTTCTTTATGGTCAAACATGTTCTAGTGATTTAGTTAAGATAACACTTATGGTTGCCTTGAGTCCGATAACCTTACAAATGATAATGTTCTGGAACAGATCATATCCTCTGGCCTCACATTCTGACTCTTAAAGATCCATCATGTTGCTGTTTAAGGGCGTAACAATCTGTTAATATGCAGACTGAAAATTGCAAAAAAAAAACCCCACTAACCCCTCTGTAGAGTGTATTATTTGACTGAGTGTGCATTCATTCTTCACTGACTCCTATATTTTTGAAAAACATGAACGTGAATGAATGCCTGAATACCCCCTGACAGACAGCTATCAGTTACACTTGCACCATGCAAATCACATGGATGGACTTTATGTTATGAGTTTTACTTTCAGTTTGTAGGTCTTCAGGAAAGCTACTGCATAAGCGAGAAAGTTATCAAAAGCCATTAAAAACCAAAAGGAGCGCAACTCGAGTCAGCAAAATAATGGACATTGTACATACACATTCTCTATGGGCCCCTCCTCAAATTCATGGTTAATCATCCTGGTACTTTTTACTCAGCCCCCGTGCTTCGGCCCAACACTCATGGAGGCTGAGGACTGCTTGAAAATGAGAGTTAAAAACCCACCAGACATCTGAAGCCCACTCCTCTCCTCTGCTTGAGGCTAGCGACTCAAGGCTACATTAGCCGCTAAGAGCATAACAAACCCTGACCAAGCTGTGGTTTGGTTGCATTGTGGGTAATATAGGCACCAGATTTGGAAAGAAAAAAGAAGATTGGAATCATTGGAATGGGACAGCTGCATTGATTTTGTTTCTCTCTTGACTGTCCACCATGAGCCAAGCAGTTTTTTTGGGGGATGCAAATCGAGTACTGAAAACAGGGCATTCTATACCAAGGTGCAAAAGACTGCATGTTTTGTTGCTACTGTATTCAAGTTCAGTGAATTTCTTCCATTTGGCAACGTTTGAGAAACTCTGTGCACGATTATCAGTCTCACCTACAGAACAATAATACTAAAAGTTTTTTCTCCATGTAACACAACCTGCTTCAGAGCTTGGAGAGTCATTTTCTTATAAAATTCGCTGCTACTTTAGTTCATTGTGGCACTTGTTGACTCATAGTCTCTCGTAAATAAGAACAAAAAGAAGTGCTTCCTTCACATTTAAGAGAATTCACTACGTTTTGCTCATGTAATCCTTTGGACCTCACAGCTAAGAGGGAGAAAAACAACAGATTGTTCAGCTGCAGACACAAACATAAACCTCAGCTCAGTCTTCCTGTTTACCTCGGACGCTTCTTGTATATTTTGATGGATCACTCGATCTCTTTTTTACTTCTTTTTGCTTCAGAGCCATGACAATGATGCATACAATTTAGACAAAAAGAGATACTAAACCTGGATCACAGCAGAGACTTCACTATGACTTATGGAGATAAATTGGTTTCTCTCTCTTTTCTGATGATGCCTGGTACACACTCTATGCTCAAGCGGGGGAGTAGATATTTCTGTTGGTAAACTGATTATTCTGCAGCCGCTGCATCTTGCTCTTGTCCCCATAAGTTTGTATAAATGACAATTTGCCACGCTCAGGGAATACTATCAATGACCACACTGCACTGTTTATTCTAATGAGCTCGTTTTTTGGGCTGCAGGAGATGATGCTAGATTTGGTTGTGTGTGTGTTCTGCTCAGAGACCGTTTTTCCAAATAGCGATAAATTTATAAACACTTTTCTAAGCTCTTTCCTGTCTTCCCATGTCCATCTGTCATCTAATGTGTTCATTTTTAAATCATATATATAAGTATATGTTTATTGAGATGCAATAATCTGATCTGATTAAGGAAAAAGAGGGAAAATAAAACAATCAAGGTCCTATGATATTTTTTTTCTTTGCAAATTAACCTGAGTACTAGAAAAGCAGAGTGTTTTTGTTTAAGAGCAAAACTTTACAACACATATGGATTATAGGCCTTGTGGTTGTCGTTTCAATTCATGGCTATTTATCACACACTTTTTCTCCTCCAGAATCAGTGCATCGCTCCTGACCGGGCTGATGTTTCTGATCCTCGGGGTGCTGGGCGTTTGTGTGATCAGCGTCCATTGGAGCGCTGAAATGCTGAATCCTTCCTGCCCTGCCCTGTTTCTTGCCCTTCACTATTTCCAAACAAATCGTATCTGCACCTCCAACACTGAAAAAATGCTCAACAAAGAAATACTGTATACTTAATGACAACTGGTCAAACTGTGGGCTGATACGTTGACTACTTTTGAATATACATGACACATCTTCACTGTGGAATAACTTCAAACGAATCACAAAAGCAAACTCCATCCCCCTCCCATCGTTTTTTTTTTTTTTTCGGCAAACACAAAGCAGGATGTGACATCAATGCATGTAACGCGTAAGTGAATCAATGAATAGGAGGAAATAAACAGTACAAGTATACTTTCTTGAAGTATCTGAGTGATAGAATGTATAGAATATGTTACTATTTTCACAAAATCAGAATGAGTAATTCATACCTTTGACTCTTTTTATCTCGTAATGCCCTAACTCTAGAACATGTTCTGACACTCTCTGAAATCACAGTATATTTA
>KV751332.1:1092113-1114548 GCA_001698575.1 Mola mola | reverse complement strand
CTTTGTACAGCAGAAAGGTCTTTCAGATTTCACATGTGTATATATAAATATAATATATAGAAATATGCATATACATATGTTCAACTTTTATATGTGTATACATATTTTGGAACTGTATCAAAGCCAATTTAATGTGCTCTCAAAATATGGCCCATGATTCCTAGTGGGGTACACATCAATTTACATAGTACAACCAGTAGATTAGGTTGAAAAATCCAAAGGTGATGGGGAAAATGACCCGAGACCACTTGTCAATGGTGCTAACATCTGACAGGTTTGGGATTTTCAACTTGAGCTTGGAGGAGCGTCGCCGTAGCCGGCAGTTGGCCCGGCTCCGCATGGCGCTCCGGTCCAGCGAGTGGTGGCTGAAGCCATCTCGAGGCGCCATTGGCTTCCTGAACTGGACCCCGGAGCTGTCGAAGGACATGACTGAATTCCGAGAGTCACTGACGCTGCTCCCCACATCGGAAGGCATCACTTCGTTGTTCATCTCCAGCGTAGTGAGGAGGATGTTCCCATAAGCATCCACCTGTGAGGGGAGGGGAGAGATGCGGAGGGTCAGCAAGAGCTGAAGTGCCGAGCAGTAGCCCCAAATCCCCTTAATAATGAAATTTATCTTAATCCTGCCCCCCCATCCCCCAAGCTGTCAAGCTAAAGCAAAATGTAGGGATGATATGGAATGTCATTTCTCGCATGCAACAGAAATAGCTTACAAGGAGTTTCATATACAGACTATTAGGGATTTCACTTTATACTGAAGGATGTTCTACAGCTGAAATGATTTCTAAATATATGTACCCCAACTTTTCTTTGTTCCTCGAGATACAGATTTCTTCGCTGTGTAAATGACCTGAAGGTGTTGGTTTGAAACGGCACGGAAATGGAGTCCTTGCAATGTGAAAGAAAAGTGAAGAGAACATTAAAACGACTATCAAATCCTGTCAAATAAGCACATTTTCTTAAGATTACTCAATGCATTCAAGACATAGTGTTAAGAGGGAACCACTCTGATTTCAGCATATAGTACTTCACACATAAAAAAACAAGGTGGTGCTTCATTCAGTCCAGCTGTTTTGCCAGTGCCAAGTTAGGTTCCTCATTGTGCATTTTGATATTTGGTCTACTTTAGTTGAATACTTAAGAAAATGCGATAGCACAGTCGGAATGAATGAAGCCTCCTGCATAAACACACACAACAACCTAAATAAGACATGAGAATGTTAACACCACTATTAAGCTAGATGGGTCGCTACCTTGATGGCAAAGGCTAGGCTCAAGTAAAAGCAGTCAGTGCTTGAGGGGGGAAGCAATGGATGATGGTTTGTGGAATGCATACTGGGCCCTGGTGGCATTAGTACTGAAACATTGTGTTACTGACTACTACATGTGTGTCTTTGGATAAAATGATATACAGTATCTAGAAATCGTATACAGGGGCAAACTAAAAGAGAGGCAGGAGATGAAGATGCAAACCTGCTCCCTCAGACGCTTTTCCTCGTATCTCGTGCGCTCGTTGTTGGCTTTGTTCAGCCTCTCATTGATTTTCTTCTGCTGCGCAGGGCCCCGGCCAAAGAACACGTAATTTACAAAGGCATATTCGAGCAGCGCCAGGAACACAAACACAAAACAGCCCATGAGGTAGACGTCGATGGCTTTCACATACGGAATCTTTGGGAGAGTCTCCCTAAGGTGGGTGTTAATTGTTGTCATGGTGAGCACCGTTGTTACACCTGAGCACACACGGAGACACAGAGTTCACAATCAGGAGAAGAAGTTTGATTTCACTTTAAAAAACTTTAACCGACCACAGAGTAACTGTAATATAAAGATGGATGACATGAGAGCTCCCGAAAAGTCAAAACATCTTGATCGCCCTCTGGTGGTGGGCTCCAGTATATCTCAAAAGCTCCTTCCTCCTAAAACTGAGCAGCAAATTCAGTGATAAAAGTGTCAAATCATGTCATATAAATTACTAAAAAATAAGTTCAGCATTCAGAATTGTGCCATAAAAAGTACTAAATGATCAGCAAACTTTTTACTTATGATGTTTAAACACATAAGCGGCGGTAATTAATTAATTTATTAATTGGTAAAGATTAAGTAACTGCATTCTATACTGCTTCATATCTGACTATAAGATAATATTATAATATGAATACTCAATTACAAAATGTTACTTTGTGAAATGTAACTAACATCACAAATAAAGTGATAGAGCAAGCATGTCTTGCAGGTTTACTCATGTGTAAATATTGTTCATAATATGTTCAGATGAACAAAATAGAATAATCATTATGACTGAATATAAATAAGTAATGTAGTTGACATTGGAATGCTAAAATCTGTATACAGTTAACAGTTCCATGAGAATGTAAGTGTACACAACATAATTGAATCAGTGGATTTTAATGGAGCCAGGTAGAGGTGTAATGATGCAGTGGGTGCTGAGTCTTACCCAGGGCCACCCGAGCTGCAGAGGCATCATAATTGATCCAGAAAGACACCCAGGAGAGAATGGTGATCAGGATGGAGGGCATGTACGTCTGGAGGATGAAATATCCAATGTTTCTCTTAATTCTGAAACTCAGCGAAAGCCTTGGATATGAACCTGTAAGGAGACAGGATGTGATCACAGGTTGGCAAACTTGGACGTGAACGTGAAAAGCACACAGAAAGGGGAGACGTGTGTGACAATATTGGTGCAGCTAAAAGAGCTCCGAAGACTTCACTATGACAACGTGCAAGGTAGCCTTTTCTCCATTTGTTCAGATGGAGCACTTAATTTCCCCAAAGCGATGGATTCCTTTCCAGGGACAAGTTCGATTCCAATTAAACATGGCAGAAAGTTGCAAACACAGCAGATTTTTCTGCAACCCCCTATCTCAGCAGGCAGCTCCAGCGTCCCTCTGAGAATTGTCACAAAGTGCTGCTCTGCTTTTGTTTTGCACTTTCTCTGTCCTCTAAACACCACCAAAAGGGTGTGTTAGAGGTGCAAAATTGCAGTATGAACTTTTTCGACTACAAACAGAAGGAAAGAATACAGGATTGCATGTTTTCCAGGAAAAACAGCTGGTTGTGCCAAGGTAGGAACTGGATTTTACTTTAAACCACCACAACAAAACCACGCTGAGGCAAAAAAATCAAGGATAACTTCATATTTATGAGTTTGGAAACTACACAGATTGCTCTAATTATATAGTTAAATCCCATTCCATCTATCCAATCTACAGTTTTATTTCCAATATGTCACCAAAGGAAAAAAAAATGCTTGAGATGGCTGTGGGGGAGCATGCATTGATGAATGACCTCATCATCTCCAGGTTCCTCTAAATCTTTTAATGAATCAATATCTTAGCATACAAGCTTCATCAAGGCCAAGCAGAATGCCTTATATCACCCAAGTACATGCTAGACTGATGGTTGCATCAAACGTTCAAAGATTTCCTTAAACTCAAGCACAAGATTGACAACTACAGTTCTCCTTTCTTCATTTCACATTGGAGAAGTCGCACACAGAGAAGCTTAATAGTCAACTGATGAGAGATCACCGATGCTTCATGCTAAGACTTTCTATCAGCAGCAATGTCACTTTTAGTTGGCAACTTCACATGGCGACAGGAGTACGCCCCCATAAACATTGTTTTTAAATTTCATTGTGCCCACACGTTTTATGAGATTGAGCATGGTAGCATGAGTGAGCTCTGGATAAATTATTCTCTGTTCTCATCTGTTGCGTGAAAATAATATCAAAACTTATTATGTAAAGTGGTAAAAAACTAAATCTTTTAAACTAACTAAAAAATTACATTTAGCAATGAAATTAGTTTTGTAAGTAAACCACTAGCTAGTAATTGGCTCGCTGGATGCATTTTTTAAATTTTTTTAAAAATATGTCTACAAAAATGAGTGTGAGTTGTTGTTCTGTGAGATAACAGGAGCACAAAGAGACAACAACAGCACCAGGGTTCAGCTGGAAATATAAATATAGAGCCAGAAATGTTCCACCTCTGACTTGATGAATCAAAGGTTTTCTTCAATAAAACCAGAGTGGGTGACTGTGGGAATATTGAAAAGGTTTAAGGAAAACTGGTTTATGACTACTTTGTGTTATCATCTTTAAGTTTGCGCGGTCTTTGTGTATATAAAGCATGTAAAAATCATTTAGCAGTAGAGTGTAAGTGTAATAAATATAATGAGTTTGAACAGTCTCACCTGTAGTAAACCTGACCTCCCTGGACACCAAGCGGATGTCTACAATGGAGAACTGAGGTAACTCAAGCTTGTCAACGCCCGTCACAGCGCTGTCTCCTCCTTGCCAGAAGAATACGATGTCATCCGTGGTATATCCATCTACGTCAAAGTCGGGGCAAAAACAGGGGAGAGGAGAGAGAGTGTCATAAAACATGTGAGTGTTATGACGTACCAGTCATTAAATTTAACCATGTTTCTATTTAAAGCCTTTTTAACGGGGAAGGACAATGAGCAGAGGTCGATTTGAGGGATCAGATACTTGTTTCTATTTGCTACATTTTGCAGTAAAGTCATTCAAATCTACGGGAAACAAACAAATATATTTTTGTTGTTCTCCATTGAGCATTAAAGGAACAATTTGTAAGATTTTAATTTTTTATTCCTGGGTCATCAAATACTTATAAGTAAAATACATGTACATATTACAGCTTTAAGAATCAAATATTCTCTGTTCTAAGTGTCAGTACATTTTTTAAATATATATATTTTGAGCCTTTATAAAACAATACAGATGACCATGTCATCTATATTTTGTAAACTTTTTTTTTTATTTCAATGAACCATTGCTTACTTGTTTCCTATTAGTATTTCTGAAACAATTCAATTTATTTTGGGGTTGAGTTGCACAAGAGTGTGATTTGTGTCAATATTTTCGCACCCAGGTAGAGTCTGCTGCGGGTTTCGTACGGACGCCCAGCTGGTTGGATGTACACTCTGCCGGGGGTGTTGGCTCTCCACTCCAAAGCGTTACGGTAGGGGCATGACCCTTTGCATCTAACCGATTGTTGTGTGTGTAAACTGAGTGTATCTGTGGCGGAATAAATAACGCGCTTGTTCTAGCAGAACACTGTGTCCCGTCATTTCTGTGTGCCGACTCTCGACGATCCTCTGAGAAATGTTTCAAAACAACAACTGATGATTAACTTTTTTTTCAAATTAGTTGAATCAATTAATCACTGATACATTGACTCAAAATGAAAATACCCAGAACTTGTGCTTAGCTTTTAGATTTGCAGCTCATAACAACATAGCATAACATAGCATAACATAACAGTCACCAAAAACTGAAAAAACCCCAAAACAAAACATAAAAATTAAGCAAATCCATTTTAGCTATAACCCTGACAAAAGCAGGTATCTTAGCTACTCCTCTATTGCATCCACAGTTACAGCATGTGACTTTGTTGCTATTTATAATATGTAAGCGGGGGCTGGGTGTGAATAGCATATTAACAGCTGTGCTGCATTCTGACAATTTCCAGGTTCCTCCCATAATTTAATCATGCAGTTGTTTTCCACCTTTTACACTGTTTAAGGCAAAGTGATTGAAACAATACATTAAAAAGTTCTAAATATATACTATATATTAAGTAAAACTGAAACAAATTGTGAAGGTGATGCCTATAAAACATCTTTCACAATATAGCTAAATGGGAGAAAGTCTTTTTTGGCCTGTGTGTCGCATATGGCGTTGTTATTACATGTCTTGTCACTATATTAGACGAATTAATGGACATTCTTGGTGACACTCGACAGTGTGTTTTCAAAAACTGTATAGAAAGCCATCTGATTTTCTTTATTCTCTCACAAAATTCCTGAGGACATCTGGATTGTCTTTTTTTTTCATTGGCTGAATAAACTCCAACCAAAACCTGAAAAGGGTTTGAAAGTATTGTATATATAGTATTTTTAGTACAATTTGCTTACAATGGAGACTTAACAACAAAGACTCAATTTGAACTTTTAATACAGCAACATGTGAAACAATGTACGTATTTATAAAGATAATGTCAAAGACTGTCCCCCATGTATAAGCCTGTATTGATGACTGCAGCCAGGAACTGGTATGAGAAAGGGAAGTGTTCTCTTTTCTACAGGAGGTCCATGTCGCACTAAATTAAACTGCTCAAATACTTAAATCTGTTTTTCTCTTGACCTGCATGCTCACGTACCACTGTCCACAATCCTATGGAGCAACATTCCTGCATGAATATTTATTAACGTGTGTCACTTGGTATGCTGACGCTCCCACATATTGTCAACTTGCAGTGCAATTAAAAATGACCACAGCAGTAGCTTTATGTCAATAGGCCAGTATGCATTCACTGCCGAGCAATTTCTCAGTCTGGGAAGTGTAACTACATTTCAGATTCTACTACACCACGTCCAGACCTGGCTGGCATTAAACTCGCCAAGGGACAAGGATTCATTACCATTAAATCTCTCTCCGAGGTTATAGGGTAAGGAAATGTGACATTGTCCATGAAATTGAAACAACTGCCTGCCTAATCAATCAAACTGATGGCTAATGTGCATGAGTCCCACTAGAGCACAGCATTCCCTGAGCATAAACAGCAGATATTCTTGCAACTTTTTAATTCAAAACATAGCCATATGTCATTGCCTACTGATGTCCCCAAGGGAAACACTCTGCACTTTTATCCTGAGCAACAACAACCGCAAATATCTGGCGTATTGAGCAAGTGGTTTGATTGATGGAGCAGTCAATGAAAATGATCAAGCAAATACATTTTTTAATTATACAAGTAGCAGATTTCCCTCCTGGATATTGATTTATCCAAATGAAAGCAGTGGAAAAAACCAACATGAAAAAACTTTAATGAAATGGTATCACGTACTATCAATGTGACATCTGCATTTAGGTCTCATTTGTCTCACAAATGTATATATAACAGCTACTGGCAACAGAAGTCCTCTTCAGGGCCACACATAAAGGGGGAAAAGGAGGAAGCCTTTCAGGGCCTGGCTCGAGGGCCAGCATTAATCATGTTTAAACTAAGTGATGATAAAGTAACAAAATTATATTGATACAGTTAAAATTTGGATGAACCAAAATTTCCTCCACCTCAACGCTAACAAAACTGAGATTCTTCTGCTTGGCCCCGATAGTTTTTCCTCCGTAGTGAGCCAACACATATCACTAAGCTCACTCAATCCTAGTTTTTCACCTGAGGAATATTGCAAAAATTAAACATTTAGTGTCAGCAAAAAATTTGGAAGGCCTGCTTCATACATCGATTTCTTCTCAACTAGATTATTGTAATTTACCTCTTTTCTGGCATTACTAGTTTCTCTCTAGCTCTTCTCCAACTGCTCCAGAACGAATCATCTAAATTAAGAGCAAAGACTAATTGATGGTCCCACATCCCGCCTATTCTCACATCCCTTCGCTTGCCTCCAGTCAAATTCAGGATTGACTTTAAAATTCTTTTGATTACTTATAAAGCCTTAAATGGCCTGGCTCCTGCATACATCACTGACTTGCCGTACCCATATTCCACCTCCCGGTCCCCTTAGATCGTTGAATCAAACCCTTTTGTGTATCAAACACCCTCACTTAAAATCCAGAGTTGATCCGTCTTTATGGCTGTCGCACAAAATCTCTATCAAAACTGCAGAATCTCTGTGTTGTTTTAAATTCCTCCTTAAAGCTCATTTCTATAGATTAGCCTTCAGTAATTTATATCCCCCCTAAATCTGAATGATTGATGATGAATGATTGTGTGTTTGCTTTGTTTTGTCGCGCTGTGATAGTTGGAACAAATGAAGTTGGTCCAAGGATCAACTGTGACTGTGTTTGTTTGTGTTATGTTTGTGTGTGTTTAGCACTTTATGATTGTTTATATTTACGCATGTATGTCTGTTTATTTTCAACTTTTCGAAATGTGAAGCACTTTGTAACTGTAAGTTTTAAAACGTGCTATATAAATAAACATTATTATTATCATTATTATTATTATAGAAGGAGGTTATGTTTTGACAGGTGTTTGTTTGAATTTACGCCTGTCTGTGGATTCAAAATGTCTGACTTTTCTGTAGAGTTAGTGACAAGCCTTGGGTCAAGGAACAAGTGACTAAACTTTAGGAGAGATCTGGATCAGGATGCAGAACCAGGAATTTTCTGCCTTGGTGGATACTTGCTTTCTAGTTTCTCATCTTTATTGTTTTCTTTCTTGCTTAGCTCCACATGTTCTCTTCAATTAATTTGCAAGAAAACGAATAAGCTTTTTTCTCAAATTGTTGGACTGCTCTTTTAGGAACAATTAGATAGTGATGAGTTTGGCTACTCGTTTAGAACCAATAGCCACTGTAGGTATTAAACCGAATATCTAGATATCTACGTACTGATCATTAACTTCTGCTAAACAGCCCTTACAATATTTCATTAAACATTAATAAAGCAACTCTTGGCCGTGAGAGATATGGTGAAGGTATCCGGAACTAATAATGGCCTCTCACTCCCTCTATGTGTTCTAATCTGAACTCATGCAAGTCCCCACATGTTAATGGTGTTCTGGTAAGAAATTTTATAGCTAAATGGCACAGTAAAATTTGTTTGATCATCACTTCCAAATTTCAATTTCATCTGAGGCAGCTAAGCAACAATAAATGGGATTCTGAGAGCCTTGTAAAGGAGCAGTTTGTAAGATGTTCAGGGTTATTCCTGTGTCGTCAAATGCTGATGCTTGGGTTTGTTAGGTCAGGCCGTCCACCAGCACGAGGCACATCTGACAACCCAGGAAACTCACGTCGTAATGAGAACTGAATGAGACTCACCAATCAACTGGGTTACACATGACAACTGTAAATAAGTCATTTTATAATCCATACCTGATCATCACTGCCTTATTTTATAGTTTGATCTAAGTTTCATGAAAAGTCTAAATTCTAACTTCATTGAATTATTTTGGTCTGGGATGTTGGTACTCTGCTGTGACATCTAGTGGCACTGATTATCACTTATTTAGCTAGTATTGATGTTTCACTATTACTTCCTTGCTGCTTGTATAATAGCTAGAAGTTATATGTCCCATGTACGAATTATAAATTCAAATGATTGTTGAGGCTGTGGTGGCGTGGGTCAGATCTGATATTAAACTACATTAACAGCAACAGTGACGCTCCGGGCCTCAACATTGATAATATGACATCATGAAAAGATCCAGTGGTGGCTTGGTGCATTTGTCACACTGAAGGAATGGTAATTAATGCACATCAGCAAGCGTTGAGATTTCTCAAGGCAGCAATCAGCTGCAGAGGCCGAGCATGTGACACATGGCATGCACCAGGAGAGACGAACAACTTCTCTAAATTAAATGCATTGTTTGGATTTTGAAGAGACTTTTGGCAATTACTAATTGTAAAGGGTGAGGGTAAGTTCAGCTTTAAGGCTGTGAGTTGTGAGAGAGAAAGCAGAAAAATACAAAAAAAAAAAAAAATCCAGGTTCTTTTGCTTTACTCACAACTTTCAATCTCTAGGGTGCAGTTCTGTTCGTCGAGAGGGTACCTCCTCAAGTCCATCATGCAAGCAGCAGTGGTGGTTATTCTGCAAAGACAAGACAGAGATAGATGAAAAACAGGCGATATGTCAATAAAATTGTTTGTTTGAATCGTGTGTTTGAATGTGTAAAACCTTGCGGCACATTCATGTCCTTGGCGACAGACGGTGAGATTTGTCTATTTGGCTGTTTTCCAGAGACTCTTAATATAATTTCCTAATTTCATTATTATTATTTCCATTTGTGTAAGTAGTTATGAGATGTATTTTCTTTTACGTGGATTGATAGCAGCTCAGCATCTATGAACGTTATTTAGTACTGATTTATTGCTGATTTCCCAGATCTTCCGGGTATACAGTAGCTTCAGAAAAGATGCACGCGAATAGCAGTTTACTAACGTCAATAAATCCAGACGCTCGGTAGAAAAAAAAAGAAAAGAAAAAAAAACTGCTTCAACAACAAATTACACACGTGAGATATTTTCCAGTTACAGCACATTTTAGCAATTACAATTGTGCTATTCATACCAGCTGTTCGTCGTGCCGGCTCTCGCTCTCTTTCTGCGCAAGTGAAACAGAGAGCAATCATTTTCAGCTCATCATCTCACGTCGAAGCCACTGGCATGTTCGCAGGGCAAGTAAGACGTCTCTGCTTGTATGTTAGAGCATGATCGGACTTATAGTGCTGCCCTTTAAAGGCAAGTTTCAGCTTTTTGAATAGTTCATTAAAGATGTTTAAGTCGAAGCCTCCGGCGCTGCTACAGCTTGTGGTTTCACTCTGATGCAGCATGCAAATAACTAACTGGTGTACCTAGAATTAGTGATGTCAGTAGATAATGAACTGTCTGCTCTGGAAATATATAGCAGGGACGCAGAGTTTGAAAATTGGGGGTGGACAGAACGCTGCTGGCAGGTAATTGGGAAACAAAATATGCTCTACTAAAGAGGATTGGGCCAGATGAACACACGGGAGGCCTCCGTGTGCATGACAGCAGAAGGTGAAGGAAGGTACAGAACGGCAAATAAAAAGAACGTGTGCGAGAGGTGTGTATTTATTATTCACAGTGACACTGAGCTGCATTCTGCTGCACAAGCACTAAGCTGCTAAAACTGCATTCTGTCCTGCTCCAAGGTACTGTACCTCCTCCCTGCTACCTTCCAATGCTTCTCTGCTCTGAGAAGCTGCGAGCTTCAAGGATATAACATCTCGCCTAATAACATTAATAGGAAAGGTCACTTGGCAATCATAATTTTTAAGGCAAAATGTTAAGCAATAATGTCTCTTATCGGCAAAATGTATGTCAGTTCTATGTGAATAAATATGGGTGATGTCCCAGATGAATTGACCAAGTCTCAATATTTGTAATAAACAAATTCTATTGCACTGAAGAAGTTGACCGAGCCTCTTGATTGCTCTTATTTATAATATTTTTCACTTGAATCAGTTAAGTCCCCAACACGTTATTGACTCAACATTACAATATGTATCTGTAAACACCTAAAAAGAGCAGCCTTTTATGAATTCACCAAGCAACATACGGGCTGAAAAAGTGAGGTGTTGTTAAAACAAGTAGGCCTTAAAAACAAAATCAATGAATGTCACAGGTGCGTCTTACTCAAAGCTAGGAAGTGACAAATGAGACAAGCTAAAACATGGAGAGACCCTCAAATATGCTGAATGAAACCTGAATCTGTAGAGCAGTCGGGAGTCCTGGACAGGAAGACACATCTTGTCAAGACAAAGTGACTGTTCTTCAAAGAAAATAAACCAGGTTTTGAAGTGAAACAGTGAAACTGCCGCGGCAGCAGTAATTGATTCTTTACCCCTTGGCAACGAAAAAAAAGAGAAGAAAACACACTACGTATAAAATTGACTGAATATTTGACAGTGAGGACAGAATCATCATTGACCAGACACGAGGCTCACAGTGAGGACTTGGAAATGTCAGCAGATGGGGGTCAGCAACTTCAGTCCTTTCAGAGCTGGTCAGCAGCAGCAGCCTCAGACCTGAGCAGGCACCGCAGTCGCACACTCAGCAGTCTGCTCACGTTGTACGGATCAACATGATACACTAAGATAGTAGTGTTTTTTTGTGTGTGTGTTTTTTCGGTCAGATAGATAGATAGAAGGATAGTGTCTGCAGCTTCTAAAGGGCAGGCTCACTGTGAGCTGTTGCAAATGGAGCTTCTTTAATGACAGTACAATGCAAATAAAATTTAAATCAAGAGCTAGAATCTCTGGCAACACCATATCTATAGTGTATTATGGGGGTATCCATAGTGTGTTATGTATACTACATTCATAAACAGTTAGATGTCACTTATAATTGATTATATTGTAAGTGTATTACTGATGCTCTTTACTTGTTATAAACCAGAGGTAGACTAATGGAGTTTATAATACATTGCAATGATGCAACACAAAGTTTTTAAAATTCCTGCTTCAGCCCTTAATTAAATGCTTAAAAACTAATTACTATTACATAAAAATTACAGGTTTAGATTTTTTTTCACAAAAAAAAAAAAAAAAAAAGGCTTAGAATGGTTGGGATGTAATTCTGCACCTTTCCCTCATGTCAGTTGTGGCGATCTGTGAGTGTGATTTTAGTATTTAGTGACTTTAGTCCTGCCCCGTCTTCGCTCAACACTTTGGCCCTCGCCTTAGCCGGAATGAGCCCAACCTTACCTGCTCTACTGTACGCTGCACAGTAGCAATGTCTAACATTGGAGTCATTCTGCCATACATGTTTGAACCAGACATGGATTCCCCACGAGTCTTCAAGACTCATTCCTTAGTTTTTCAACATAGACAACCCTGACTGAATTGCCGAACAAAAGCAGAAATCCTCAGCCATGACATTAACTACTTATTTCTGTCATGAGCTGTCTCATAGCACATAGACAACACCATATGGACATGATCTGGAGGTGGTCTCACTAAACATTATTTTGAACCATAATTATAGGTGCATCATATCCTTTACTTAACAGATTCCTGTGATATTGCACGTACTATCATAGCATACTTTCAGTTCTTATTGTATTTAATTGTTGAGTAAGTAGGTGGTCATAATATATGATAAACCTCATAATAAACCTGTAGTTTATAATCAAGAGGATTCACAAGACATTTGAACATATATTATACATCAAATATATGCCTTCCAATTGTTGAAAGAGTGAATCAGAAAAACATAATGTGTGTTAATGAGCAAAGTTATAAAGAATTATAAATGTATTTGTGAAGATTCTCAGTCATCCAGGTCATGGTAGTCTTGGTGTTTCTTCTGAAAGCGACTGGACTTCTTGTAGTCTCTTGAAGACGTTTCGCCTCTCATCCAAGAGGCAAGACCAAACAACCTCTCCACAAACGCATGGCTCAACACCGGAGAGCCAGCTCCTCTGTCCAGGACTCAGCAGTCCACTTACACTTAAAGGAGAAGGGACACTCCTTTGAAGATGAGAATGTGCATGTGTTGGACAGGGAGGATAGATGGTTTGAGAGAGGAGTAAAGGAGGCCATCTATGTCAAGCTGGAACAGCCATCACTTAACAGAGGAGGTGGCCTAAGACATCAACTGTCTACCACATACAATGCAGTTTTGAAATCCCTCCCCAGGAAACTTAACCACGGTTCACACCTTGGCTCATGTGAAACCAGCGACTCACATGATGACTGGGGGCAGTGATTACCCATCTGATGGGGGATGGATCTGGGTCACACAGATTGGGGGCGGGGCTTTGTACCCTTTGCCCACTAACCTGAGTAAGAAGGATCCTCCACAAGGTTAAATAATGGGGACTCCCTACCAGAAATTTAGAACTGAAGAAGCTTCTTCAAGAACTACAAGAAGTCCAATTGCCTTCAGAAGAAACACCAAGACAATTATAAATTTATGTTAAAACATTGTGAATCTACACTTCATACAAAGTATTAATAGAACTTTTAGAATTTACAGTTAAAGGTCCTTTTTGCAGCATCACACAAGTATTTCCAGCATCAAAAAACACCAAAATGCAATCTGGAGGTGGATCCAAGAGGCTCTGCAATACTCAGACTGAGGGGCTTTCAAATCTGTGTGCAATAGTTTCAACACCTACACAGTCTAGTCCTGTATCTTTCCCTTTGAGGTAGCTTGCTTGCTGAGGAAGATCATAGTACTACACTGCGGTTTAATAAACAGTGGAACACATGAGAACAGATTCACAGGAATGGGAAGAAAGAAAACGCCATCTGCAGCAGGCTTTGCTCAACAAAGCCCTAAATTCTCTCAGGACCTCGTGCGATACCAAACCGGATTGTGAGTTTGTTAACAGTGACTCAGCCCCCTCAACTCGCTGGCAAGTTAGACAAACCGGCTCTATCACACAAACCCGGCTGGACGCTTTCTCCTGGCACTGACTTCTTTGTTTGAATCAAGCAAATGGCCCCCCTGCACTCTGCTTCCTTCTCTCCATGTAAAAATAAATCACAAGCATAAAATGTAGCTGCAGTATATCTCAGGTGCACAAAAATGTCAAATGAAGCAAAGTGTTGAACAACAAAGGGAGGTTGAGGCTACATTCCCAGATTTCCATTGGACTCTTGGACTGACACCATAATTCCTTCATCTTTTGACTCGGACACAACCAATCCTTGGGAAATGAATTATGGGCAATCATATGCACACTTTTATAGTCTGTATTTCATTCATTTATATGACTGAAGTACATGAATCCACGGGAAGGAGTTACAATTTAGTTCCAATTGCATGTCATCGGCAGTGGTACTGATATCCTTTACTTGATTAAAACAAGTCCTGCATGTAATATCATACCTAAATAAAAGTACAGAAGTACCGTCAAAATGTGTTAACATTCTCAAAAGTAAAGAAAATAAATGCATTGCAGTGAAATGGCCCCCTGCCCACTACATATCATCATCCTGTGTGCTAGTGTAGCTACATGGAGGGTTTTTACCTGTCTGTTCATCCGTAGGCGTGAACAGTATAACTCAAAAACGAACGCACAGATCATTGATAAATTTTGTAGGGGTACTAATATGGTCGTGATCTATGGTCAAAGTAAAACAAAGCTGTTGTCAAATAGTAGGAAAAAAACACCTTTCCTCAACCTCAATGGAAAACATCAGGAAGTCAAGGAAAGATGGGAAGAAAGAAAAGACGACTAGAGAATACACTTAAACTACAGTTGCAAGGAACCGCGGGACCCGATGTCCTTTCTTTTCATAAAAGATGGTCCAGTGCATCCCATGCTAAAGGAGATAAGAAAGGAAGCACTGGAGCACCTTTCCTTTATGATTGTGCCCAGCTTTTATCAGGGCTGCCACTTTAATACTTCCACGTCATTTCACTCAGGAAGCTTCCGACACCAGCATAGCACTGACTGCTTCGTATACAGAACTAAACTAGCAAAGTTTAGTTCAGTGACTAAAGGGCACTTTCCTGTTTAGAGTAAAGCCAAAGATACATCTTTTTCTTATGACCTTTTGTTTTTTTTTATATATGAACATAATACTTTTATTAGTGTTTGCCCTATTCAAATGATAACTCATGGACATTTGAAAAGGTCACAATTCGAAATGGCTGCAAAACACTGGTTTACTCTTTAAATACGTATTGAATTTTAACAGTTTATCAAGGTTTAAAAATGTAACAAGTGACGGTCAGATAAATGAGACGGAGTAAAAATATAATATATAAATAGTATAACATAGCATAGAATAAATATACTCATGTAAGGTAGTAAAGTTTCCTCCCTAATCATCTAACTGTGGGATGATTCTGTGGCGGAGAAACACGCAGCCACACAGGTCACTTTGGAATGGCTGGTCTGAGTGCTGACTTCTTGCTTTGACTAATCAGTGCTGATTACTGTATTGTTTGCTACACCCCATCTAACTCTCATTGAATTAAAAAGGTCTATAATAAACTTAACAGTGCAGATCATGTGAAAATCATGTGAAATATTAAATTATGTGGTAACTTGATATCATTGTATTGTATGTTCATTATTGCAATTTAAAAAGTTGATGCAGTTTATTCAATTTACCACAGTACAGAGACTGCGGGTAGAATGTGCATATCATTGGGTCACTGGGTACAAAAATGAGGCTGCAATTGTGAATTAGGAGGGATGTCATGTCTTCAAAATGAGGTTGATCAGTGCAAATATGCTCAGTTATGGTTAAAATCCCCGTAAATGCTAAGAGTCAAGGTAAATAAAGGGGAAAACAAAAGGACAAACACCAGCAGCAGCTTATTTAATAGTGAGTGGAGAGGTGAGAACACAAGGTGCAGTCGTGTGTGTAATGTGATTGTCCACAGTTTGCATTTTACAGCATGGGCGAGTTCAAACTGGAGGTCTTTATGGTAAAGTGATCTTAATACCACAAAAGCCTGAAGCGGTCGAACCTGAGAGGCGCAACATTCAAATGAATTGAATTCAGGAAACAATATGTATTTTTACGTCCATTCTTCTTGAAAAAAAGAAATGTCCACACTACCCTCGGGCAAAATCAAACACTTTAAAACAAAGCTTTATAATTGCATGCTTACAGGAGGCTTGTGAAGGTCCGGAAATCTGATTCTAATTAATGTACACCGTCGAAGAAAAAGGGAAAAAATAAAACAGTGTGGAGGACAGATCCAAGGGCTTGAAACCATTTGTCTTTTACCATTACTGCAGTGGTTGATGGCGACAGTAAACCCCTGTGCAGTGTGCTTGAAGATGAGATGTTGGCGGAGAGGCTGATGCTAGTGTCCCTATAGCAACAGCTTTCTGATTCATGCAGGCACAAAGCCAGTGGAGGTGCAAATGCAGGTGTAATGCCATTTTATGCTGGCACAGGTCCATTTTACTCTATTTTAATAGGAAAAGCTGAATGGGCTGCAGGTAAATCCACTGAGTGAAGCAGCTGGGAAAACTTTCCAGGTGGTACATTTGGTACCATTTTGGCATGAACTCGAAAATGTTTCCACTTTCTTTATTGGTGCAGGTACATATATGTAAAGTGTTTCATCTATGATGCATTTTAAAAAAACTAATTTACATGTAGTAAACTAGTCCACCTGCTTGACGCACAACTGCAAGGGTACAGTATATGCCCGAAAATCCCTGACGCACACACAAATACAGCAGCTGCAGCAGAGACGGCAGCACAGCAGAAAACATGTCGGGATGTCAAAAAGAAAGTACACTGTATGATCTCCTGATGAATATGCATTTCGTTTGGTGTAGATGGATCTCACTAAAATGTACAGCATATTTGAAAAAAAAAGAAAATGAGCATTTATATGTGTTTCCATCCTCTAAATTTATGCAAATATTAGAAGTTAGTTCGTCATTTACTTTTTATAGATACACCAACTTTTCCACCCCCCTTTAAGTGTATAAACTTCCAGGATTTCAGGATTTCTTTTTAACTTTTAAGTTTCCATTCATCTTTTTTTAAATGAAAAATGAGCATTAAAAACAGGCATTCTCTATAGGGATGGAGATATGGCTTTTCATTTCACTTAATTTAGAAAATGTATTTAATATTTAATAATTATGGCATAAAGATAAAAAAAAAAACAGAACAAAACACATACATCTTAAAATATTACAATATTTAAGTGTTACTATATAAGCCATAATCACCAAAATTGAAACAAAAAAGGCCTGGAACTATTTCACCTTACATGTAATGAATAAAATAATGGTGGAGGCAGGCGTTTATGCTTGCATATTGTGTGATAACACTGGAGATGTAAAGACAAACATCATGGATTCAGAGTACAGATATTTGCAGCATAATGTTCAGCAGCAATGAGTCTGCATTTCGACTATACAGACACCTCGTGAGGAGTCATTAAAGATTAAATATAAAAAGTTTTGCCTCCTTTCGTGTCACCATCAGTTGGGTAAATCAGAGTGTCTGAATATTGATTATTGCATAAATAACTCATTACTTCACATGATCTACACCTTGTCACTTCCTTTTCCTTTTATTATGGAACCAAACAGTTCACCAGCTTTTTGGTTTTTCCTCAGTCAAATTGCTTTTTTTATGACTCATGTTAAGAAAAGCAGCAATCCACTCCAAGTTTGAACAAACCTCAGGACATTTTCTTACTTTTAGACGCCCCCGAGGGATTTCAGATGGGTCCCTCTGTGCACATTTCATGATCACAGTGATCTGGGACATTAAGGTGTTGAGTATTTTGAGCTTTTCCTTTAGCCTGCTTGGGTCAATGGATTTTGGAATAAATGCACCCATCCGTTTCCAAAATATGGTTATTGTTTTTCCTGAGTCAAACGTACAATGTTGTAGACTGTGTACTTTAAAAACTTTAAAGTCCACTTATTGTTGTCAAAAATAAATCAGTCATAGCTATTTGTGCCAGCAAATACCTACAGAGGCGATCTTGTTTTTCTGGCACCATTTGTAATCAAAACCTTTAATGAGTATGTCTGGGTAAAAACTCCTCCCGTCCATCCATCATTTAAATGCTCCTGTTTTTCTTGTGTTGTTGTAATATTTCTGTAATATTTAATCATGTTTGCTTTTACTTTAAGTTTCTATCAGTCCATTCAGTACACTGTGCACATCCATTTACTTCATGTCCTTATCTTATCTCAGGGCCAGGAAAGGGGTGATGAAACAATTTTTTTCATTTTGTATTGCCTTGAATTATTAAATTTTTCCAAAAATAGAATTAAAAAAAGACATGAAAAATCCATCCATGCTTTCTATATAACATTCTGTACCACTTTTCTTTTCTGAGTCGCAGCGTGCCCATCCAAAAACAGAGAAAACAGCATAAGGCCAATTCTAGAGAGACCATTTCACATAACTCATTTATCTCTGGACTACAAGAGAAACGGAGACTTCATAGACATGAATCAGGTCTGTAGAAATACATTAACTTCTGTTGATCAGCAGCCATTTGTGACACTAATGAGATAATTGCTAAATGCTACTGTTGGTGGGGGTACAAATGGAGAAAAGCCATACAATCAGTGAAGTCATATCAACCCTTTAGGTTGCTAACATTAGCCATTAGAAGATACTGGTCAAGCACAATAAGACTAGAAATTAGCAATCGACCCTTTCATTACTTATTAGCTCAGAGTTTTAAAAAGTCACATCTCATTGTTTTTGTACAAGCAGAATATTATGATATTGTAATCCCTGTTGTATTAGCACAGGTGGAGCCTCTGTTCCAATAACAATCATGGATTTGCCCACTGAAATGTCAACATAGGAGGACTAATCTACACTGTATAAGCACGCGAAGGACTATCCCGGTTTTCTTTAATCATCGACCACCGATTGATCCTTTCTCCACAGGCAGAGTCACTACTTCTGCTTGTCCAGAACTTTTTGTAGGAACAGACCAAATTCTTACTGCTTTGAGTGCCTTTGCCAGGGGGACAGGAATGTTCAGCAGCTACCAATCTGGATTGAGTATTGGGCACAATTATTTAGGGATACACTAAACACAGACTTATGGAGTCCAGAGGATGTTGCCTTGACACTCACACGTTGCACTAATCATTTGTTTCTGACACAGTTTGCTCAACTAGTGCACATTTGTTAGCTTGGGTGAATTTAGAGGTTTGAATACCAAATACAATATTCGACAGGATCGACCATGTTGAAATAGAGACTTAAAGCCGGTGACTAATCAGGCCATTTATAGAAAGTGAAAGAAAACAGTGCTCCTAATGAGATGAAAAACAACAAAAAGCAGTGTTTTCTGCATCCTTACCTCAGCCCGTATAAGACGGTGCCATCAGGGTGGAGTCGGATCATACGGTTCTTTACTGTCACGCCATGAAGGAAGGACTTCTTGTCATTAAGGAAGTAGGTATCTGGGAGCCACAGCTGGTCTGCTACACGGTTGTCCAGAGTGAGGTTTAGTTTCAGCTCACCATAGGCCAAACGCTTGTCTCGCCAGCTCTGCTGGAAATACATTGTGATGGTATAGTCCTAGGGAGGAGGAAAGACCTCAAGTCAGTCACAGATGGCAATTCTATTGTACATAGGATACAGTAAGTATTTAGCAAAAGTTCATCTCTATGTTGAGTTAATTTTGTTTTTTTCTGCCAGCGATTGATGAATTGGCAGATAGTAAGAGACATGAAAATATCATAAATTAACAATCTCTCTTTGCTGTGCTTCATCACAATTTAATTTCATGACGGGAAACAAGGAATTCCTACTAGGAATAAAACACCAATAACAGAAACTTTTTAATAAAGTCAGAAAAAGTAAATTGCTCGGATACGATGGGCAGCAGACCTATGAATCCATCTGTGCTAGTACACCAGCATAATACTGTATGAACTGAAAGAACACTCAAGTGGATATTTGGTCTGACAGCTAATGCATCATCTCCCCTCTGGTCAGAGGAAAGTGGTCTACAGTCAGATTTATGAAAGATACACATTGGATTCATTTTCAACCTACAGAGAACCTGGATTGTAAATGTTTAAAGTTTACTTTAAAGGTCCAGTATGTAGAACTTAGAGGCATCTAGATATCAAGTTATCTTGTCTTCCTCTCCTTTTTAGCATGCAGGAGAACCTACGACCAACAGTGTTGGTAGTCCAACACAGTGGACTTCAAAGCTTTTTTTAATGAGAAGTGCAATTCACTCATCATTCTTGGTAGTTGAAACTATGAATTTGCCCATAATTTATGGTTACCCTGATAATTGATAATTGTATTGAAAATATTGTGGAAAAAAAGAATAAACTCAGTGGTGTCTTGACTATTCCTGAATAATTAACCCTTTAGTCAGTGTCAGTTCTGTTATTAAAATATATGCAATTTCAAATGCAGATTTGGGTAAAGGTTCTCCAACCAGTTTGACTAAAAAGACCTTTCATGGTTATATTTTTATATAAGGTGTATTCTAGCAGATTTAGCCAAAAGCTAATTTTCATCCGTTGTCTCATAGTGGAGGCTCCCACTGGTGTGCAGGATACAGAAGAAGCAAATGGAAACCATAAACACTGTAAATTAAACCATCAAATAAAAGTAAGCATCAAGTAATGGGCTAATAAACAATGCTGCATAACAATAAACTGTCAACAAAAACAGCAAACAGACATAAAACCTCACTAAATATGAAATTTGTGCAAAAGCTCTTGTCACTGAACGTTCAACGTATTGTAAATGTTGGCTCATGATTAATCAAAAGTGTTCCTGTATTCTCACTTATTATTCAAAGAAATTCAAGAGGAATGATCGATATTCAAAACAAAATGATATGAAGCTGAACAGGTTGAAAATATGAGAAAATGAGACTAAAGAAAGAAAGAGAAAGCAACACAAAACAGGAAAGCTGCCTCGCCATAAGGAGGAGTGAGCTGCACTGTGAGTGACGCTGTCATGCTGAGCGAGCTAAAGAGACGCAGTGACGTCATCGCTCAGATGTCGGCCATATTGCCTTCTTCACTCCTCAGCCTGCATTCCTGACTGCTCTTAGGTGTGCGTCAGAGCAACAGAATGTGTGTTGTCTGGCAGAGTAGTGTGAGGATTAACAATTTATCAGTTGTTCAAGACAACAAAAACATTTTGTCAGCTTTTGTATCCATGGTGAAAACCAAGGTTTCATTCACTGTAGGGTGGGTAACATTGCTGCCCACCACCACACACACACACTCTGCAGCGGTTTCCCTTGTCTGGTTTGATCATTCCGGCTAGCAATGATAACTGGCCTAGTTTGTGGGTGGGAAGCCAGTGAGGGATCATGTATTGGTTGCTGAAGCACTGGTTGGCTGGATGCTCGCCCGGAGGTGTGCAGGAGCTGCGGATTTAGATTAGCGTGAACCTCCTGCATGCTGCACACTCGCTGTGAAGTTACTCAATGGCAGCGAAGATGACAGCAGAGCGAGCGGTGATGAGCACTGCGGCGCGAGGACGTCAGGGACAAAGTTTGGCGGGCACCAAAAAGATGAAAAGATTGTGACGTACCATGTTTACTTCTGAGATGGAGTCGATGCTTGCTATGTTGATGCTCATTCCTACGATGACAGGAGGACCTGAGTGGACAAATGAAAAACTGCTGTGACCAAAAGTAGCAGATGAAGAAAAACATACATTTAAACTTACACATTATCAATTTGAGTTAGTAGCTCAGGCTGGCTACCAAATCGTACTGTCAGTATCTGACAACCTTTGACAACTACAGAGAGAACTAGTTAACATTTGTTGGTATTTTGAAAGAGAAGATACATTACATCCAGTTAACTGATCAACATCAAGTAGAACGTTTGATAAAAATTACATTTAAAAAACATTCTGTTCACATACATGCATTTTTTTTAACACACACACACACACAAAACACAAAGTGTAGGTCAGTTACTCGCAGAAGGTTATGAAATGGAGGCTGAGAAAATGCATTCATCCATACTAACTTCTGCACTGGCGATTCATGTAATGGAAGAGGAAGAGCAAACCGGACCTCACTTATATGATTACAGTACATGTTGCGGACATTTAAACAGCCTCCTTACGCGATAAGTAACATTTACACTTATGTAAACACCGTTTACATATTCACACAACTTCAGGTTCACAAGCATTGTCCCATCACAGCCCACAGTCACTGCAACCAGCAGCACGTAACTTCAGGACGGATTGATTGATGCTGCAGGATCGATACAACGATACTCGCAAGCTATTCATTTGGTATTGATTCTATTGATTACCATGTGGTTTATATCATATTTTTAAAACAAATGCAGAAACTGCATTAAATGTGTTGTTTTGTTTTGCCCCGCAGAATAGTTTGCAAACATGAACCCAATCTATTAATGGCCTTGTCAGAAGCAATTTACCTTTATTATATCGTTTCGTTAAAAAAAAAAAAAAAAAAAAAAAAAAAC
>KV751332.1:1063297-1077593 GCA_001698575.1 Mola mola | reverse complement strand
ATTATGCACATATTTATCATGCCGAATAAATGCATGTGAGTGCTATTACACGCTGTGCATTGTGTGGCGCAAATTGTTTTCAATATCAGATCACCTTAGAGTGCATTATCATGATTATCCCATGTCTATGCAGGACACAGCAGGAGGACTTTCATTGCTTTGAATTATTGTTAAGATCTTTGACCTTAAGAATATCAGTTCAAAATGAGGTAGGTTTTGTTGTAGACTTCAATATCTACACTTTTTTATTTGCATGGAAACCCGTTTTATATAGCTGGCAGATTGGAGAGCAGTGATGAGATGGGCTTTTAAGTAAGCTTCCTGGTAGTGAGGATGACAACATCTATCTCAACATGCTGTAAATGGAATTTCTGTCTTTGTTTATCTATGTGAAACAATTGGATAGCTGCGTCTTGCCCTTGGCCTGTCGGATGTGGCCCTGTCAAGGACAAACATCTCATCAATCACTGCAGGTTCAAAAAAGCAAGTCGCCGGGGACCTCGAGAGGAGAGCTGGAGATGGGGATTGAAAAAAATGCCCCACATGCAGGATGCCTCACCAGTGTCTGGCCTATGGTCTTTGTACTTTGCAGTCCACTGTGATACATTCTGGTGCAATTCTATCAGCATTTTTCTCCTTCATTTCAAAGTTGCTGAAAACAACACTTTGAATAGGAAGATGAAGTATGTCCTTTCTTCAGCATTCTATCTCTCACCACCCTTGCACCCCTCTGCCTGCCTACATGCACACCTCATTTAATTCAAATAGAAAATCTAAGTGAAGGGAAAGGGGAAAAGTGCCCAGCTTGAGCATTTTCCCCGTGTTTCCTCTGAAATAAATCACTGGGCGTTCTCTCTTCATCAGGACAGATATCACTTGTACATGCCCCAACATCCATCCTCGGATTCTGACAACGAGCTCCTGTTTTTCGCTGAATAGGCGTTACTTTAAGGTTGAGTTACGACAGCCCGCACTGTCGGCCTCCATGCAAAACAGCCCATCATCTGACATGTGGCAGCCTGCAGACTAAGATATTGTCCCCAGTATTGCAAAAGTGTCTGCTGGTCTTGAAAGAACAGCTGCCCTATATCACCTAATAGCTGCAGCTGCCAAAAAGCAGGTCGCAACAGAAGTCCCGCACGTATCAATCAGCGGCCATGTTCACATAAATCTATAGTGTGTGAAGTGTTTTCTGCAAATAGCTATACACATGTTGAAAGCATTTAGTCAGTTATATCACAGACACAAATGCAAATGATATCTTAAGATCAGTTAGACTTAGATTACATTCAGCGCAGTACTTTAGAAATTGAATATAAAGTGCTGCGGCTCCTGCTTTTACTCATATGTCTGGGCTCTCCCTTTCATATTCTGTCAATTAAGTGTCTGCTCTACTCACCAGACTCACTGCAGCTGATCTGCAGTTTCATAGCTACATTTACTGCCTTTCCATTACAAACAAGATCAAGCTGCAGCTGGGACTCATTTGGGTCAATGGGAAATGAGCTCAGTAAAACCCAGGCTGCGTCTGGCAGGCTGGGACAGGTGACCATGCTCTGATGATACGGCCGCAGGCTAAACTGGCAACGAGCTGCAGCAAACTGGTGAAATGAAAGAGATCCAGGTGCTCGCGGTTACGGCCATAAGCTGCAGTCCTGGCAACTATTGATGCCTTTTACTGCTTATGATTGTTAAACTACAAAATGTGAATTAATGCTCTTTCAGCTGGAACCATTAAGGGCTTGTGTCAAATTTCAGATACAGCGTGATAAATACTCCAGCCAGAGCCCTAGAACACATCCTGTGCTGGACAAGTATGACGGCATTATGAGCTGCTATGGTGTCGAGACATACTGTACAATGGAGCTGAAGTAGTCCAAACAGTAGATATTTACACCGAATTTTAAATCTAGTTTATGCGACCAATTTGTGCAGAAGCAAACCTAACAAAATGCCTCTGAAATCCACTTTAAAACTCACAAAACTGACAACATGCCAACACTGATGATATGAAGTTTCCCTCTTTATGTTCTGACTCAGCATTTTGCACATGAACACATTTAAAGACCATCATAGTTGTTTTTTTTGCACATGCTTATTTATTTATTACCTTTACATATAGATATATTAGTGGTGGGAATTAATTAGAGGCTTTGTAATCAATTAATCAAAATTAATCTATTACTGCATTTCAATATTTGACACAAGTAACAAATTTAAGTTTTGTAGATGAGTAAAAATATACATAACCTTAACCATCATAATCTTAATTTCAATCAGCCTACTACACAGTCCAACAGATGAGTGCAAAAAACACAGAGCAAACATGGTTTGTTCCAAAAAAAAATGGAAATTCTGACCATAGAAAAATGCCAAACTATTGATCGACTTCAATTGCTCCCATTTTTCAAACATCCTGTATGACAAACCGGACTGAGCAAAAATCTTTGTTGCAACAGACTAAGAGGCTATAAATGTCGAATTTCCCAGATTTTAGTTAGTGGGTCATTCCATATACATGAAAGTAATCCCCCTTCATTCCTCCGTGCAGGCATCTCCAAAGTGCCTGGAGGTGGCCTTCTGCACGCTCGAAGCAAATGATTGGAGTTTCCAGTTATCACTTGTTGTTGCTAACAGAGGTCCAGTGATCCCAGGTCAGCCACACCCTGTTTTACCTCCCTTTCGTCCTCATACAGCTGCTGGATTTTTTTCCACATTGTCTTTCTGGACGGCACTTCGTAATTTGCGTCAGCCGAAGCAATCTTCAGCGCCTCTCGTAAGCCCTTATCTTCTACCACGGAGAGTGCTCCGTCTACAGTCCACAGCAATCCATCTCGCCAGTGGATTGGTCAATTAGTCCGACATGGTCTTCAACAGTCTGAACCCCAACATGTGGTTGAGTGTTGACTGGCGACACTGCTTGTTTGCACTAGTAATGTTATCATCTTTACCGGCTAAGTTAATGTTACTGACCTGCGCGTTAGCCCCAACATGTTTTGCGTTGAGGTGGTAACAAAGGGTGGAAGTGCTCCTGTGATAAGCAAACTCCTTCCTGTATTAAGTGCAATGAACAGCATTTTTTTGTTTTTACTTCCATCTGGAAGTTGTTTATATCTAAATTTCCCTTTCACCAGCGCAGTCTCATCTGTCTTGTCCATCATGCTTATCATGGCTTTGACGCCACTTTGTTCATCGGAGTAATCTGTGTGCCTGGAACTCGTGCACTGAGCTACATGCAGCGTGGCAAATTTAAGTGTGATTAAAACGCATACATTTTTTTCTTAATTAATTAATCAAAATTAACACGTTAATGTCCCAGCCTTAATATATATATATATACAGTATGTATGTGTGTGTGTGTGTGTGTGTGTGTGTGTGTGTGTGTGTGTGTTTTTACTCTTGTTTGTCTGATGGTAAGCTTGTCTGTTAGCAAGATAAAGCAAACATCATTGGATGTATTTTCAAGAAAATATGGTGGCAGGATGGAGAATGGGCCAAGAAAGAACCCATTAAATTGTGGCGCTGATCTAGATAAAGGGACAGGGTTTTTCAACTTTACCATATTATTTTAAGAGCTTAGCGTTATGCATTTGTGTATTTCCCAATTTTCCTTTTTTTTATTTCAGAATATTAGACTAAGGTCATATACGTGCCCACGAAAATGCACTGTTTAGAGACTTTTGATTGACTTTAGGGCAAGAGCTCTCCTATATGAATTCTGAGTACAAGATGCTGTTGAGAACTAAAGACTGACTGCGAGACGACTCCGACTGAATGAAAGCAAAAAGAGCATTCTTTGTTGAAATCCGGGTCAAGATGTTTTCATCCTTGTGTATTTGAAAGAGACCTCAACATTTTTGTGTCCTGGCACAGGTACAGTTATATTACTGATTCACAAGTAAAAGTACTGATACCAAAACAAAACTTAAGAAAAGTTTTTTTTTTTATATCATAGTTATCAGGAATATTGTGATATTATGACAACCCTGCTTTCACCTCTGTCCTGCACGTTCATCTCTCCAAACCTGGCCCTGCTGCACACTTCACTGTTTTTTGTCTGAACGTAATTTGTAAATGGACTTCACTTATATATGCAAAGCATTTTAGTCTAGTCATGCAAAGTGTTTTACAACAAGTGTCAGCATTCACACAGAAGCTAAAATGCAAGGTGCCACCTGCTCATCAGGAGTTGAGGTTTGGGGTTCTCTATCTTGCATACTTTTATACTTATGATACTTACATGCATGTATACTGCAGGGGTCACCAATCGAACCATGACATTCGAATTAGTGGACAACTGCTTTTATTAATAA
The DNA here is from genome assembly GCA_001698575.1 of Mola mola. Taxonomy (NCBI): domain Eukaryota; kingdom Metazoa; phylum Chordata; class Actinopteri; order Tetraodontiformes; family Molidae; genus Mola; species Mola mola. The sequence continues at coordinate 1,073,280 of KV751332.1, read as the reverse complement.
CAGCCCGATGTCATTGGCGGATTTTAAGTCAGTGCGCTTTGTTAACTAATACTTATACTGCAAATTAAAGGTTTAGCTGTTAAGTCTACTTACTACTCAATATGATTTTAAAAGTAACGTGGTATAATTATACGTAAATACAAATAAAATTACTTGAAAAAATACTCTTTATCTGCAGACATATTTGTCTTGATCTTCAGGTCATTCAGGTCTGTATGTTCAAGTTTTGGATTTTCTGGCTATGAAAGCGAATGGCCTGGATGGCTGCTGATCAAGTGAGCATTCATGTATGTTCACTCATTCTGGACTGTGGATTTATAGATGGATATGGATCTGCAATTTTAAACCTTGATAAAATGTGGGAGTAGGCTTTTGATCTCAGAACTCTTTGTGCTTTGGAACAAAATAACTATGATGTCAATAGGAGACATTAAATCGATGGTGCATGGGACAATGTGGGTACAATGAATGTTTACAAGAGGTTTCATGAGCAAAATAATTTGATTAAATTTGATTCACAGAACTGATAAAGGCTGAGAAAATGTATCCGCAACCTCAGAGAGCCCCGTGGGACCGAACGCTCATCCTTTTGCTTCTATTCTTTATGGAGCTCTACATTGCTCCGACATTACTGTGCTGTCGTAGTACACTTCCTTGTCTGCCTACAAGGTTACTGAACATTCATAAATACATCTTGTACTGAAACATTTTCCCTTCTTACATGTACCTGTGAGGCCCTGTATCATCCAAAATAATGACACAACAAATTCACCCTCGCAATTTTTGAGCAGTCACATGGATTTCTAAAATTTGCAGGGCTATCTGCACCAATTGACAACACTTCATAAATAACCCCAGTGCAACACCTTCAGTTAGACATTTACTACTTCACCAGTTTCTTTGTCATCCTGTTTATACAAATCTACAATATGCTCGATGAAAGTCATTGTCTCTCTGCTGCACAGCTCATAGAACATTATTCAATACACACTAAGCCAGTATCACCGTTTATTACAGCAGACAAGGACAAAGTTAGGAAACAGAGTAGCTTAGGAAAGCATCAGAGAACTGTATTTGTGCTGATAATCAAAATTATTTTCCATATTCTATGTAGGACGATATAAATGCCAAATATGCAAATGTATCTCCAAAACATAGCATAATAGAATAAATAGAATATTGCCATTCACCATTTACAAAAGATGGTGTTAGGGTATTACAGCTCTCCTTCATTTTTAAGTGTCCTTATCTATAAATCCAGATCTGGCATTTCAAAAGAGCGAGAGATAGAGAGAGACATTAAAAAACAGTTGAAAATTCTGTGAGTAATTATGATTCTAATGGGGCATTGACCTCCACGCATTAGAACTCCTCCAATGCATTAGGAGACGCGGCAGAGAAAGTACCAATATGGCAGCAATGCTGAGTCAAGATTCAAATAATGGACTGAACAAAATGAAAAACCTCTACATGTACAAAATGAGAAGTGAACATGTGTCTCTCCCCCACCCCCCGTAATCACACAATTAAGGCCTATGTACTGTATATAGTCTGGAATTGCACGTACCGTACTTAGTTCTGGATGCATTAATGTACTCTTAAATGACTTTGACATCATCTATTGCGAAAATATAGCATAGATTATCTTGGTAATTTAAAAACACAGTCTCCCTATGAAGCTCATCCCAGAGTCACCGCTGCAAAAGTGCTTGCCTTAGAATACCCCTTGGACAACTGTCATCTATATATAGTGGTGGAGCTTTCAACTTCACTCTGTGCTCGTCATGATCAGTATCTGAACACACACTCTGGTATGGCTTATGCCAGATATACTGTATATATACAGTACATATATGTCAATATGTTGACATAATAACTTGTCATTAATAACTTGAGTCTAGAAATGTCCAGTGTTTGGTAAACACTCTGCATGAAGAACGGAACATTCTCAGTATTTCTGTTACGTCTCACTTCATGCTGAGATCAGAAAGTCCGAGTCAATGATGATAATAGCTTGTTTTGAAATATGTCCTCCAGCAGGACCAATGTGAGACTGAGGTGAAAGCAGAGCTGGGCCTTTTTATTTTCCAAAGGGCTGTACATCGTGTGTGTGTGTGTGTGTGTGTGTGTGTGTGTGTGTGTGTGTGTTTGCTTTAGAATTGTTTAATTTTAGATCAATGCATTGAAAGTCTGCAAAGTGGTTGACCCACTACTCTATACAACTCCATTGTAGAATTCAATAAAAATAACAGAAACAATGTCACATAACCCATCCCTTTTAACTGAGAGAATAAACCCATCTCATCACTCTGCCTGATGATAAGTACAATAATAAAGACCTTTCCTCCTACAGTTCACATGCAAATATGGCTTAAAAAAATAGCATGATTTTTCAGAAGAGCTTGTGAGCTGGGGGGGTTTAGTTTATTTTTGGTGTCATTGGGCAAAAATTGCATAATAACCTTTGAGAATATTGTAATTCAAATGGTTTAATTAAACTTATATGCCTCCTCTAGGTTCCGTAGTCAGGCTTTACTAAAATCTCCCCATGACAGTAGTTTTCATCCAGTCATTGGTCATTCACAGAGGGTGTTCCTACTGGCTATTCTACAAAGGTAGATGGGCGTGCCTGTCCCTATAGATGGTAAACAGCCAATACAATGAAAGACATCCCAGCAGTAAAGCTGCTCTCACAGCATTATCAACAACTGTACACACAGAAAGCAAGCCAAAAAAGGAAGACCGACATGTCAAAACAACTTTCCATCAACCTCTCTCAACAGTTCTGCACCTGTCTAAAACAACAAGGCGGAGCTACAGAGCAGAAACAGGAAGGGGAGGGGGACAGATGTTACAAATCCCAGTTTTACGGAGTCATGTTACAGGTTAAGCTAAACATCCTATAAAACCACATATGAGGTGTGATTAAAATGCCAATGCAGTATTGGATGTCTTCATGACATTCAAAACTAAACAGTATTACAAAGGTTATACTGCATTTATAAAAATGATTCGAATATTTACCTACAAGGTACAAAGACCAAGGTCACGCCATATTTTGAATTTATTGACAGAGTGGTTATTAATTAAGTGGGCATTTTATGAAACAGATTTAGCTAGGTCACGTATTTTATTACTCTACTTAATAAATATATTCAAGTACATTTTATGGTTCATCACCATTATGAAAATAACTTAATTATTTATTGTTTTAGCATGTATGTGTAAGGGTTACATGTCAGTAAAACAGCTTAATGTGTTACATAGGATTGGTATTTACCATGGTGGTCTGTGTTCCCCAGGAGAGGCAGTATTTGTAGTTGTGATCTTATCACAGTGACAGACAACTTGACAGAGAAATAATCATTTGTTGCAGAGGTGTGCAAGTTCTTAAGCACTTGAATTTCTGTGTATGTTTAAAAAATGCTGCTCAAAAGGCTAACGTACGACTCAAAAGTAGTTATTTATTCTGCTTACTATAGTTTTTTGCTTCTTTATTGATGCAGAGCAAAAAAATCCCCATGTTGGAGTGAAAATTGAATTGCTTAAAATCATAGAACAATATAAAAAATAAATAAATAAATAAAAGCGTTAAGCCAGTGTTATTTTATCTTTTTTTTTTTTTTTTATCATATCAACATTTCTCATTAAAATAATTAAGTCTTCAGACTAATAAGTAAAGTCAATCAGACAAAGGTAGGCTGATAGATCTAATGTATTTTTAGTAGAAAAAAGAATAATATTTTTAGTGATCCAGTTTATATGTTATTCAACGTTAAGCGTAAATGTGTCGCTTTTGGGCTACGTCACATTTAAATTAGCAACTGCAATTTCTTCATTTCCACTGAGAGAGGCAAAGGAATATTGGAGAGTTTCTCTTAGCATGTGCAGTGTTGATACTTAACATTGAGTTCCAGAGATTGAAGAAGTCTCAGAGCTGTTTAAAGGGCCCATGGGACAACTCAGCACCCATGAAACCCAGAATACCTCAACAAGAAGTTGAGCCTTTTTAACCCAATAATTCCAGCCTCACGGGAGACAAATCCAGGTATGGTATGATCATGGATAGTAGTGGTACATGGTTCTACATCCACTGGTTCTGAGAGTGTTGATTGGTGATGCCATTAGATGTGGCAAACACACTTTCATCTTAAATAATTTCCCTGGCGAAGATAATCTCGTTGCAGTTTAATGACACACGAGTCTGCCATCTTGACAATAAATGAGACAAGCCTCCTCTGGGTTTGGATTAGCTAAGCAGCTCAGCTAATGGTCAACCGGGGCGTGACGTGTCGTAGAAAACATCTACCTTCTGATGGACTTCAAATTTAAGTCAGACCCCTAAAAGCAATCTGGCCTCTGTAAAGTAAGCAAGGAGGTGTCTAAACTGCTATACCGTATCAGCTTTCCTGACTGTCCCAGGGGCGTACACATTGTAGCAGATCCATCAAGCTAAAGTAAGCTGCACAATGCATCAGTATTTGTAATGCCTTTACTTGCGCTGTACATATACCACCACCGTTAAAACCACTGCCAATTGAAGTGGATAGCAGTGGTTATAATAAAATGCAACGTTTTGCTGTGAAACTCTGGGTCTTGCTTTGACACGTATCACCCACAAAACATTAATGCAGACCAAGTACAGCCCCCTCACAGCAGTGCCACTCCCAACAACAATATAATGTTCCTTGCCCGACCACAAACATTAATTTGAGGAACATGACAAAGAGCGCAAAGCTTTGACCTGGCTTCCACACTCCCTATATCCCAATGCAATTGAGCATTAGTAGGATATAAAGGAAACATTGAGGGAATAGAGGGTCCATCCTCTACCCCATGCGATTCAAATGATCTGATGTCAATGTCCCAGTGCCAGGTAAAGTGGAACACCTTCAAGGGTCTGCTGTCCATATCCTGATGGGTCAGACCTGTTTTGTTAGCATGAGAGGGACCAATACAAGATCAGGCAGGCGGTTTTAATGTTATGGCTGATCAGTGTAGAGCTGTAATGCACCATGGTGAGAGCCTTCATCTATGTCATCCTATGCGATGACATGGCTCACACTGCACAAGCTCATCACACTTTTACAGTCAGTACATACTACAAAGGTCCATAGAGACACAGAGAATATAGTCTGTACCATACTATGAGTTGCCATTGTAGGAGACAATGTAATGACACGGCTAATTCATTATTTGTATTAAAATAAACAGGCATCTGAGCTCACTGGCAGGGCATCACAATGATATAGACTTCCAGAGCGGGGCCAATTTAGAATTTTGCTTGAGAGGTAAGTAGTCCAGCAGGATTGGAGAAGAGACATTTGATAACTTTTAGTTCACCATGACCTCAAAAAACGTTTTTACAACCGGTGACTCATTAAGGCAGATTTTTTTTATCTCTCTTTGGCTACTGGTGCACTGCAATGATTTGAATGATCAAAATATGTCACTACAACAGGTACCTGGAACATAAATTTGCTTCTTTTTCAGCAACAGACTAGTACCTAACAGGATCTTTGGGACATGATCCAAGTTTTAGCTGCGCCCTGCCCTAAAAATTGTCATCAAGTTGCACAGGCACATACGGAATATCTTGTAGCAGATTGTCCAGTGTTCAATGTGATGACTGATAAGAACAGTCCTATATGCAATAACCTCAAACAGTAAATTCTCCATAGCCCCTCTGAATAGTCTAGCATTTGTTGGTGTCATCACGGTCCCTGACAAAAGTGTTTCCTTGGAAGTCATGGAAGGGAACTCTCTCAACAGAAGGCACATTAAGCCATCATCATTAAACCTTCAGAGCAGCCTGTCTCAGAGCATGACATCAAATCCCAGAGAAAAGTCACAGTGCTTCATCAACCAGTGCAACGACACCCCAGTGTAGGTGTCAATCTGCCCTTACCTACTGGAATGGCTTTGAACTTTGAAACTCTGAATTACAAAGAGAGGTTTCGAATCACAGTGGTTTGAAGATCCTCATATGAGGACAGTTGATACATCTAGTAAAACAGAACTCTTTTTAGCCTCATTTATTATCCCGTTAGCAATGTCTCAATCTCTCCCTTTCCAAGCTTTCCAAGCTTTAGTTCTCACCACAGCTGAACTGACACTACCGAACAGGATATTGCCATGTTGCCTATGTTCCCATTCATGCCTAACCAACTAACACACCACCAATTCGACCAAACTACTCAAAACCACCGGAACAAAACGTATTTCACCTCAACAGTTAGCATATAATAAAACCTTGGTTGGTGAGAATGTGTAACTAAGAGAGAGTGAAACTAAAATGTGTTTCATCTTTATTTCATTACAGTTTAATATTAAATAATAGAGGGAAAAACTCATTAACAGTGAGGTAGAAGGGATGTACATAGGGGTAACGAGCAGTGCTAAAGCGCCACCTGCTGAGGCAAACATGATCAACAATGCATGTGGAATCAGTTTTATCTCTAAATGAGTTCTCTTGCTAAAAAGTGGCCAAACTACCGAAGAGAAAGAGCTTGTGTTGGTGACTGATGAACACTGTACTGCAAACACATTCTTCCCCCCATCGACACATGTCTTTCATTGCAGTATGCTTAAGTTTTAGTTTTACACTTTCATTTGTGGGAAGGCCTGCAAAGCTCTGGTAACCTTGCTGAATCTAAATCTGCGTAATGCATCATTCAGGTTGTGAGTGTTGTGGTCTATGACTCAGCGGTATGACCCTGGGCAATTTGCTAGGAAGTTACATGGAAAGGCTATAATCCCAGCAAACAGATAATGAAATAGAAGAGATACAGTAATGGAGTTGTAGGTAAATTACAATCTAGTATTTTTTAAAAATCCTGAATATTTGGAGTGTACTGCCATTAAGGTAGTATCTATTGAAGTTCACTCTTTCTCATGGACCATCGGGAGAAGAAGGCTCTGAATAGAGTGACTGCAGAGTGGGCTTTTCATGTAAAAGCTGAAGGTCTTCAGCAGGTGTGTCACGGCAGAAGTAACTGACTGATGTTGGAATATCAAGACATGATGGACTGCAGCTTTTTGGCCTGAGGCTAAAACACAGCTACTGTCCACCTGGGATACTCACTTTTTAAAACTTGTTCCACTCATTCCAGTGCATTCACAGTAACCACAAAAATCCAGGGAAACCAAACCCAACGTGGCAATGTTGACAAAAATGGTAAAGCTTCGGATTGAAGAAGTAGAAAAATTATTTTTTAATGTCCAACTAGAATTTTCAATTTCTCATTCATTTTTTTGTGTATTTGCTTGGAATTCATAGTCATGTAGTGCCACAAAGAGATATTGTCATATGATTTGTGTTAATCCACATGTTTGTTTTAATTGCATTGTGTTAAAATGATACAGATAACCACTTTTTCTTAATCTTTTTTAAAGTGAGAAGTCAGAATTAGTCAAATTTTCTTTCTGTGTTGAAGATAAAACTTAAGGTTGAGGTAGGCTTTAAGGCAGATTAAGTGCTTTGCCTACAAAGAAATATAGTATATAGGCCTTTACCCCAATCATATGCTCATAATAAATACATTTTTTAATATGTTAATGTGGACAACATTCGTGTTTTAATCAGCTGCAGTGTCTTTTAAATTATTGTAGTTGGTTTTAAGTCATTATCAACCAAAGTGCACCAAAATTTGAGCAGTTCTTGGCCACACAGTGTGGCTGTGACGTGAAAAATAAAGTCAGACAATAGTGCTGCTGATGCTGCTGCTGCTGCAGATTATGATGATGATGGTGATAAATCTGAGTTCAAGCTCGAAAAATGTCATTTAGTTAAAATAGCTGCCAACTTTAAAGACATAGCGACCCAAAGATTCGGTATTTGCTATCTACATGTGAACCACATTCACTCATCAGAAACTTCTGACTTGAAACTTATGTTTGTCATTTTATTCAAAAGAGTTCAGAAACGTTCATAACTACCATAGAGGCCTAGTCAGAAATAAAGTCAATTAGATGTTTTTTTTTTTTGTTGCTTACCCATGTTTCCACTGAATCAATGAAAAAAAATGCTGAATTGGCAGAACTCCAAAGCACAGAATAAAGACTCAACCTCAACTATAAAGTTTTACATTGTTTAGCATTAAGCTAACACGTTTTGGCGCCTTCATCAGTGCATCTGTTTGGGGCAGAGCACCCGACCAGAGGAGGGGTCTATGAGGAGGTGCACCTGCGATATTCTTATCACTGATCGCTCTCATTTCAAGTGAAGTGTAGTTGAAAGACTAACAATCTGCAGCCTATTTCAAAAACATACACATTAAAAATATATATACTATATCTGTCATAATCAGCTGATTACAGAATATTAATCTACGTACTGCTATATTTAGAATGAAATAAAAAGAACCCCACTCTAAACATGTAATTTAGCTCACCAAAAAAAAACCCCAAAAAAACCTGTTCTTAAGGCAGCGTGTATGCAATAATTACAACATCTCCTCTAGCTTAGTCCAGCTCTTTTCACACATAAATTGGCTGCATTAGCATATTCACATATTTTCTAGATGTGTCATTCCACATTTCTTGATCTACCATTCACTAAAGTTTATTTTTTCTACAAGTTGAATGTCACGTCTATCATTTCTGGATATGCTAAATTGTTCACAGGATTCAATACAGGCAGAAGCACTTGACAAACTAATAGAGGAGATTTTCAAGATTCTAGAATTTTGTAGATTTTGGGGCATGCAGCACTGGCGCTATAGCAAATTTACATAGAGGCTTGTGTACTATTTTGTCACTTGCTCTCATTAAATGAACGTCACACTGCCCTGGAAGTTATGAAAAAAAAAAGCCCTCTTTTCCAAAGGGCAACATTGCCATGAGCTTTTTCTGAAAACAAATTGAGTACGAAAGTTGTTTTTTTTCCTCGACAATTTCTCAAAAAAAAGTAATTTTACATTAATCATTAGAGCAATCATAAGCAACAGACCAGCGGACTTTTGAACATTCATCGACCACAATGACATCCACTAATGACTTGTCCCCCACTCCTTTTCTTTTCAGCAATTATCAAAATAACCATTATTCTGGGGATGTAAAGGATGCACAGTTTCCAATAAAAGTTAATGAGGCAGGAGGATTTTGCTCGGTCTCGAAATCAGATGCTCAGAATATAACACAAAGAGGCCATGAAACATCTCTCATCAAGAAAGTGTAAAAAAATCGATACACTCACTATAAATGCTTTTTAAGAAAACATAGTGTTTACTGCTTCCCTCCATGTCTGCCCTACTTCTCAAGGAGCAGCAGCCATCTTCAATATATGAAGAAATGCATAGTAACGACATGGTAGTAGTCACTTTAAAGCCGTTCCATGTGTTTTGCCACAGGCTGATCCTTCGCAAATATGAGCGTGTGCACACCTTCACTTATAAACGGTCTTCACAACAGAGCCCCTAAAAACACTCAGGACATGTACCTCCAAAATCAGGCCTTAAGCGGATGTCATATCCCTTCAGCAACTTGTCCACGGTAGTCTTGGCCACGGACATTCCGGTGCTTCCAGAGGAAGAGCTGCGGGCAGAAACCACAAGTGTGAGAGCCATTTTACCTTATCATCAGCATCTGTAACACAAAGCCTGAAAATCATTACTGCACATTGTCTTTTTTTTCATCAACAGAATGGCATGATGGAAGAAGACGCCCGCTTGTCAAACGGTGAATGGTCGTCTTTGATGAAGGGGCCTTAGGGGGTAAACAGCACGTAGAACACAAAATCATCCAATCACGACTTGTCGATTTGTCGATTTCACTCTCAATCTCTGTGGGAAATCTTTTATTTGGGTGGAGCTACTTGACTGACGGACATCTTCAGGGATATTAAAACATCCTGACTCTTGTGTTGTCATGGAGAAGGTTTATAAAATGTGCGTGTAACCCCCTCCCCTCGTGCAACCACACATAGAACATTCACCTAATCAGCAGATGAGCTGCGGTGAATACACACTCGTCAAGCCATTTTA
>KV751332.1:1034722-1055376 GCA_001698575.1 Mola mola | reverse complement strand
CACCTTTTGAAAATAACTTTTCTTTGTATTTTTTTTCAATTACACGTCTGCAACAAACCTGTTCAAGTGAGGAAACCAAAGGCCAGCCAGTGTTTCAGGGCCAAGTCACGTGGCCCTGAAATTAAAAAGGGTGGGGTGCAACGCTGGATGCTAAATAGTTATTGACGGAGGACAAACACTAATACGAATCCGTAATTCTGTCCCCTGCCTCGCCTGCGCCTCCTTTTCGACTCCCAGTGTGTTGCAGCTGTAGAACACACAGGGGTGATGCATATTTAACCAGACCCTCGTGGCCTTTTATTGATAGAAACAAAATAATTAATTAAGTGTTTGCAAAGGTCTGGCATGAGGTTAATCTTCTCAGTGGTTTATCAATATCAAAACAGCATGTCTGTGACACATACAGTATGTCATCCAGTAACGGCTGTACCTCTCTCTCTCTCTCACGTACTCCTTATTTTTATACTCAATGCATTTAAATTGATTTATGACTGTGTGATGGACAGCCATCACACAGTCATACAGTTTCATCAGTAAGGTAGAAGCTTTATTTGGTCATTCCCACATCCCTCTGGCAAAACCGTAACTTGCGTAGTGACCCTTATTTGCATTCAAAGTGTCCTTGTTTCATTTTTTCTCAAAATTCAAATGTCAATGCCCGATGCAGCAGCCTTGAGCTGCCTGGATAACATACAAACAATGAATGTCAACACCGACGCTGCGAGGGATTCACCACTACACACCAGAAATATGTAGCATTTCATAAATAGGAACGTTTTGTCAAAAATAGAACTGTAACATCCCTTGCTCTTTTCCCATCTGTATTCTACGTGGGATTTCTACACGGAACTCCTACGAGAAAGGGTTAATGAATTCCTCACACAGATAGATATTGCCATGGAAACAGCTGCGTGACTGCTTGCAGCTTGTATACACACAGGACAGAGGGGAAAAAAACAATGGTGCCAAAGGTATTTTAAAATTCAGTAAGCAGAGGCTTTCCAGTGCACATAGCTGCATTTACATTTGTTTTTTTTTTTTAACAAGCACAGAGCCCCTCCAGGAACCGCCACCTTACCGTGGTGGAGGGGTTTGGGTGCCCTCATGATCCTAGGAGCTGTGTTGTCGATGGCTGTTTGCCCCTGGTAGGGTCACCCAAGGCAAAGTGCCTTTGGAGTGGCAGACAGGTGTGGTGGTTCCCCTTTTCAAGAAGGGGGACCAGAGGGTGTGTTCCAGCTACTGGGGGATCACACTCCTCAGCCTCCCCGGGAAGGTCTACTCCAAGGTGCTGGAGAGGAGAGTCCAGCTGCTAGTTGAACCTTGGATTCAAGAGGAGCAATGTGGTTTTCATCCTGGCCGTGGAACACTGGACCAGCTCTATACTCTCACGAGGGTACTGGAGGGGGCATGAGAGTTTGGATCTGGAGAAGGCTTATGACCGTGTCCCTCAAAGTGTCCTGTGGGGGGTGCTCCGGGAGTATGGGGTAGATGGCCTTTTGTTACGGGCTATTCAATCTCTGTATTGTCGGAGTCAGAGCTTGGTTCGCATTGCCGGCAGTAAGTCAGACCCGTTCCCAGTCAGGGTTGGTCTCCGCCAAGGCTGTCCTTTGTCACCGGTTCTGTTCATAATTTTTATGGACAGAATTTCTAGGCGCAGCCAAGCGGCGGAGGGAGTCGGGTTCGGTGGCCTCCGGATTCCGTCTCTGCTATTTGCAGATGACGTGGTCCTGTTGGCCTCATCGAACAGTGACCTCCAGCTCTCACTGGGATGGTTTGCAGCTGAGTGTCAAGCGGCGGGGGTGAGAATCAGCACCTCTAAATCTGAGGTCATGGTTCTTAGCCGGAAAAGGGTGGATTGCCCACTCTGGGTCGGGGTTCCCCAAGTGGAGGAGTTCAAGTATCTCGGGGTCTTGTTCACGAGTGAGGGGAAAATGGAGCAGGAGATTGACAGACGGATTGGAGCAGCGTCGGCAGTGAAGTGGACACTGAAGCGGTCTGTTGTGGTGAAGAGAGAGCTGAGCCAGAAAGCAAAGCTTTCAATTTACAGGTCAATCTACGTCCCGACTCTCACCTATGGTCATGAGCTCTGGGTAGTGACCGAAAGAATGAGATCGCGAATACAAGGAGCCGAAATGAGCTTCCTTCGCAGGGTGGCTGGGTTCGGCCTTAGAGATAGGGTGAGGAGCTCGGACATCCGGGAGGAGCTCAGAGTAGAGCCGCTGCTCCTCCGCGTTGAGAGGAGCCAGTTGAGGTGGTTCGGGCATCTGGTCAGGATACCTCCTGGACGTCTCCCTGAGGAGGTGTTTCGGGCATGCCCATCTGGGAGGAGACCCCGGGGCAGACCAAGGACACGCTGGAGAGATTATATCTCTCGGCTGGCTTGGGAACGTCTTGCTGTCCCCCCGGAGGAGTTGGTGGAAGTGGCCGGGGAGAGGAGCGTCTGTATGTCCCTGCTTAGGCTGTAGCCCCCACGACCCGGACCTGGATAAGTGGCAGAAAACGAAACGAAAACGAAACAAGCACGGATCCACAAAGTGGGGAGTAGCCAGCTGTCACCTTGCCCCCACCTTCACTCTCGCTCTCTATTTCTGCAATTCAAAGGAATGTGATTGGCATTGGAGATTCACTGGCAATAGCCATGGAGTTAATGCATTCAAAAATATGAAGTCTGGACTTGGTAGATGGGAAATAATACCCCGCTCTGTCATTTCCTTTGCAGGAACAAAAGCATACACACTCACACTCTCTCACACACAAACTGACACACAGGCGCTAAAAACACACATGTGCACTTTAACACAATTCCAACAGAGAATAATTAATGCACACTATGAAACAAACCTAAGGCACTATGCCTCGTGGTCTAGTTGAAAAAGAAGGGATAGACGGAGGGTTGTGACGCTACAAATACACAAAACCCCACATGGCTGCACACACTCACACGCTGTGCATATGTACATGCAATAATTATTTGTCTCCCAAGATTAGACAATCCCACTCATATTTTCCAAATAGGTGACGCAGTACTCTGTGTGCTGGTGGGATAACCTAATCCATCTCAGCACAAAAACATGTTCTTTTAGTGCCATTAGCCATCCTCCCAATAGTGAGTCAGTAGTCTCTTTCACTGCCCAAATGGACTTTTATGCTTGAGTCTGCAGATATGACTCTATAGGTCGGTTTCCGCAGCATTCACTGCCGGGCACTCAGTTGCGGAAGCAAAATAACTGTGTTTAGATTCATAAATATTTTGAGATGCATCGGAAAGCTTTTAGGTCCGTAGAGAGGATCTGCAGGTGTAAGGAGCATGGAGTGTTGGGCAAGTACACAAACAAACAAGTTGAAAAGGGTAAATAAACAGGAACAAGTAGAAATATTAAATCACAAATTAGCCTTTTTAATTCTGTGGATTCCTGTGGACTTTTGGACTAAAATGTTCCAACTGACTAGAACTTGTTTCTGCTCCTTGTCCAATCGGAAACAAGAGCAGGGATTCTCCCAGGAACTGGACCACATTCCACCAGCATGTGTCTTGGCCATTAAGCTGGATGTTGAGTGTGCAGCATGCTCCACTTCTTTTTTTCTTTTTCTTTCCGATACATACACACTAATATAGTATGGGTACACAAGTCTTCATACTTTACATTTAAAGCAATGTTGCTGTGTGGCACAGCTGTAAAAAAAAAAAATGGCTTGATTTGGGACAGTCTTTAATAATTTGTGTTTAAAGTGAATTCTAGTACTTTCATATATCTTATTTTAAGTTATTGATGTTACTTTGCCATGATGTCTTTAGTTTCTCGGACCACTTTTAAAAGAGTTTGTGGTGCTGCTTTTGGTTGGTTCTGTATTCAAGCAGAACTCAGCTATTTTTCAACCTAAGCTCTATGTCCCTGTCTTTTAGGCTCTAAGATTCCACAAAATACATCTTTGTTTTTATCCTACCATTGCAGTCGCAAAAACATTGTCCGTACAGACCTTGATTTTAAACAGTATCTTTACACTTACTGAGTCAAAAACACATGGGTGTTTCACTGCAGGTCTCTACTCTATGTTACCAGATTTTAATGGCAGTTAGCGGTGGGGACAGTGGTGCAGTGGTTAGCACTGTCGCCACACAGCAAGAAGGTCCTGGGTTCGGGTCAGGGAGTTTGCATGTTCTTCCTGTGTCTGTGTGGGTACTCCGGCTTCCTCCCACAGTCCAAAAACATGCAAAACTGGGTGTTAGTAGGTTAATTGGTTACTCTAAATTGCCCGTAGGTGTGAATGTGAGTGTGGATGGTTGTTTTTTCTCTATATGTCAGCACTGCGATGAACTGGCGACTTGTCCAGGGTGACCCCGCCTTCGCCCAAAGATGCAGAGATAAGCTTCAGCGACCCCTAACAGGATAAGCGGTAGAAAATGGATGGATGGATAGTGGTGGGGAAAAATAATGATAAAACATGATTTATTTCTGACATTTGATTTCCCTGTGCTGTTGCATAGCATAGCTTTTCACAGCTGCATGTGCTTAGTAATTAAATTCCATACCACAGTAATTGTCAAAAAAAGATGTATTTTGTATTGGAGCCTCAAAGACCAGGAAATATCGCTTAAGCTAAATCGTTCCCCTGTAACATAATGATGCAGTGAAGTGATTTTCATTCATATGAATACAGTCACATCAAGTGCTCACAGTCACTTGACATATATGGTGTATAGCTCTTTCTTTTTTTTTTTTTAGCATAAATCAACAAGCAACACACCGGAATGTGTCACAGGTTATGGCTCATGGGGGGATCAGTCTATTCATTATTCAAGCTCAGACCAGTGAATCAGTTTTCGAGTCACATTTATACAGATTAATTAAAAAGAGACGGACTACAGCAATCCCCTCATCACACTGCAGGATGAAATGTGGTCAAGTATAATTACACAGCTGTAAGCAGATCATAATTGGATAATAATTTTTTAGTAATTCCTTTAGGGATCCAATCCTCAGGTGGGAATCATTTTAATTGATGAGATATAGCTCACAGCCACCAGAAGTTACAAGATGAGGTGACCATCATAGCTTATCACACAAGGCACAGGGAAGTAAGTCACAAAGCAAATTAGTGGGAGGCTCTGTGACTTTGTCAGGCAGGTACGTGAAGAGATATTATCTTATTTGCTAAATGAGCTGTGAATGGACACTATCATTTTTTATAGCTACACATTACACATGCTTGTACAGTGGCATGTGGGCAAGCCATTACAGGTGCATGTATTAGGCCCTCTCAGTAATGTTTCTAATTATCAACAGACACTTTAGACAAAATTTACAGAAGATTATTACTTTAATAGTTGACTGTGTGTAATATAGTATTTTCTTTCAATGTTTCTCCAATACTTGTGAACCACACTCTAAATCTCTTCTTGTTCTGAAACAGTTCAATGCTAGTATTGGATATTGGGATTCAGATGAAATTGTAAAATGTTGTAGAAACTCTTAGTACTTCCAATTGTGTACTGTTGGTATATCTCTTGATTAGACTCTTCCATCTGTGCAATGCTGCTGTTGCTGTCCTGCTGATCTCAAGTAAGCTATTAACTTTAACCCATTTTACACAGCATTTTGGAAAGAACCTATGCAGCTAACACAGGTGTTAGCAGGTTAGCAGTGATGCTAAAGAAGATTCTGTTACGTTCAGGCCAAATGTATCCATGATGCTGCTTTTGCACATGTTGGTTTATTGGTTAGGCCACACCACTCTAACTGTAACAGAATCTTCATTAACTGTATTAATTACACGTGTATACCTGCATTTTCATGTCAAAATGGATTTTGTGGAAAAGATCTATATCGTCACAATATATACCCCCCTTTACGTCGCACCACAAAGCTGTCACAACACCACAGTGTGATTTTAGATAGTGAGCTGGTTTTACATGTGCAACGAGCAGCGATTTGTAAAGAATGGAGTGAGATGGTGATAGAGATCTTTTTCTGCTCCTGTCATGTGGCAAATGATTGCTTCTTTGGGTTGGAAGGTAAGTACCCTGGGAACATTGTATTGTCTCCACAACTGGTAAATATTTGTAAACATTTTGTTTATCTCCTTCTTTAGCTAGCCTTGGTTAACTGTCTCTTCTGTATCAGAGGCTGGAAACATTTGACCCCATATTATATCTCAGTACCATATATACAGAGTTTAGAGCCTGTGTAAAAGTGGCTACAAGAACTTCATCATTTTATATTATAGTGAACTAACTTACTGTGGCATAAACACAAGGGTGAAGTGCCTTCAAGTCTCTCTTCAGATTAGTTGGTTTCTTCCTGCCTAAAAGTTGACAGAAGGCATTATTTAAGCACCTGTTTTTGCACTTAGTGCATTGTGTTTATCTTTTTACCAACTTATTTAAGTGAGGTCTCTCCATGGATCTATTCTTTGCATTAAAACCAAACATTGGCGATGCCGCCATGTTATTGTTGTCATCTCTACCTGTCAGGTTGGGGCACATATATCGTACAGACAGTATATGTGGGACTTGGTCTAAACCCATTCTTTAGTCATCGCCTTGCTCATATTTTGACAGAGAGAACGTGAGGAGGAATACCACGTCGAATTATTTTATTCCAGTCTCATTGTGCTAACAAAAACAATCAAAGATATATTTTTATCTCAACAATGTCTCATCTTAGTCATGGAAAAAAGGTTGGCAATGACATTTTTTGACATACTTTTTATAACCAAAATTAACACTGGCATGCAAAGGATGGTAGCCATCAGTGTTAGCCAGACTTGACTCATATTAGCATGTTTCAGCCGTACACCACCTGTAGCGTGAAAACAATGTGCCATTTTTAGGGAGGGTTCTGTGTGAAACCATTTCTTCTTCAGGCAGGCTGACCTTAGAACTTCTGCCACTGCTGAGACATTGCAACATGTCCTAAAACAACAAAATATGTCATTTGTTCACGTCCTCTAGAGTGATGCATAGATGTGTTTTCAGATGAGCTCTGAGGTTGCCAGGTAACCAGCTTTGCTCCAGAGATTCACAGCTCCTGGCCAAGAAATACCAAAACGTGTCATGCTTCTTTTTATTTTTACCCCCGTTTCTAGCCTTCGTGACAATCTAACTGGCTACCAAAGCCGACGTGACATTTGTGTGAATCTCAAATAATTAAATTTCCTAAAGTGCAATTATTTAAGGATGGGAAGAGAATGTCAGATTATTTTGGGCTCAGTAATTTGGAGACGTTGTCAAAAATCATTTCTAATCCCTGACCAGTTTACTGCTAGAAGACTTTGTGTGACGTACACTGCTCTCTTAGTGGAGATTGCATGTCTTCAAAAAAGCTCTGTCACCCATAGTCACACAAGCTTACCTATGTTTGAACATATTTAAAGTTTCAGACTGACACAAGGACAACCCATCGTAGAAAACATGGCCTGTCATCCACGTCTTTGGAATAGTGACTACCAACAGCTGTGACTTAAAGCCACATTCTCAGAATACCTTATGATTTCTGACCCACGCAAGCCACCGGGGAGTGGAGTTGCAAGGTAAAATGATTAGGCAACGCAACACAAATTAAGACATTATTTTTGGTGTGAGAATGTGATGTCAGCTACTTGTGGCACCATCCTCTATCTTGAAGCAGGCATCTGAGATTTAAATGAACAGGAAGCTTCAAATCCAAAGTAGATCTCAGCCCCTGGTGAGTTATGATGATACGTTCGTGCTGATCAATAATCCTATCAACCCACTGCTGATATATTATGGTGATTTTGTTTGATGGGGCAGTAGAATCTTACTTATTACCCCATCTACAGTAATGTGAAGCTATTTATTAAGGATATTATTTAGCCTGATGTTCATTTTTGAAGCAGCTCTAGCTGTATGCTGACCTTGAGCCTCCATTTTACTGCCACACTACAGTCATTCACATGGTACACAATCCTCAAACCGGGAGTTAAAAGGAAAAAAAATACATCTAAAAGAATCTCAAATATCATTTCAGTGAAACGTTTTAAAGTTTAAAGAATTGTGCTGCTTCAGTTAAGTCACAGGCTTCAAAGTTACTAGTCTTATCAAGTCAAAGTCACATCCCAGCCTACTGGTTATGACCTCATCTACTGGCAGGCCTTATTGATATGACCTCACAGATGGCGCAACCATGTCACCATTTCCCCTTCTCAATGACAAATGAGTCTTTCCTGACATTGCCAGCAAAAAAACCCCATTCATATTTACTCCCAAGAATACAGTTAAGCCTTACTTGGCTGAGACATTGATGTGATGGAGACCATGGAACCCCCTCAAGGCCTTCTGTGGGGTAGCAGATGAACCCTCGCCTTAGAGGAAGGTCACTGTGACTCCTTGAGCCACTCGGATGGGCAGATAAATTACTGTGTCCACACTCTTCAAGGCAGAACAATGAGAATTAACTGCTGCATGCTATTGTACATTATGTTGCTGGCTGACCTGTACCTGTGGTCGGTGACACGGGGGGACATGGAATCCCGGACAGCCATTAAAATAAGGAACCTGTTTGTGTGAGGGAGTCACAGAGACACAGGTGGACCACTGGTGCAGGTGGCTTATCTTTAATGAGCAATAATAACCACCACCATCATGTCTTGTGAAGCACAGCTGAGTCAACACCAGGTCTTGGACAATGTCCAAATCAAATATGACCACCAGGGGGCCCCCCATTCAGGAAGAATGTCACATAAAGTGCTATCTGATTTACCTCAGCTGTCCCACTGCACACATTGGCAGGCTTTGTAAGTACCCCCTCGCATGTGATGCTCAACTCCAACAAACCTGGATCCATAGTGCTTGAGCCCGCACTTGTTCTCTGTCACCGGAAACAATTCGCATAACACAATTAGCTGCCATACAACTTTACATGTAAATCCACCCGATTATATATTGACACTTTTTTTTAATCAATGTTTCCGTAATAATTTAAATAATTTCGTATACACATATGCAAACTTTACACTTTCTGATATCATCAGCCATAAAACCTTATAAGGTTTAACAGTCAGAAGTAACAGTCATTTTTAATCATTTTTAAATTCAAGCATCTCATGGATGCTCATCACTGCTTATGAACTATAGGGGAAATGATGCATCTTCTAATTTTGGAATTCATATTTAACATTAATTAATATGTCATTAATATGACCCCTTCATTCATTTAAACACACCTCAACATTCCACTAGCAGGTATGATACTGCCAAATCCATGTAGTACCATTACTGTTATTGTATGTATGTGTTGCGTAAAATTATGCACACAGTAAAAATGAATTAGTTGTTTCATCTTAAACTAAAAAGGCACTCAGAGACCGCAGACCTCCACCAAGGCTGTTATCTCCACGTCAATACCTTACAAAAAATTTCCTCCTGTAGCATTATTTGTAAAATGACATGAAAAATTATTAAAAAATTGCAAATTGCAAATTGTTAAAAGCAATTGTAAAGAATCATTTAAAATAACTTGGTCCAGATGGTGATCCGGGTCAGCATAAAATCCATCTGCCCAGCAAATTTCATAATACTTTTCACAATCTGTTCATAACTTTTTGAGATATCCTGCAAACAACACATACACACTTGCTTCATTGACTTTTCTTAAGGTCAAAACTTCCAGGCACTCTGGACACTGACTGTTTTTATGTTAAAACAAATAGTTTGTTTTTATAGTGTACATATTGAAGCATCTTTAAGAAAGTTTCATAATCATTTTTTTTTTATTGTTGTTGATAAAGTATACTGTATTTTCGTGCATTAAAAAAAATCTATACTGTATCATAAATGATTAAAATAATACATACAGTATATATCAAAAATTGTATTATATGATTATCAGTCAAAATGTTTTCTAAACTTCATCAGTCAGCCTCTAGGTTATAACCAGTATGAGCATGTAGTATAAGACACTATACAGTAGGCTAATGTTATAATGTACTATGAATGTTGTTACGTGTTTATGAATGTAGTCATATACAAATGCATTAAAATAGGCTATAACTGTCCCCATAATGCATTATAGATGTGGTCCTCATACAAAGAGTTCAAGATTATTATTATTATATACTTTATTTTATTTTGTTATTATGTGCTGCAGTCAAGTGCATCGGTTCTATTGCTTACCTTTTAACTCACACCCGCTACCAAACGCTCAACCAACAGGGTCTGGTTCCCAAAATACTATTCAATAAATATTTTTATTGCCAGTCGATAAGTCACATAACTGGGAAATTAACCTGAATGAAATCATCAAAAAATCTCACTAACCCAACATTGTTTAACATTTCTGAGTTGCATCAAAAAATGTTTTGGAAATCATCTTTATACCAGACACTTCTCAACATAGCAGCCATCATGATGGCACAAGGATGGAGAGCCTGTTAGGCGTCTGCACCCGGGTGCATCATCTCATAATCTATCTATGGGTGTTAACTGCACCATCTATCAGCGGGTGCCATTACTGACGTCCACGATGCCACTATCTTAAATCACACAGGTAGCAGACCCCTGTGATGTACTACAATGTGCTGCATCATTCATATTTCAGCTGTGTGATCCCAGCAGCAGCAGCAGGAGAAGTACAGGTGCCACTTTAAAGACGATATCCCCCCTGCTGGACAAACGTGACATCAGAATAATGGCACAAATGCGGCACTGATTTTGCAACAAATATTGTCAGTGCCTGCTGTTTAATCTGAGTCCAAATCTTAAAAATTACAATTTTTTTTGATAGCACAGCAGATTCCCCAGTCACACATTGCCATAAGATAGATTTTGAATGCCCTTGGTCTTCAAAGGAATTATTTGCATCTCTCTTTATTTAACACATCTTCATAAGGAGAGGTCTGTTACCTTTTCCCCACTTTGATTTCTGTACTGCATAGCACAAATTAACAAGCAAGTAAGGATATGCTCTCTTACATAGAGCTATCGAGCCCCTCATATCCCAGAAGAGACGAATTTACAACGAGATACCCCCTCTAAAAAGGAATTTGTTTTTTTTCACATAAACTGTGACATCACCATCATTCCCAGGATAGTCTTCTTTACAAGCATCTTACATATACACATTCACTGTCGCTGCACACAAAACCCTTGTCAGTAACTGTAAAAACACCAAATGTTCTTGCCAAAATAGAAAAACACCTCGCTAAGGAGATGAATGCAGACTCCTCTCTGAACCTGCCCCTGAGGGTTAAGAGGCCACCATTCTGAGCAGGTATGCAGTTTCAAATGTGAGACCTAAACATAATTGCCTCTACACTTTGTGTGAAAAA
This sequence comes from Mola mola, assembly GCA_001698575.1. Classification (NCBI taxonomy): domain Eukaryota; kingdom Metazoa; phylum Chordata; class Actinopteri; order Tetraodontiformes; family Molidae; genus Mola; species Mola mola. The sequence continues at coordinate 1,044,090 of KV751332.1, read as the reverse complement.
AAATGTATCAGACAGGGTGAAATCAAATGGTGAAATTTGTCAAGCTACAAAGACAATTGTTCAATTCATTGTCAAATTCAAGGTAAACCTATGCAAATTTCAATAGTTAAATCTGGGTTATGGATGCACCGATATATTGGACAATAACCTCAATATCAATACCTATTTATTGGCATAGAAGGTGGCATTCAACAATAGCAGTGGCCAATAATAATCTGTTGTGTCTCATTAATAATCCTCTGGCAACATCTGTTTTCCTAATCCTGGTTGCAGCTTTAAAAAGACCCCCTCTGGTGAAAATCTGACTTTTGAATTTGTTACATGTTCATTTAGTGTTTTAATTTCCTACAACATAAATCATTTACTTTTGTATCCAAATGGGAATTTCATTGACACAAAAAGGATATTGGTTTTGGTTATTGGTTATTGGTATTGTTATTTTAAATATTGGTATCAGCCAAGAATTTCCGTTTCAGTGCATCCTTAGTTTAAAGTAAAAGTATTCAGCAAAAATATGGTCATGCCAACACTACCAAGGCAATATGCTGAATTTTTTGTTGTTAACATGCTACTTTTATACTAAGGTATTCTTCATTTGCTATTAAAACTATGATATATAACATAATTGCTTGTTGAGTCTCATTCCCAGGTCGTCAAATATTGACGGACTGTGGGTTTTTCATCTGGTCAGAAACTGATGCTTGACCAGGTAGCTACCAACCAAAAATGTCAGTGTTTAATGACTGAACATCTGACAAACTGCGCCCTTAAGCAATAAACAGCTGAAGCTGATGGGAATTCTGGACAAATTGAAACTGGCCTGCACTGTAATGAAGTGTGAATTAGAATTCACACAACTTAGTATCTGGACCTCTTGTTTTTTATTTTAAATTGTCAAATCAAGCAATGTGACTGGAGAGCATCTATACAGTTGGATCACTATAGAAGGTAAACGACCGAAGCACATCAACTGGCTCATCAAATCAGAGCCTCTCCTTAATGTATCCTGGTGCAAGTGGATTATTGGAATTGTAACTCGATCGTCACTGTCTCCCCATTTGATACTATGCTAACTATGCCAAGAACTCTCATGGTTGACAACAATACAGTCCTAGTGGCATATTGCCACTTTCAATTCATTTGTTGACATGTGTTATAGATTTCTTGCTGTCTCCACTCTTAGTCTGCCTGCACTGATAATGAATGGGATTTTGTCACTTTGCAGCTTTTGCCTTTGATAATATAATTAAGGTATCCTCAGAAACAGACAAGTTTGGCAAACCAGAAAGGCAATGTGTGTGACTTTAGAGTTTATAACCTATCAGTATAGTTGAAATTTGTCCTGTTTAGTACCACAGGCTCGAATAATTAAAACACTTCCACAGTAATGTTTTGATGTTTTTTTTTTCCTATTACATTTGAGGTCAAGCGAAACATTGTATGTTCTTTACAATATGTAACAGAACTGAAGAATGACCCGTGGTCAACGTCTTTTTAGTAGTAAGCAATCAGCAACCTCTGTGTTGTTCATGCCTCATTGGGCGTACTGATTGTGATTCGATCAATAAATGGCCTCAGCAGGATCACAGGCTGCATCTTAAACATATGTTCCATTTTCTTAAAAACTGCATTATTTGATCTAATAAAGTTAGCATTGAAAATATTTGTATTATTATTTGCATTAACATGACCAATACAGCTTGTATACTGATAAATTATATGAGCTGATTTGAAATATAATGTTAATAAATAAATGAATAATTTAATGTGTTTTTAAATTTCATTAAAATGAAGCTTTTCAAGTGTATACTGCACGCTATTTTTATATAGAATGTAGTCCACTTTAATTATGAATGTGTATACACAGCGGTTATATACATACTATCATTTTATACAAACATACACATATTTGAAAATTTTTTTAAAATTATTTTTCTAATACATTTGTTTTTTAGTCTGGTGATGATGCACCACTATTCTCAGTAGATCACATTATCCAGCTCCTCCATTTTCTTTATATATCGCATCATAGGTTCATGTCACCACTTAATACGAGAACCTAATGCTTTGCTCCTGGGTGACTCACTGGGCAATTTGTAAGAAATGCATAAGTATATTCCCATATATCTGGAATATAGATTTATTAAATACTTGATATTTTCTTTTCTTGTGTATTTGTCACGCAATAGTCTCACTTTTATTCCAGCCCAGTGATCAAAATCATGCAGACTCCCAACAGGAACAGCTGCGAGGTCCACTCTTGGGGAAATGAGGAGCGTGTGCTTTTCGTTCTGTAAGAGTGTGTGTGTGTGTGTGTGTGTGTGTGTGTGTGTGTGTGTGTCTGCCTCTCCTGGTGCATGTGTCGGTTTGTGTGTTGGGGTTCAGCTGAGGGACCGGAGCCATCTCAAAGCAGCTGCGCTTCTCGTGTGGAGCGGTGGCCTCACATTAGATGGGGACAAATTAATCATGTTTAAGCGACACATACTGTATTAGTTTGATTAGAATGACAGTGCTCATTTAAACCCGGTTACAAATGCATGAAATTATTACAATCATGTAAGGTAAATTCACATTACAAGCATCTGATTGAATCTGCTATTAAATGATTTATGCCACAATTAAGGTCACAATGCATGTAGCATAATCCCAGTCAATATTACAAACGAGCACATGACTGACTGACTTGTTTTCTCTGAGATGGTCAGCGTTGAATTAAGCGCACGTGAAGCCTGATTATGCATTCTTCCGTAATGCAGCCTTCACTGGCCACTAATTTAGAAACAGAAACTTCCCCAGGGCTTCTTTCTGCTTTGCTTGGTATATACATGGATTCCCATATAGATGATTCACCTCTTATTCCTGAGGCAAGAGGGCCTACGAACTCATGGGCAGGTCCTGCTGGGCCAGGGGTTGAACCTCTGCATTTCTCGTGGCAGGCCATGCTTTTCACACTGAACCGACCCAGAAAGCAGCGGTAGTTACTGCAGGTGAGCTGAGCCTCTTCTCTCGTGGTGTCAAACTAAATGCAAACTAATTTGTCAACCTAAATGTGCACAGCTCAATATTCGGCATGTCTAAGAGACCCAGGGGGAAAAAAACTCATATACTGTAAAATATCAATCAAACCTGGAAAGCAAGTGGATTGAGAATAAAAAGGAACAGGTTTGTATTTTGTATGTAGATTTTGGTGGCTAATTTTGGCGTCTTACAATGAAAAGAGAATTTTCTCAAAGGTAATTCTTGAAGGGGACACTAAAAGTCTTGTTTAGTGCTAGATAAATGCAACAAACTGGTGCTAAATGTACAGTATATGACTAAATGCTAATTTTGGTATTTAAATTTGATTTGAACTTAATTAAGTATCCTAAATTACAAATTCACATCTAGCATTTATATATAAAAACATGTTCACGTTTTTAAAGGGTTTTTATGATTTTAACGGGGGACCGACCTGTTACTAACCTGAACATAATGAATTAGACAGACATGGCTGTTTCGGCCATGTTCTTGAACAAGAGTTAGCCACAAGAAGTGTGTTATTGTGTTGTGTGTTTGACATTAATTAAAATGTCGGCCCATCTTTTGGAAAGCACTTACTGGAGGTTAGCCACCAACACACTAAAGAGAGCTGCACTGACATTCGTACCTTGGAAATGGTCAGCATAGGACCAAACAACTGGAGGGCACACGAAGCGGGGAACCCAACTTTAAAAATTTACAAACGCTTTATTGTATATCTATAATTAGCGCATGTTGTCATGTTGCATATTGTTATATTGTTCAAAATGATATGTTATCAATGATAAAAGTATTAAATGGGACAAACCGTGATTTCTGCCCATGCATCTCAGTCAACCGTAACCACGAATGTGATGTGATTTGTCATGATAGAAAAACAACATTATTGCGATTATTGTCGTACTCTGATCGTGACATTGGAATTCGACACTGACGTGGCTCACTTTTAAAAATGTTTTTTAGATGTGTGGCCAGCATAACCTGTCCCTTGGGCTTCGTTTCTTTGTTTGTGTGTGAAGATCCAGCGTAAGTGCCTACACAGTTGCACATTTGTGCCTTCTGATCTCATCTGACAGAGCTGAGAAAAAAAAGGTGGTGACAAAACACTGCTGATTTGCACAGATGTGGACTGTCCTAAGGGAGCCCTTTTGCGAACGCGCTTCATTGATTTCCCAACTGAGGGTAACTGTGGAGCCAGAGGTCACACCTCAGTGCCCTTGGTCTAATACTCACCCTTTTAGGGGAATAGGATGTACACAGTGAGCAGGCAACAAAGTGTAATATCACATTGTCCACACATGTCCACACTCATGCTTGAGGCTCGCTGGTATAAGTCTTTAAGATGAAGAGGACATTTCAGAAGTAGCTGGATAGACAGTTAGATAAATGTGATCCCAATAAGTAACCCTTGACATCCTGCGGTTAGTTCAGCAGTGGTGCCCTCAAGAGCTTTTGGTTCCTTCCTGGTAAGGGGCATTAGGAGCCACTACATCATCTGTCCCACACTGTCAGACCAGAAGTGGCATGCCATTCTACCGCTGCACATTTATCATGCCATTACTGCTGGGATAGCAAGCAAGGCCAAGGAAAGAAAAAAGGAAGGGAACATATATTTTTAATGGCATTTGGAATTGCTTTCAGTTGCCTGTGCCAAAATATCACGTACTGTTCATTGGACCAGTAGTTTAATATCATGGTGCATTCCATCATTGTGATCCCTCCATTCAAAATCATCAATCTGTTTGTCAAGTTGTGTAAAAAGGCACACAACCCGTTGTTCTGTTTTCTCTGATCAGCATATTGGTTTCAGTCCTGTAATAGTTTATGTGCACAGGCGAAATTGCATGATCTGTTTAAAATAGACCTCCCGCATAATATTGCAGTTAATAAGTATGCAACTTTTATTATCATTCCTGCCTGGAATACGTGTTTTTGCTTGGGTGAAACAGTAAACTACTGACATGCCCCCTTGTCCTGCCTTTGTAAAGACTCTTGTACAAACCCAAACGTGAAAGACCGGATTGATTTATAAATCTACCTCCTTCTGCCTGGACGTATTGATAGACTACTCGTCACACCGCGTCTCATTGCCAGTATTGATTGCGCTGTATTTCAGGGTGGAGGGGCCTGTGACCTCAGATACCTTTGTGGATTGCCTGGCTGTCACTCACTTCACATCAAGGGTCACACGCACCGCTCACACAATCCGCAGCACCGGCTTAAGATCATTCCTTCTACTGTAGAGCCCTCTGTCTGATTATCAGCTCCTTGGATCCACACTTACTCGTCAGCTGAATGTGGAGAAGTAGGAAAGGTTGAAAATGTGAATACATAAGGAACGACAAATGGTAGACACCTAATGAAGAGGTTAACAACATGAATTTCAAAGAAATACATTCAAGTAGCTGTCTTTGTGATGAAAACAATAGTGCAGGACTCAGGACATTTGAGGGGCAGGGGCCCCAGCTGTAAAGGGTACTTTATCAAGCTTTTTCTACTGGAAAGGCACCTTAGAGGGCATTTTGTAACATTTCATTTGCTCGAAGGGAGCTTTAGGGCACTTAATTGTCACCTGTAAGGACACTCCCAAGGTCACGGTATCATGTTTTGTCCAATGGAAGGGCACCTTGGTGTATGCCATGGGCAACTTGGGCATTTTATAACAGTTTGTTTACTTGACGAGCAACTTAGGGAAATTTATTGTGTTTTGTAGACTGTAAGGACACACTAGAGGGTACATAATCATATTTTGATACCCTCAAGGGGTATCTTACTGTGTTTGTCACCTGTAAGGACAATGTAGAGGGCACTTTATTGCACTTTCTCCATTGGAAGGAAACCCTTAAGGGCACTTTCTGAAAGGCCACAACGAGAAGGCACTTAGTCATGCTCAAACTATAACAGGGGCATCCAAAAGAGCACTTTCGCAACATGTTTCACAAACTAAGGGCAACATGGGGGCAATAACCCCCCCATCAATGGAAATATCACATGTAAATATGCCTGTATATAAATGCCTGGATGCTTACATGTGTTGACGTGCATGCAGAAGGGTTTTCGTGTGCTTTGTTTCCACTGAAGCCTGCTTGGTTTAGACTACTTGTGCCTCTGTTTGTGTTTGCGTTGGCATGTGTGGGACGGCTTGGGAAGTGTGACAGGTGAAGCCGACACCCAGACCTGCTGGGGCCACCTGCTCCCTCACTCGCGGCTGACGCAGAATGCGCCGGTTGTTGCTATAGGAAACAGGCAGGCCGGTAAGAGGGATTTCTTTTAGGCGCAATCTGGAGGACTGTGGGTGACCACTTTGTTCCTTGGGGCTGCAGGCATCTGTTGCCACTTTTGGTCTGGCACAAAAGGCAACATGTAATTAACTCCATTATCTCACCTGGCATTGTAAGTCTGGGTGCTAGCATATTCTTTCATCCTTTAATGGTGCGCAGGATGTAATAAATAGCAGAGTGTGCATCAGTCTGCTGCTTGCCTCTGTGGTATATTTCTGTCTCCTGCTTCTGTTTCATTGGAGCGCCTCCTCAGAAGCCTCCACCCCTTTTATGATGGTACCATTATAGCTCCTATGACTGTCTGTACTTCTCCCCCTCTTCTTTTTTTTTTTTTTTCCATGTACCTAAAGCCACTGAACATGGAGGCTTCCGCTGACAGCATATGCTTTTGCTGCCTGGCCACGTGACAAGAAGGAATCCTGCACGTGGAATTGAATATACATCCTGTTTGTCAAACAGGCAGGGAGCTACAAGGGCTGAACATATTTTGATGAAGCACTGATAATAGCTAATTATCAGACCAATAGCTGGTAAATAACGGAACAATGTGTATTCTGGTTCATTTGTATGAGACATTTGACTAGAGACTTCCTCAGAAAACACAACTCTGATCGATATAAGCTTATATTATACTGTAATATGTTTCAAGGTATCACATGAATAAAGGCTTCTTCTGATCATATTATAAACAAGGCCAGTAGTAGAGCCTGCATTTCAAAAGAAGGCGCCACTCTGCATTTATTATATAGAAAAGAAGCTAGTAAATTTGCATTTCTCAGCAGGACTGAGTAAAGGGAGGGAAAAAATGGGGAAACCCCCTTGAACCGAACAAAGCCTGCAGAGATTTTCAGCCTCACGGAAGTGGGCCTCACAGTGGCAGTGAGACGAATGGCATCCAATCTGTGTGTCATGAGTGAGACGTGGGCTAGTGTGGAATTACTCTACAACAGCACGCCCATTGGTTCAGAGAGGAAAAGACAGCTCAATCCGCTCCTGGGGGGAGAGGAGGGGGGCAGTGTGTAGAGATGAGGATCCTGGAAAGGAAGCATGGGAAAAAGACCACCATATCGCATGTGGAGGGAAAAAGCAGCAAAACACAGAGCTGAGCAAATGTGACAATAAGATAAGAGGAACAAAGGTGTATATTGCAGACGAAAAGCATGTATTAGACAATGGAGGCTTGCTATATAGTTGCCATGGAGATGAGCAAGTCTCCCAAGCCTCGTCATTTCTCTGACTCCTCCCGTGAACGCTGGGATAAAAATAGACCTGGGCAGAGAACAAAGAGCTATTTAAAAAGAAAAAGACAAGACGAATGAAGAAGAAAGGTTGTGGAAACAAAGGCACTTGTGTGTGCGTGTGTGGAAGTGCACGTTTTTGATTGGTGAATGAAATTATGGGAAGCAAACATGCTTCTCTGTCAAATGTTGTAGCGGAGTAAGTAACTGACATAGTCTCCTTGTCTAGATTAGGAAATCCCATCATTAAGATTTGTCATTATTAAAGCAATAGAGGAGCAATGTGAGGGGCTGCATGCTTTACTGGCAAAGTGGCTATGCATGCCTTGATAGTACATCTGTCTAATTCCAGTTGTCTTCAGTATTTATCATTATTATCATCATTAGTATTAATTGTAGTCGTAGTAACATCGAGGTCATTGTATTTATTATGTTTCAAAAGATATACATAACGTCAATGCTTCTGTCATTAATTTGAATTTTATTGTAATTTTTAACACTTTTTTTGTGCCTCTGAGCACCTTCTGCTGTATTAGTGTTGACATGTTCCACTTTTCTTCTTTGTGATGTCTTCAGACTACACACCAATTCTCGCAGGTTTTTAGTATCCAAGAAGATGTAAGATCAATTCTGGATTGCGTTTTGAGTAAATTATACACCTATAATGCATTGTACTAAGGAAATGGGGGACCTCCAACTAACAGCTTGAAAAAAAATTTAAATAAATTATTGGTGGTGGTGCAACCTCTTTAAAATAAAAAAATAAATCAAAATAAAAAAATTTAGAAAATAGAAATCTTAGCCGTGAGATTTAAATGACAGCATATTTCCAAATTTGCATTTTAAACAAATTTACAACTCCAGAAAAGACATGCAAATCATTTAAAATCTTCATCAATTGCACAACTCACAGCACAACCATACAGTGGAAAAAGATGCAACTAGATGACAAAGATATGAATTTTTCTGGGGGAAACTGAAAATGGATTGTACTAAAGCATCATTAGCTGGTGGCAGATATCTGTTGTTAACTAGCTTTTGCGGTTTGCTTATTATTAGCATCTCAGTTCAAATAACATGAGTTACCAGGTACCATGAAAACCACACAGAGCTATCATGACATTAAAACAATGACAAAAAGTTATGTACTTTAAGGGGAGGTCACAGCTGCAACATCACACACCTCAGTCGACAGTCACATTGGGCGTGACCGGTGATGATACAGGCTTGAAAGTTTCATTACTCCTAAAAGACTCTTAAAAGTGTGTAAAAAAAAAAAAAATCCAGAATTTAGAGATACCTCCATCTGCAACAGCAGTGACCAAAAAAACGCATTTAAAAATTGAATATTTTACATAGCACATATTCACAGCTGGAGAGGTGACTGTGAAGAAAGAAAAAAAAAACACACACTAAGACGGTTTTGATTAGTTTTATTTTGTTTGTCTTGTTTGAATGAAGCAAGTTTTGTAGTGCCTCTAATTAAGTAAGACACTTGAATTCAGAAGGTTTACGGTTGTATTTTTCTCCTTAATATGAATACTTCCTTTACTGGCATTTTGTGAGTGTCTTTACTTAATAGTCTCAACACTTAAAAGAGCTTAAATTTGCTTCTGGTATACATGTGCATGGAGGGCTATTGGGCTACCAGCTCTAAGGGTACAGAGTGTTATTACAAGACAAGACATGTTCAGCACAGCAAATGAGGTGTAAAAATTAAGTGCTGAAGACTGTTTTTAGCGCTAAGATGGGGTGATCAAGGGGTACCTGCCTGGACTGGCAGTGGCACAAAGATAGATCCGTCCATGGAGCCATCACAGCAGCATAAGCA
>KV751332.1:1000318-1034686 GCA_001698575.1 Mola mola | reverse complement strand
ATGACAAATGAATGACAGGATGGTCTAAGACATTGACTTCATGCTATGAGCATGCATATTGAATACTTTTCACAAGACCTTCAAAAGATATCTTTACAAAATAACAGTTTTCTCTAATGAATAATAATAAACACTGTTGTTTCTTCATCATTCTGCTGACTCATTAAACATTTTTAAAATAAGATTTCAATAAAATTATCAAATTAATAGCTAATAGCAAATTGTAAAATAATATCTTAAACTGCACTTTTAAAATGGTATAAATTCTTTAAAGTGGAATGCTTAACTCGTGGCAAGTGAGAAGGTGGCACTCAGTCCTTCTACATAGCATACCTTGTCTGCTTGCTGTATCTGGCTTCATGTGTGCAAGTTTCGTGTTCACCTGAACGCCATCAGAGCAACAAACCCAAAAATGAAAATGTGTTTACTCAGTTGACTCAGGGGAGAAGTGGAGGTCCAGTGAGAGACCCAGAAAATGGCAGGTGGCCCTGACTAACGGGAGAACTGCTGATGGGACACCCCATCTGCTGTCCCTGTTTTCCTGCCCAGTGCCCACATAGTGCCAACTTCTGTGCTTCCAGAAAATGTCCTGAGCTCCCTGCTTCCTAGCAACTTATTATTTCCACGAAAACCCACAATGTGCTGAATATTTGTACATTAACTCTATGAAATCAAATGGCAAAAGATGAGATTTTTGTAAAAAAAAAAAAAAAAGTCTTACACTAAAATGTAGTATTTGTGATAGTTGGGACTGTTCATTCTGAGGGATTTTATTCTGCATTTTTCTCTTAATTGACTTTTTACTTGCAATTCCTGAGCTAATTGTGCGTAAGAGGAAAAATCCAGAAAAAAATTTTAGCAGCTGAACTCTCCCTTTGAGCTAAGAATTTCTGTAATTTTTGTATTTCTGTATTAATGTAATTATTTTCATTATGAGGCTTCCTTTTCTCATTGTTTTCTCATCTCATCAATATTTTAAAAACCTCATATAAAGTTTCATTAAAAACTTTTATCAAGAAAATAGATGCATGTCTCGGTACCATTTTCTATCCCAGTTATGGACCCAGCAACAGCCCATCCATCCGCGGTCACTTCCATACACTTGGGGCTCCGAGTGACAAATGCAGCAAGAGCTGTCTCAAGTGCGGGTACGTTTTTCCCATTAAGGAGTGAGTAGAATTGTTCCCCTGGACCTCTAATTTGTAAAGTGCAAAGCATCACTCTCCTCCGCAGCATATATAATATCCTCTTTTCTCTTGTGCCACATTTATAGCTGTCATCAGTCACTTGACAGTACATGAGACACTAGAGTTATGATGATTATCATGAGAGTGCCCCTCCACTTCATTCCTTCATCCTCCTGCCTGGACCAGCAACATATGTATCAAACCTGCCTTTGCAGCACCATCTGGTGACCACTGCTGTGATTCAAGAAACCTTCTTGCATATGAATGTCAGGGAGAAAAAAATATTCAACCCCATTCAATGACTTTTCTCCCTCCGTGTAATACCACTCTGATCCTCTGGATGGTGTCTCAATCCTGTGTCCTTCCTCCTCACTGATGGTCTGGGGGATTTTATAACCCATGCATGGACGACCAACATGAGAATTATGATGCTTTTCTGCTTCATTATTAGCACAACCCTCCCCAAAACAATTTCTCTTCACTACAATTTGCCACTTTTATTGTTTCACCCGCAGCTCTGATTAGAGCTGCTGTTCATTCTGCATGTGGAGAGATAAATATGTACAGTTAGAAGTCACATGTAATGAAAACAGCACCATCTCTCCTATAATATTCTTGTTCCTTGGTTTTAATATATGATGCACATAATTGTGCAGTGCAGATATTAAAAGAAAATTTAAAAAAACAAACATTTATAGGTTTCGGTTTATAGTTTATTGTGATATTAAGGATTTCCACCAATGAACCAATAAACGTGGGGGGAAAAAAAGGCGTGTTTTCTGTATTCATAGACTTTTTCTTTATTTTTTGTATCCTCAGCTGTTACTCAGAGAGCAGCTGGTCTTCCAGCATTATCTCTTTTATTACCTCACTCTGAGTGAAGAAAAGCAAGTACAGTAAATGAGACATGATACTTATGTAGCCAACCCTCACCTCTGACCATTTTGAGAGGATGAGATGTCTATACGGGCTTTTATCATTATTGCTGGACTTATAAATTATTTGATACAAATGTGCATAAAATGAAATGACACATTGCACTGATCCTCACCAAATAAATATGTGTTTTCCGCTGTTTTCCAGAGCTCTAAGCTCTAGTCAGTGGCGACATTCCCTCCTGGTCTAATCCAGGAGAGATGTAGCTTGCCAAAAACAGTTTTTTGTAGCCACAGAGAAGGCTTTACTATGGGATGATAAAGTAGGTTACAGCAACTACGAGAATGTAGGTAGCACAATTTCAACACTGCAGGTTTAGGTAACTAACAGATGCTGAAACTGACATCAAATATTATGTTACAAAGACTTTAGGGTCATGGGAGAGCGTGCCCCAGATGTATATGTGCGAGGATTGGGATATATACCATGGAACAGGTTACCAGTTCACCAAAGAGCTGACATATTGAGACAACAACCATAACAACAGAAAATACTCACACTCACACTAATGGTCCAATTTCCAATCACACATTTAGATAACCAGCAGGTCTTTTGACAGCGGGAGGAAGTTGGAGCGGCTGGATGGGAAATAAAGGGAAACAGAAACAGAAAGGGAAATCAAACACAGGATTTTTGCTGTGAGGGGACAGCCGTTACCACTGTATCACTCTGTCACTGTTATTGCATTATTATTAGGAGCACTAGTGCTAGTAATAACATGCAAATAAATACCACATCATTTACAAAAAATGCAGATGAATATCAGAAAAATGTGTTTACCTACTCACGTTAACAAATCAAAACTCCACGGCAATGACTATGGCGTACGTTTCATAAAAAACATACGACTTCAAAACAAACAAACAAACAAATCAAGATTGACAAGGACAAAAGCAGGTTGGAAAGAGCAGCATAAAAGGACCATCATTAGACAGTCAAAGAGTGAATGTAACACGGGACCATATAAAGCCTACAGGACGAGGTAATAAGATATGTGTAGAAGTAATCAGGGCCTAGCAGAAAATCAAGCCCAGTGGTTTCAGTTGTCTCTTTTCCTGTTTTACTTTGTAGTACTTTTGCAGTTCTTTCCTCATGTCTTATGTCTTGTGTCGCAGGTTTGATTGTCTGCTCCGACCTGCATTTATATCTTCCTGCTTGTTCTCCCAGTGTTCTGGATTTCTTTCTCTTGTAGTCCTCGCCTGTTGATTTGGATTTTGGACCTTCTGTTTCTGCCAACCTTTAAGTATTCACTTTATGTGTTAAGTAAGTATCATTTGAGCTGCACCTGTTTGGCCTCCATAGTCAGCATTTGGGTTAAATTGCCATAACCATCTTGTCAAAAAGAGTTGCAAGTATACGCAGATCTGATATTATTATAGAATATGACAAAGTTATACCTTAACTTGTAACCTGACCCATAGCACGTATGTTAAAAAGTATGCCGATGTTTCACTGTGCTTCACTCTGGTATCAGGGACTCAAACTGCTCTTATATCAGTGCCATCACTTTCATCTTTATTTTCAGCAAAATAAATTTAGCTCCGCTAGACACAAAGAACCCTAAAAATAAAAAAAGAAAGAGGAGGCTTTTTTAGACCAAAAATCAAACATTGTTTTTGTCCTCAGAAATCAGACCAAAAACATATTCTCTGTCTCTGTTTCTGTCTCATTCTAAAGATCAAATCATGACTGACTTATCAAAAAACGAAGCACAGTATTAAGTTTGGGATCATTTGCATAATTTGTCTAAGCAACTATAAACACTAAAGGGAACTTTTGTGTCGTGGAAGAAGTTAAGCTGATCATTTCAAATAGCCCTTTTTTTTTTTTTTTTTTACATGATTTGAAAACAAGAACTTTATCCTTTTTTCCTAAATCATTTACGCAATCAACAGCAATTAATACGTAGCACCCCTGCCTCTGCAAAGTAAACCAGAAAAGTATGACCCAAAATGGGGGTCAACAACATTTTTTCCGTGACTAAGAGAAGACACCGAAGAGCTAAAAACAAGTCTTAATAATTATGAAATGTATGTTGTTTTTTTTATGAGATGATACTGGACTAACATGTTAATGTTGTGCAGACGATTACTTTACTTTACTAATGCATATTATTCTCCCTTCTCTTGTCTGTCTGTCAAAATATGAGCAATGCAGCCCTTTCACTGGTTGAGGAATGCGGACTGAATCCTAGATGATGTACAACCTGTACTGTTTTATAGATGACAACAACATAACAGCGTTCTCAATTTTTTTTTATAATGAGATGGATCGACGCCCTGTGGCTACAAATTAGGTGGGAAGAATGTACAACAAACCTGAGACACCTGAAGGGGCACCAGCCTGCTGTTCATACCATAATATATTAACGGTAAATTTACCTTTACAGTTAATGATTAATTAGCTAATAATGTGCTTACTTTGGAGCAGTAAGGACCACACACCTCCATCTCTGTAGAAGGGAGAGTCTTGGCTAGAGATATGGAAATATTACACAAATTAAAGCATCATGACAGCGCATAACTAATTAATTTAAATCCAATATTTAATACCTGTAATGAATTAGTTGAAGAGAGAAACCATTTTGAATAAAAAATGAGTAAAAGTAAAATGACATTTAATGAATGAAACATATTTATTTTTTTATTGTCTAAAAGTAAATTGACCTGAAAAAGCACTGAGGGACATTCCTCTGCCGCCGCATGAAATTGCCCCAGAAAAAAACAAAACAAACTCAAACATCAGTATTTGGGTTAGCGTTCAGACCTCTAAAAAACAAAGTTTTTTTTTCTCTCCTATTATTTTATATAATTTTTTGTGATATGTTTGATAATTAAATTGATAGGATCCACATCTGGATGTAGATATCTCTCAAAATTTTTCATGAAAATCCCTCCAGCAGTTTTATGTCCATGATTGAAAACTGATCCAGACCCAGAATCTGGATCATTGATTGGGATCGCTACCAACATTGAATCAATTCATCCTTGTGTCATGCAGCAGTTTCGAGTTTCATCCAAATGTGTCCTCAACTTTTTGAGTTATGCTGATAATGAATATAGATACAGTATTAATACAGTTTTTTTTATATAAAACAGCTAATAACTACCAAAATTAATACTAGTCTACTAGTCAACTTGACAATGAAAACTCAGATGTGATGACTGTAATTCATGATGTTACTGTGCTGGCTTCAGTGGAAACATGAGTTGTTAACTATTCATTTAGCAGGGACCTCCTGGGCCATGGCTAACGAGGCCTTGCAGTCAGGATGTTCGCAGTTGCATGTTAACAGCGTCCCTCCAGACAACAGCAGCACTGCAATGGATTTGTTCTATTCTCCAGCTTACTGTCTCTAAAATTTATCGCAAACGCAAAAAAAAGAGAGAGAGGGAGATAAAGCTGCCTCATTACCGCTCTCAGAATTAAATTTCATGGTGAAGAGCTAGACTAAAGAACTGCCTCGGTACAGCCAGATTCTTGACAGCCCCCCCATCGCAGAAAATGCAGTTATTCACACCGCATCTCCCATAGCTTACACTGCAAAAAGCAAAGCATAGCTTCTCCCATCATCTAATTTCCCTGGGGTCTTTATGAAGGAGACTTTAGAGATGGGTACAAGCTCCATACGTACACTCCGGCTGCTGTCGTGTGGTTCGCCTGTGATAAAAGCCTCTCGTTTTCTACCATTCTGTATTCACAGCAGCAGCATCACTTTGTCTTATTGGTTATGGAGCCACTGGTTATGTGGTAGAGCTCTCTGTGCTCACACATGAAGGACACACACCATTTAAAATCATATAAACCTGTCGTTCTCCCTCGAGACCTCTTCTTGGTAGGCCAATACATTATTTGATGCTCTTGGGTGGTCCTCCATATTTTGTCCCCTCGGACTGCATATGGCACTTTAATCAGACTGAGGAGTACATGATTTACATTCACTGTCACTTCTTCTCTCCTCTATCACCACGCCAGACACGGCCAAGGTCGCTCTGCGTCCGAATCCAGCAGATTAGTCCTTCCAGTCTTTCTTATGAAGAGTCGCTGTTAACATGAAGAACTCCTCCGCTCTGCCCTTTGTCTCTGAAGGAGACGAAAGGCTGCACGTCACACCAGGCCCTCAGCCCGTGTCTGGAACCTTTTATTGTCTACAGGACAACAAGATGGGCCCCTTATGAAGCATTCCTTACACTGTCCTCATCGTAAAATAATGGCAGTCTTATATATACAGTATATAAACATTCTTATATAACAGTGTGAAATTTAACAGCACAGCCAACAGCAACTAATGTAACTCCTGAGATAAGAAGATATTAGTTTAAAGTTATTTGTAGAGCTGGAAAGAAGCCAGGCCATGAGAAAGACACTCTGAAAGTAACAGATTGTGTTGTAAATACGATGATCAAAGTTTAAATGTATGAAAGCTCTATCCAGCATGTCAGTCTCACAAGATATTTAAAACCGCTCTGTAGTCTCTCTTTGCTCTCGTATCACATTAACAAATATTCAGTACTTTCACAAAAATTGTACGATTTACTGGTTTCATAAAGTTAACCAGCGCACCCCCAGGCTGTGTCTGATCTGAAATACACATTTCCATGGAAATAATCAGAGACACCTGCTTAACAGTGGCACCAATTGATCAATAAACAGGAAAATATGGCTGTGTCCGAAATCTCATATTAACATCAACTGTATTTGCAGAATAAAACTTTATGTGAGAATTTTTCATATGTCCAAAAACATAGCATGAACCCAAATGTATATGAAATTTGAACTATTTCCAGTGAAATATTACAGAATGGAGGGACTAGACACAACCCTAGCGTTGATATTTCACAATGCAAATCAGTAATGACAACAGACACGCAGACCATCATGGATGGAGACCAGGAAAGCTCTGCAACCTCAAAAATGCTTCAATTTTCAGTTTAAAGTTTCACCTTGTCGGGAGCGATATATTTTTATTGTAGCTAATCTTCATCTGGTCGTAGTTTTATGCATGGAGGCCCTCTTATGGTTGTGAATTTGTCAACTAAGGAGCTTGCTAATGGGAATCAACATTAGGATGAGTGATGTCACCATGTTTTGATTTTGATAGCGTGAGTTTTGAAAAAAAAAACAATCTAGTAAAAGTATGCTGTCCCTGATTATCATGGTCATGCATATCCACTTACAACAGGAAGTGGCACGATACATGCACTTTATCCCCAAAGATAGTATGTATGAGTTGTATATTACAATGTTTGTACTGATTCATAATTTCTGTTTACTGACAATATTTCGAAAGTGAATAGTAAGTGAAAATTCTTTAAAAGAATGGAGCCTTACAGAGTGAAACAACTGCTTGGTTACTAATTTACCCTGATTTCAAGGGAGAGTAAAATGTATCTCGCATGAGTTTAAGACAATAACATGTTGCCACTTCCTCCCAGTACACAAAAATTAAGTGAAAACATGAGCGCTGCCATCTTCTGCTGGTGGTGGAATGCCAGAATCCTGCCCATACACCCGCCTGCACAATTGCAAACAGAACTCAGCTGTCAACATCACTGTTTCATCCTGTGTAAATAGCATTACAAAAATAAGCCAAATTGATTTTTTTTTTTTTTTTTAAATGAAGACTTGATCATGCACCAGCGTGCTAAGAACTACCTAAGACAACAGATGCCATATTTGGGGCAGGTGGGAATCATTTGAGAATACTTTAATATTATTTCAAAGTTTGGTCAATGTTCTACCTGAAATATTGGAGGAGGAGGGGTTTGGGATCTGTACTGCAGCCAGTCATCAAGGGGTGATTGTGCTTCTTTGACTTCACATTTGGGAAGCTCTCACGTTGTCCATGTTTATTTACAGTCTGGTTTGGAAGTCAACTCAGGGGTCATCAGAGTCATTTAAAGGTCATCATATTGTATTTGTCAGTATGAGCATAAACCAAACACTCACTGGCAATGTACTCTGTCTCTACTTTTCTGTTCTGTGTCCATGGAATTCGTTCATGGTGTGTAAATGAATTTGTCTCATTTTTGTGGCACAAAGCATGTGAGACACTCGTTCAAAGATATTCGTTCATGAAAGTGGTTAGCAAGCAAAACCAATCGGATTGCAAGTAAACACTTTCGTTATTGATTAATCTGCCCATTATTTAGTCAGTTCACCCGTTAGCTGCTACATCCATGAAATGTGAATGAATAAAGGTTCCCAAATAAAAGCTCTGCAGTCTTTTTGTCCAACAAACCACCCGAATCTCAAAAATATTCAGTGCGCAATGACATAAAATGTAACAAACGTTGGCTAGAAAATGCAGCCAATTTTTCATCATGATGAAAGCTCAGGCATTATTAATGGACACGTATAATATATTTTATCCTCTAAACCTGTGATTTTGCAATGACATTTCAAAATGTCGTTTGTGAAAATGGCCATGGTTGTGAAGCTGGAGTATGGAGGTGAATATATCACGAACAGAACACGAGCCTGCCTCAGAAATAAGAGGAGAGTGCAGAAAGTTGCTGTCAGAAGGCAAACTAGGAAAAAAGCTAGCTCCCTAATTTATTTAGGATGTTAGATGCTGATAAGAGAAACAATTACTGCAGCAATAGGCAGTGATTTCACTTTGTGCTTTGGTGCTACAACAGCCCAAATAACAAGGCGACGGATCCATAATGCTATGTAGTGTACCAAAGTGAAAAAGTCTCTAAGTGAATACGAAGGCTCAATCAAACAGAGTGCATGCAGGAGTAAGAGCTTTACAGTCAGTAAAATGAAAATGCAGTCTGCACTCCTACACTGTGTTAAAAGACAAAAAAAACAGGTGAACATATAGTAGCAACGTAATAAAGCAGTAGAAAAACATCATGAGAGAAGTGTAAACTGACTAGAATACCTTCAGCTTTGCCACCCAGCAGTGCTTCCCCTCACAGCTTAGTATTACCGCTGTGAGGGGAAGAATACAATTAAATGATCATGTGTGTTGTGCTCGTACCCAATCATTGAGGATTGTCATACTGTAATAAATGGCAAAAAAAGGTGAAAAAGATGAGGAAGGAGAAAGGGCACATGTAGAGAAATAGAAGAGCTTTTGTACTTTAGTCTGAGAGGGAAAAATAGGCTAAGGCTAATGCCTACCATTGTAGTTCAGCACATGATAAGAGTGTGCGGGACTAATTGCCTGACCAACTGTGCCATTAGGTCTGAAAAATAATATCATTTTCCAGATTCAAGCTTTGTCTTTGCTATGTTTTTTACATCTGCGAACCTATAAATCTTTAACACGCTAAAATCTTGAGTTTTACATGAACCATGAAACTATACAATTTGTGTTTCAGTGGATGATAATTATCTAGAAAAAGTCAAATCAAAACATGCATTATTCTAGCACAGCATTTCAATAATGACTGTGACAAAAAGTGTTAATATACTAAACATCAGCAGCACAGCAATGAGAAAATCACCCATGCAGCATATAACCAGGTTCAAACACTAAAAGATTAAACAGTGCTGGCCTTTCAGCAAAATGTCGACAAAATGTATCGTAGACAAAATGAATTCATGTCAAGCTGATCGACAGTTTCACTTATCCAGCATTTCAGCATGGATTAGTTTTCTGGACTTAGATTAGATTTTTGCAATTTTGAGTGAAACATCTCATCACCACGTTTTGTGGAGACTGTGATGACATTCGGTGTGGACATTATTATGAAAAGTAACACCTGGACACTCAAGTCCATGTAGCACATAGCACTAAAATTTTAAGACGGCCTCTAATGAATGTTTAATGTGTATATAGGGTGTTCTTTTTATGTACTATGACACACATTATGACCAATATAAGCAGTCTGTCTCATGGCTGAGGAAACTCTGCTGCGTTGTGCAATCCACCAATGACAGTCTCAAAAAATTAATTCAGACAGCCAGGCCCTTCTACCAAGAAAACCTAAGGAACCAACTCAACATTGGCTTTAAACTGTAGGAAAATACTCACCAGTATGTATCAACTTGCAGGTGACTTTGTGCAAGTAGCTCTTCCTCTTCTTTCTGGAATCCATTACTCTAATGTTAAAACTTGTCACTGTGCAATGTAAAGTAGACTAGTTTAAGGTCTACTCAGTTTCAAGTCCAGTCGTCACATTTTACGCAGATGACAAGGTTATATATACACATCTGCCAAGTCACCTAGTAGGGCCGCTTAGGTCCTGACTGCATGCCTGAAAAAAAAAAAAGAAAAAAACTGTTTCTATGCGTGTTTCTTAATCAGTATACAAAATGAAGAATTATAGGAGGTCACTGAATTTAAGCTCATAGGAGTAATTTTAGATTCACAACTTAAATGTAAAGATTTCAAAAGCAGTAAAAAATAACCTTAATTGTTTCAAATTAATAATTAATTATATACCTTCTCAGGCTGCTCAGCTGTTTATGTGCTCGATGATTTTTTCATATTTTTCTTATTGTATGACAGTTTGGGCTCTAGCAGTGCCATCCACACCGCGAAATGTGTCATCTTTATATAATCAGGCACTGAAAATAATAGAAGAAAACAGTCTTTTACAGTCTGGTAAAACTGTCATATACCTAAAAACATTATTTAATGAGCTTTGAGAGCGTCACTCATCTCTGTTTCCTCAAAATAATGTTCAAATCTAAACATAGTTTGGCCCCAGAGCCCTGGACACACCCAAGGACAAGAAGTAACCAGTACCATAATGAACGGTAACTGTTAAATACCACATCATAGAACCACATTTGGACAGTCAGCTTTCTCCATAAAGGGCTGTCAAGTCAGAAACACATTACCAACTGAAATCAAATTAAATGCAGATATTAAAATGTTCACAACAATGGTTAAGTGCTGGTTGAAAGCGAAACAAAGCTAACCTAATTTTGGCTTAGTGTATCTTAATGGAGGTTACATTTGTCTTGTAAGAGGATATGTATGATATAGTACAGTACACGTGTTGTGGTATGTATATTTTATTGTGTTCTGTGTAGTGTATTATGGTTTAGCATGCTAGTCAATGATGAATGTGTTGATTTTTGCTGTACTTGTAAAATGTCAATTAGGTACAACAGCTGAAAACTAGCAAGGCTATAAACGGTCTGTGCAGTAAATTGGTTCCATTCTCTGCATTGGAATACGTTAAACTGTATCCACGTTATTGAATTAAAGAAAAATAAAAAATGGAAATGGGTTTTTAAGGGTCTAATTAATGGCTAAAGCAAGACTTTAATAAGACAACATTTTTATGTTTTCCCAAAGGCCTTGTACCTAAACCTGTTGTGCATGTTTGATAACTGTGCTTCTTCAGAACAGCCATTCATGTTTGCTACATGATGAATTGTAAGAACTATCACCTGTCATCTTATCACTCCAGCTTGTTTGCATGTTGCTGTCAGGATTTAAATGAAACCAACATTGGCAGAATATAAAGAATAAAAAAACATGAAAAAAAATACTTTTTTGTGTATTTAGTGTGTATTAGACATTGGTTAGATGCAATTTTTTTTTACATTTGTTGAAATCATTTTACATTCCAACAGCAATGTTTTAACTTTAAAAAGTTAAAAAAAAATAACAACTTTTAAGTTCATGGAACTTTGTAAAGAAACAACACATCATTAAAAAGTTTTCTCAACTTTTCAAATTTAAGGAACTCAAAACTTTAAGAAGCCAGACTGAGGATGTCACTGTGTACTGTGACCCAGTTATAAGTGATAAAACTAAGTGACTCATTACGCCAGTTGATATTTTAAATGAGTCTTGCTATACGTTCTAAACAGCAGATAGCACTGATGCTATATACTGTGACCTTTTTTTTAAGGTCTTTTCACACTGTGCAGGACTCACCGCTTCTGTCTTTTCGATGAGTGAAGTGCGGCAGAAGGAAAGTGATTTCAAACCAGGTGACAATAGAACCAAGAAGTCGTCAAAATGACTGTCTGAAAGGGAAGGGTGGGGTGGAGCTATGGAGCAGAAACTAGGAGAGGAAGGGGAGTGCATTTGCTTTAAGAGTCTCATAACTGAATCCCAGAAGATACAAAACCCAGCTTTAAAACATGTTTTTTATTTTCTCATTTACTAAGAAAACAAAATGTGCATTGTTTTGCAGTTTAAAAAGTTTATATCTCCCCTGGCTCACAAGAGAAAAGAAAGGTTATCTTTAATTTCAAATGAAAACATAAGTAAAATTACAGTATTTTTTTTTTTTCTTTTTGTCTAAGAAATAATAAAAGGGTGCCTTTTCATTTACAGTTTGCCTTAAATCTCATTTTGTTAAAAAAAAAAAAAAGTGGGAAAATCATGAAATTGTTTCCCTTGTCCTGACATTAAATTTTTAGCTTAAAAGAATCACTTTTGTTTTTACAGTGTCAATCAAAGTGACAAAAGAAAGGAACACACTGGGCGTGTAATAAACCTACTTGGTTTTTTTTAATCAACCAATACCCGTGTCCTCATTGTATTGTCTTCTACGGCCAAAATCAGTGCTAACATGCTGGCTTAACATCCCTGGGCACTAAGGCTTGCAATCATTATGACAATTCATGTTTCTTCCATGTAATTGAAACATGTGGGAGCTAGATACAGTTAACAATTGCAATGATGCACTGTATCGTAAAATGAAGCTGAAGCTGAATCTGTAATATTACCATTTTATACCATCTTGGGGAAAAATTAATTAGAGGAGTGCTTTTTTTGAGAAGTTTTTAGTGTGGCCCAAGTCCACCCTCATTAGTACAGGTTAAGTAGGTAATCAACTGAAAGAGTGAGGGGTCTGTTAGTTAGTTAGGCATTTCGCTCACATTTGTGACACTGACTTGTTTGTGGAGGTATTTATTGTTGTGCTCACAACAATGCTCAGCTGAACGCTCTCCCAAGGACTTCTTCACGAGCCTGAAAAGAGTTGTTTTTCAGTCAGATATTTTCACAATCTGGCTTAGTCTTCACAAATGCTTCACCCAGCACAGGTCTGATGACCACTCTATTGTGTAGTTTTCACCATATGAAGATATTTTAGCTCTCAGAAATCTCTATCTTTTACTGAGAAACACACCTCAGCAGCTGATGTTCTAATAACACAAACAGCAGCATGTCTGGGGATTCTTGTTAAAAAGTACATAAAAATGTAGTTTTAGTACCAGGCTCCTGTGATACCCTTTTTATTTTCCTGCTATCACATTTGTTGCAAAAGAATGAAATCCCCAATTAATTATTATAATTATTGATTATTGGCATGAATTTTTGTTTGTTGTGCATTGGACTGAAATTCTTTTCAGCATCACGGTCCACTTTCAGCAATGAGAAGCCCTTCTCCTGTGCCAAGCTGATGGGATGTTCCCAGATAAAGGAAATGCCCAACAAGTATTCCTATAATCAGCTGTGATAAAACATTTGGCAGGTGCTTTGCCGCTGGGAGAGTCCCGCACCCACAGCTGGGTCTGATCCAATCTTGTGATGTAAACCTTGGGAGGTTTACTTTTCACTTTTATTTTTTTAATGGAATCACATTTTGCATGACCATGTCGAAGATGAAGGCTGGGTGTCAAAATCTACAGCCTCTCCCTGACTTATCAAGCTGTGCTCAGTGTGCCTGAGCGCTAACTTGCCAGACAAGCAAGTCAGCGCTCAGCGGCTCCTTGGTGCTTATTGGAAAATAGAAGTCAGGAGATAAATATTTTAGCACAAAGAGTTCATACCCTTTCTTCAAAAAGTCACTCCCAAAAAACTCCTTATTCCTGAAATTGTAGAGCCTACAATTCTGGGAAATAGTGCATAAGTTACAACATACCAGAGTTCTCCTTTAAAGATCTGTTCTGCTGATGCAGAGGACAAATATCTGAGACATTACAGGCAGTAGCAACATTGACTTTTTTTTTGTAATTAGCTTAAAGCTGTACATTAATGAAAACTAAAAAATTCTGAATTCTGCCCTTGCAAAGTCAACACAGTAATAGATAGTTTAAAAAAAAGAAACAATGAAGGCACTCCATATCAAAGTGTCTCTGAAGAGAAGAAGTAAGCTAAAAGTGAACTTTTCAGAGGTGATGATGCACACTGGCTCAAAAGGAATGAAAGTCTGAAGTGCTCTGTCTGAAGCAGCCTGGAAACTAATGTAAAGAGGCTCACAAGTGGCCAGTGGCCTCATGTTGTACTGATTGCAGGAGGTGGAACCGGTTGCAGCTATGAGCTGAGGAGAAGCTAAACTAATCCAGCCAAGATGAGATGAACGCATGGACAGAAAGACTGAACCACTCTCTGCTCTCGATCATTAATACGGAGCTTGGAATAGGAGTACTGGTGGCTCAGCTATCTAAAGTAAGTACCATGAAAGCACCAGTCTGGTCCAGACCGGGACTATTCATGCATACCAACCTCTTGTCTCTTGTTTCTCTCAATCCATCCTGTCAGTCACTCGAAGCTAAAGAGCAAAGCTAAATAAAATAAATTAGATTTAAAATAAGTGAAATATAACATTGGCCTTGGTAAAACAAGGCCTTTAGCAATCACAATCATCTTTACAATTCCAAGTCTTTTTCCTCTTTCAGCTTTACCTAAGTTTTTCTAAAATTCGCCACAGCGAATCATCCTCTTCCATCTCTCCCTATGCTCTGCATCTTTTTCTCTCACACATCTGCGCGTCCTCTCTCCCCACATCCATGAATCTCCTCTTAGGTCTTCCTCTTTGCTTCCTGCCTGGCTGATCAATATTTAGCCTCCTTCTACCAATATATTCACTGTGCCTCCTCTGCACATGTATAAACCATCTCAATCTGGCCTCTCTAACTTTGTCTCCAAAGTGTCCGACCTGTGTTGTCCCTCTGATGTGCTCGTTCCTAATCTTGTCCATCCTTGTCACTCCCAAAGAGAATCTCAACATCTTTAACTCTGCCTCCTGTCTTTTGGTCAGTGCCACTGTCTCCAATCCAGACAACATTGCTGGTCTCATTACCCTCTTGTAAACCTTTCCTTTCACTTTTGCTGCTACTCTTTTGTCACAAATCACTCCTGACACGTTTCTCCACCCTCCCTGCACTCACTTCTCTTTACCACACTCCCTGTTGCTCTGAACATTTGACCCCAAGTACTGAAACTCATGGACCTTTCCCACCTCTGCTCCCTGTAACCTCACTGTTCCACTTGCCTCCCTTTCATTCACACACATGTATTCTGTCTTGTTACGACTTCTTTCCAGCACATACCTTCACCTCTCCAGGTTTTCTTCCACCTGCTCCCCGCTCTCACTACAGATCACAATGTCATCTGCAAACATCATCGTCCACAGAGATTTATAGCAAAAATGAAGGGGCTCAGGGACGATCCTTGATGCAGTCCCACCTTCACCTTGAAGCCATCCGTCACTCCTACAGTGCACCTCACCACTGTCATACTGCTCTCATACATATCCTGTACCAGTTTAACATACTTCTCTGACACAATGCAACTCTTTCTGACATTCTCTATACTATTCTCAAAGCAAACATGGCATCTGTAGTGCTCTTTCTTGGCATGAAACCATACTGCTACTCACAAATCATGACTTCTTCTCTTAGCCTCGCTTCCACTACTCTTTCACAAATGTTCATTGTGTGGTTCATCAGCTTTATCCTTTTGTAGCTGCTACAACTCTGCACATCACCCTTGCTCTTAAAGATCAGCACCAGAAGACTTCCCTTAGAGATTCTCTTACTGTCCAAGATCATATTGAACAGTTTTGTCAATAACACAACTGCCCTTTCTCCTAGACACTGCCATACCCCCACCAGTATGTCACCTTATCTTTACAATACCTATCTTTATACTGCCACTGTCACTTTGCGCAGTGGCAGTATTGTAGCCTATGAGGTTTATCCAAGGCACGATTATTGCTAGTTGAAAACATCTATACAATTCCATGTAATTGTCAATAAATAAAGATTGCATCCAAAAGTAGATTACAGACAGCCACCTTGAGGTGTGAGCAGCCAGCGCTAACAATCCACCATCAAAATGTATGTCCTTCTACATTAACCATGTTGCTGTTTGTGACTAGATCCCTGACAAGCTCTCACAATTTATACCCTGTTCCACCATCTGTACCGCCACAGAAGATTCACTGTCGAGGCAAGCGGTATAATGTGAAATGACACGCACTGCAACACGTCAGTCCTCCCTCTGCTGAAGAGGGATTTTGTTTAACATATATTGTTGGAGAGGGACTGGATGGCTGTTACATGTAGTCATCTTTGTATTTTTACATGTTTTATCCTGGACTAAACTGGGATGATGCCTCCGAGCATGCCTTATTATCTGTTTTATCTGTTTATTATGTGTTCTCATCCACACAAAACGAACACAAAACACTATAATTGGACGCAAAATGAACACCTGTGTTCAAACAGTCTTCAGTGACCCTTGGAATATTTTAAATGGATTTATAGGCATTGTTGTGAGCGATAGTGTTTTGTTTTGTTTTTTTTAATAATGTACTTAAATGATCTTGGGTTATTCATGAGATTCCACTCTCTTGTTTATGTCCCACTAGACATAAACAAGGGACTATAACAAGGTAATCCAGGCGAGTAGTCTTTTGATATTGACATGGGAGCATTAGTCTCAGTTCACAGAATTCAGAGAAAATCCACGGTCACAAAATACAGTATAATGTCATTTCCCAGTATAAATTCTCTGCATCTGCAGAACGCTGCATTACAAAAATTACCGTATAAAACATAACTTAAATACCCAATGCTGACAGCTGCTGGGAAAGAATGCAGACATTCTGTACACTGCAGAAAGTCAAAATCGTTAAAAGTGGAGATACATAAAGCAAAAACAACTTGTGTATGTACAAGGTCTATAAACGCAGCGATCAGACTTTAGGATTTTCAAAGTCACTGGATCACTGTGCAATTGACACTACACAACTTGCTGTCTTGTGATCAGGAGGCTTCCAGTCGTTTTCAGTGTCTGGAAACGGGAATCACACGCTAAACCATCCTTCACCAAGAGTCTAGTCTGGTTTCCAAAACTATGTTTAAACTGTTCCAAGGCATAAAAAATGAAAAATGGCAGTGGAAATTATGAGCAAAAGGCAAATATCAAAATTGAAATAAAGAAATAAGTGCTGTGGTTTGTTCTAAAACCCAGGAAAATAAAGATTAAAAACTATCGGCGAAAGACTGGACTGGTGGATGTGGACAGCATGGGTTGTTTGTTCTACAAAGCAACCTGCCTTGTTTGTTTATGTTCTGGTTGTCAACCTCAAATACTGTCTATGATTTTCCCTACTTGTTTCCTGCGCTCTCACTGGCTGTATTTGCCAACTCGAAATCTACAAGGACGTGTAGACTTTTCGGTAAGTTCACACATAACAATTGGTCTGGGGTCTAGTCTGGGTATTTTGTTGACTTTTTTTGTTTTTTTAGTTGAAAAGACCAAAGTCCATGTCAAATTAGCTCTTTGCTACCACAAAAAAAACAGCCTGAAACATCTAATCTGTATTTTAGTCTGTGACTTTGTTACATAACTAAGTCACACTGTAAATAATGTGCACTTCATGGCTAGTCAGGCACCGTCTTTGGCAGAGCTGTGGTTTAAGACACCTTGACAGGGGAAATAGCTCCCTACAAGGAGATGCCATGATTTTATCTGCAATGGCTAATTCCCTTTTACACTTGATGTAATTTTTATCGCAACTACAGCAACATTTTTAACTGCTCATGAATATGAGTTATAGTAAGGGTCATGACACATTTTTGACACACATTAAGCAACTGACAAACCACAATAGAGCAGGGCAGCTGATCAATCAGATCACACGGAGCGTGTTCAGGAGCTTTTTAAAGTGACAGGAGATAAAATAGAGTGTTTCAGACAAAGGGTGAATGGGGTGATGCTGCAAAGGACAGTAAGTGAAAGATTTGAAAGATAATTTTTGAATATTAAAGCCTGTAAATGTATTCTTTTATTCTTTTTTGAAAATCTATATTTTAACTTGATAATGTAAAATAATTTGGCCACTTTAAAACAGTCCATTAAAGGTATCACGTTGTCATGTTAGAAATAAAACCTCAGGCACAACAGTGAAATAAGTGCAGTATGTATTTATATGATCAGCAAGTTTCTGCCAGCATTCTTTTCTTGCTTTACTTGCAGTAGTGATGCTTTTACAGTATTTTTCTCTATCATCACAGCTGTCTATTAATCTCTCTTGACTAAAGGAGACTTGTGACTACCTTATTTTGTGCAGAAGAAGAGTCATGTGACACACCATATATCCCTTTTTATAAGGACTGGACAGAGCTCAAGCAGAGCCGAGGTTAAAAACAAAACTGCAAACTGTGCTTATGACACTCATCATCCCTGACCAGGGTTTTAGGGTCTGTCGAGCCAGCACCCACAAGGAAAACGTTGACTACGTTGAACTTGCCAGAGTGATATGGAGAGGGCAGAAATAGAGTATCTGCAGCTTGTAACAAGGGCCATGGTACAGGAAAAAGTCATGCTACACCAAAAAGAAAAATGTAGAAGTGCTGGTACTGCATACTATCTTACTTTCACAGCCTTAAAGTGCTTGAGTAGTTCATGTCTCCCAAAAAACTCCTTGAGTCAGTGTAAAATGATCTATCTGACAAAACTAGACCATGTCTGTTTTGAATGAAGGGTTGGTGATAGAAAAGTAACAAAAAAAAAAAAAGACAAAAAAATGCTTTGTGTGCAAAATGGTCTTTTGTTTTTAAACTTTGTTCCCTTTTCTGTGCACATCTCTAGCAATCTAATATTTCGTGTGTTGGTACCCTGAGAGTACGATGTTAATAAGCTGCTTGACTTGGGACACTACATGAAGCTCACTTGTTCTGTTTTCACAGCAGCGAGGGCACCAAAAAACGCCTCACATGCAAGTTGTGTCAGGTACCAGATCTGAGGGATCCAATAATGCAGAGACACACAGGGAACTTTCTAAATTGGTAGTCGTTTTAATAATGAAGGCCAAAACCAGGAATTCAAATTATGCGAAGGTACAGATAAGGATAAGGCAAACTCGGCAATCAGAACATGAAATACAGATCGGACACAATGAGACTTACACAGAATAAATTCTGGAACGCTCGCAAGGAAGACAAGACAATGTGG
Source organism: Mola mola (assembly GCA_001698575.1). Lineage (NCBI taxonomy): Eukaryota > Metazoa > Chordata > Actinopteri > Tetraodontiformes > Molidae > Mola > Mola mola. Next base: position 1,015,450 of record KV751332.1, on the reverse strand, counting down.
CACAGGAGGAAGGGAACACAGGGGTTAAATACACGAGGGAGAGGTAGACAATTGGACAGAGGTGAGACACATTAGGGAGAGGGAGTAATCAGACACACCTGAGGGACAAGACTAGACAGGAAGTGGGGAATAGACACATAGGGATTTCAAAACAAGAGGGGAAACACTGACTGACCGTAACAGACAGACACTTTACACTAGCGGACCCTGACAAGTGGAATAGAACCCCACAAATTATGCTTCGATGATGACAAGTTAGAAAAAAAAAATCCATAAGTCCGTGCAACATTCAGGTACTTCAGTTTTCTCCACTATAATTCCAATGACCTAAATACTAGTAAGATAAAATTGATTTGCTAGTTTGCATAATTTTCTGCATGTACATGCCTGTGTTGTTTGTTTTCCTGTCAGTGAAAAGATTTGGAATGATGCATTCACAAGGCCATTTTATTTCATTCTACTATTTGATTTAACTGCAAACCTGCAACCATAGAAAATGGGCATATGTTTATATTGTGTGTAGTTAAAACAAATTGCATAATATTTGTGAAGAGTTTGATGACAGAAAATTTAGTAATTAGATTTACAAATCTGTGTTTATTTTTGCATTCTGTACTAGTTTAATTCTTTGACCCGCAGAAGGACCAAACTATTTAAAAGGATGGGCGTATTTAGTGGGAGCACTGGGCTGTCACGTGTGACTGTGTGGCAATTGGGAATGGAAATGGGCTCACGTAGGATGGGTTGACTCTTAATCTTACAATAATGATGGCCTTGTGTCAAAATAGAACAGGAACATTCACACAAATATTCTGCCCAGGAGCTAAAAGCATTCTCGACATATCATGTCCACTTGTACACTTGTTGCACTTGACACTATCAGGGATATCTCTTAGTTTTGCGTATTCAGAATTGTTCAACAATTAAAAATTTAAGACTTAAAAATTTAGCTAATAGAACAATAATACAATATTTGGATAGTGGAAGTATTTGCACCTTTTTTTAATTTATTTTTTGCAATACAAGCACTGGCATCAAGTCGTTTTTTTCCTCTTGCAGATGTATTCTGACACATGATTTTCACAGACTGTTGTTTAAAATCACCAAATTTCCAGCTGCTTAATGTTTTGAGCCCTTTAGTAATATCTCTCATGACCAGTCAGGGCTCTCAGAGTTAGGATGAGTTTTTGGTTTTATTCTTGACTACATCAGTGAATTATTAAATTAAAACCAAAACTCCTGTCATCATGTTTAAGGTTCATGCAGCCTAATTGAAATATGTGTCTGTCAAGGAGAGTCTGACACTTTTTCTGTTCATGCCCTTTTACAGCTATTCTTTTACAGCTATTCAGCTATTCAGTGTGCTAACACCTGCACCCTGTCAATGCCAATGCAACCGAGCTTCATAAGGTCACCTAACTGAAACAGTTTAATAGTAAAACAAGAAAACGGGAGAGAGTTGATCTGGAAAAGCTTTATTAGCGGCCTTCTGATGTTCACCACGTTGAGCACCATTACCATTAAATGTTATTTTAGCAGGCCAGCATGCTAAGATTTGCTAGTTGGTACTGAAGACAAAGCAAAGTCTGATGTGTAAGTTATTTATTGTGCAAGCCTTTAGTCAGAAACCAAAGTCTTGGGCGGAGTTTTAATTTGAGCCCTTGATGATGCTATGTGCAATGTCAGAAGCTAACCAAAATTTATTATGGTTCAACAAACTGGATTTCATGACAATCCATCAAATAGTTGGCAAAGTATTTGAGCCTGGACTGTTTATGATGCTAAAAACTGAGCCCTGAAGTAAGCATCATGGTAACCAATCTGAAAATATTTGTAGTCTGTGAGTTACAACCTGTTGTTATGTGGATGTATTTATGCTTCTAATAACAAGGCCTAAAAATGTCTAAATGCGGGGGGTTGAGATGCAAACTAGGTAGAGCCACTGCCTCATTAATTTCTCTCCAGTGTTTCTTCAGCCATTCTTCCATGTCTGCTTTTGTTCTTGTTCTTGTTCTTCACTGTCTCCAGTGTGAGGTTAATAGGACCGGTCTTAACTGCATGATGGCATGCCACTGGAGGAAGTCCCCACTGCGAAGCCTCGAGGGGGGAGTGTTACTATCCCTTCCTCCACACATATTTCTCAGGCAAATCTGATCATTAGTAGTGGATGTCATAGAGGTTCCTGTTGGCATTTCTCACCTTGAGATTAAAGCTCCATGGTTCCGACGGTCAGGGATTGAATTAATGGCAGACTAGCTTTCTACACTTTTCTCCCTCTCTGTGCCCAGAGCAAACACACGCGTTATTTTGTTCAAGTTGAAATGGTTTATTAAAAATAGTGTCCCGCAGTCTGACTGCACAGCCACCACATTATCAAAAGATTCATTTATCAAATTCAGATTCCTTAAATGTCAGTCCACGTGCACGGCATCAACTGAATAACTGAAAACCGGGATACTGCTTTCTGGTAATTGTCCCATGTGGGAGAGTATAAAGATGAATAATGGTTCCAGTGTGCTTTGTTGGAATCAGATGGTGTTATTACTGGCTCTGTACTCAGTAAACAGATGTACTGTGAAGTACTGTTATCACAGAAATGAAAACATTGTGATCTGGTAAAACAAAAGAAGCACTCAGCTTCATGCGCGACATTGTTACATATTTATGCAAACAGACACATGAGTGAGATGTTCTTGTCTGTTTTGGCAATAAACCCATTTTCTAAAATTGTCTGTCAGTTTTCAATTTATTCAACACATCTGTTCACTTTTAAGTAGTCATATACGATATAAAATAGTCAATCAATTTAGTCAATACGGAAATGACTTATCTACAGTTTTTGTCCTAATGTCCAGCAGGGGGGGACTCTACTCTGTTTGTATGTTAGCTTACGGGAAAATGACTGTACTTCACACTTAATTTATTGCCTCAGTGAATAGTTTCCTAAGGACTTTATGGTCTCAGGTACTAGTTCAAGACTTGTTCAATACAGCATGGTTTTCATTTCATACATTGTGAGTTGCAGACTTCCAAAAAATAAGACAAAAAACAAAATTTAAGAATAAATCCTGCCTTTAAACATTTTTTGACTGCATTAGTTGATTAACTGGAAACTATTAGCAACAGCTGTCATAATACACGTTAAAATGTCAGCTATTTCATTAATACTAGTAGTATTTTAAAGGTAGGAATTTTCTGCCTTATTATTAATTTCATTATATCCACCAGAAACCAAGGATGTTATGGAATCATTGGTACTGCTGTGGCAGTTCCTTCATGTCAGCCCAAAAGCAGAAAAACTACTGTAAACAAAATGTTAAATCATCAGGAGGTCTTATACTTTCATGGTGACACCCCGATGAGCATTCTTTACTGCAGCTGCTGTTTTTGTCAAAGGGAATGTTTTCAGCCATATCTGCATTACTATGAGTTCAATCTGTAGGATCATGATTTCATGGTAACACCCTGATGTGTCTCCTGCTGTGGCTAGTGTTTTTGTGTGTACGTCAGGGATTTTTAGGGATAAACCCTTGCAGTTGTGTGTCAGCTGAGATGGTTGAACAAAACAATAGGTTTAAGGGTTTCATAATATATATATATATCTCGCTCATTTTATATATATCTTGCTCATTTTATAGATGAATAGAATCACTGAAACAAGTGCAGGATATCAGGGTGTTGCAGAATTATTTAAAGTGACAACGGCCACTGTTCTGCCGCATAGACTGGAGAAAAAACCACAGGACGACTAAGACCTACCACAGTGTTGCATTTGCTGATTTGACATGCTTCACTGGAAGCCTAGATGTTGTCCTTTACATTTATGTACATACTGTATCTCTGTGATGCTAGATGGCCCACGTTACACAGAGCTCGATGCACTTTGAGCTGTGACACGGGGCTTAAAGTTGACTCCAAGTAGATTTTTGAACTTTGACATGTCCAACACGTCCGGCCGGATGCTGGAGACTTAAAGTGATTGTAGACCATATTGGTTCATTGATTCCAGAGAGAATTCTAGCGCTGACGAGATAATTGCCTCAGAGCCTTTCACTACCATTCCTCTTCCAGTGACTGCAAAGGTCATGACCCTTATTGCCAGCCCCTTTCTCCCAGCAGGTTGATCAATTTAAGCTTCCAGACAGGATTTATTGATTGTGAGAAAATGGGATAAATCAATCATTGTTTTTCATTTCTGAGGGTCGCAAGGATAGAGTGGTGATTTATGGTAATCTTACCATTCTGATCAGCGACCATAATCAGCTTGCCGCCACGTGTATGAGTAGGGAGGTGGAGTGGATCCGATTAAAATAAATGCATTTTATTAACTAAGACTCGCCATTACACTATGTGATAAATTACTATAAGCTATCCCAGGAGATACATTTTCATACTTTGGGTCCGAGTGAAGTCATTCCACCACAGACGTTTGCTGCTCCTTTTTATCTGCCTCTGAAGAGGCCTCTGGCTGTTGATGAACACTGTATATTTCCAGGCTTTCAATCGTTCACTGTTCAGCGTTGGCTGCAGGCTCAGGGAGTTTTCTTTGTAGTGATGCTTTGTGCCTCCATATGTCTAATGTAAAGTATTCATTGTATCTGCCCCATGGCACAACAAGCTGTCCAAAACAAACAGAGAGCTGTATGATGGATCTTTGTTGAGAAGGTCAGGTCTTACACGATGGGGACTGTTGTCTTTAGCTCACCAGCAAGTGTATTTTTTTTTTTTTTATCTGCCTCCCATTCCTCTGTGTACCCAGGCTGACCTAACTTCTCCCTACTCTATAATTCTTTATTTTCTTACTACTTAAAATGCCATAATGATGTATGGTTGTCCCTCCGAACACATCTATAATTGATTTCTGTTGGTTTACTTTGAATTACTCCTTTCAGGCACTGAAGCACATGGTCATGCTGCCAGTGCTAACTGTGTCGGCATCCTCCGGAGATATATCATGCTGCTGTGTCTCTCCTCTGTTAAGCTTCTCTATCTGAACACCTCTCCTTTTCCTACACTTCCTACAACAGGGGATTGCTCAAAAACGAAAATGCAAATCGATTTAGAAAATAATCTACCTCTACTACTCCTCTTTCATACATATCAGAACACTTCAGAAAACAGTTACCCAAAAGCAGAGAAAGGTAGGAAAACCACAGACTATAAAAATACTTCTTCTATACTGTATTTTTACAGTTACTGAGTCAAAAACACGCAGGCGTTTCACTGTAGGCATCTAGTCCATGTTGCCAAAAACTTGTGATAACATTTTGAGCATAGTTGGTGGCTAAAAATATTAACAATAAGATGTAATTCATTTATGATGTTTTCTTTGCCCATCACTGTTGCATTGTGTAGAATAGAATAGAATCAGTACTGATCTTCAGAGGTGGAAATTTGTTTTGAGCTCTCAAGATACATTCATCATTAAAAAAAAAAAAAAAAAAATGCCATTTAAGTAGTCAATCAATCAAACAAACAGGCAGAGCACTTACTCTATGCATTAAAAGTGACAGCATTTGTATATTCATATCATGTTTAAATCATGTCTTGCTAACACAGTGCCCACTGGGGGTCGATGAGGTGCCCTAAGTGGATGTTCTAAAAATAACCAGTCATTGCTTCTAAGTACTAAAATCACTCATCACACTTTCTTTTGTATAAATACTTGTACAAGCGAACAACTGAGTGACTTTTAAGAGTTTCTATAACATTTTAAATTTAATTTAATAATGTCAAATTCATTCAAATTCAAGGATGAGCCGCCGCCCCAGTGACTCCCCTTTGCGTTCTAACAGTGGAAAGCCTGCTCATAGTCAATCAGACACTGGTGCCACGATGGCATAGTTCTACTGGTGGGGTGGTGGAAGGCTCGTGAGCGTAAAGCAGCTTTGGGAAACAGCAGTCACTTTTCACAGTCCTTGAAACAGTCAAAAGCTGCAGCTGAAGCATCATTTAGGGCTGAACATTGCCGAGCTAAAAACAAGAAGCCGTCTTCAGATGGTGGGGTTGTGAAAGGAGTGATGTCTGTAGTAGAGAACAGCTTGTTCAAGGACCATAAACACGGCAAAGATATCATCGCTGCTCTCTCAGATGTCCAGCTGAGTGCAAACACTGTTGCCAGTTCAGTATCCAATGCTCAGTGATTTCAGAGAGGAATTTCTGACATTACTGCACCTGAAGACCACAACAAATGCTGTTCACATCTATGATGCCATGAAACGTTATTTTACTGAAAAAATATTCTGTTGGAGAAAACGACAGAGTTCCTGTGACGACCGGCAATCATTGATCATTCGTTTTATTGCACACTGAAAGATCCTTTTTTAAATTACCATTCCATCATCCATCATCCATCATCAGCAGACAATATGTGCCCAGGTGATGGGTTTTGACCACGTCTTGATCCCAGTCATGAAAATTGCTAACAGCATTCGCTCCAAAGCCACACAACACAGGGAATTTTAAAGTTCTTTTAGAGGAGCTGTCAGCTGAAATTGAATATAGGCACCCATTTTTGTCACTTTTGGGTAAAGGTCAAAACAATTCATGGAGTCCCGAGTGGAGGACACTTCTTTGCTGCAAGACATCGGGTGGATGCTGGACCTTTCCTGTCTAACAGAAAACTGAATCATTTGAACTATGAACTGCAGGGCAATTGCAAGAATGTCTGTCTGTGAATGCATTCAGCGCCAAGATGAACATTTTCTCTGTGCATCTGCAAAGTAAGAAATTCTTTCACTTTCCCAAAGTACCAAAATCCTCCTTAGCTTACAGTTTCCTCATTGATGGGACATTTAGTTGAAAGACAGAGATGAGCAGCAGTGATGCAGGATTGTATGTCATATTGTACAATAAAAATGTTATGTTCCCCTAATTTAGCTTTGTAAGGCTGTTGCATACCTCGTTAGGTTTAATCTAAGTGTGATTTTAAGGTTTATTTCAGTTCACAACATAATTCAAGGATCGTAGGTCTTCGTTTTGCTGCGGCAGAAAGTGCGTTTGCTCACAGAAGTCACTCTTTAGGGTCTTATCCAATCCAGATTCTTGAAAGAATAGTTCTTGCTGCTTCATGAAAATAAACATTGCAACTGCAAACTCTTTGAAGCTGAAGGCTAACTGACAGCCAGGTTCTTTTCCCACTGATACTACATGGAGCTTTAATCAGCAGGGCCTCTGTGAAGATGTGAGGAAAGGATATTTTGAACTTTTTTTGTATCAACTCAATGAAAGAAAAATAACAATCCTCAACATTACAATCTTCCTCCTTGAATGTTACGTTAAACATGCACATCCTCACACATCACATGCTGACAGAAAAGTACAAATCAAGTATATTTTAACACACCAGCGGCTGTATGTTATTCAGGTTATATAATTAACCTTGAAGTTGACATGTGGATGACTCACTGTATAACCCTTTGCTGCATGTTGCCCTGCTGATCCTGCTTTTAAATGTGTGATGGAGACAAACAGGCAAATTAAAAAAGAAACTATAAGCATTCATTTCAACTCTTTTCTTTAAATCACTAAGCTACTCTATACTGAACATTATTAGAATATGAGAAATAATTCTGATGCTCTCTTTTTGAATACAAAAGAGGAATTCATAATGTAGCTCTTTTCCCAATGTAATTAGACTTTTATGAGCACTGTCAGTAGCATTGTATTACTATTTCCACTCCATTGCTACAGAGCCAGGCTGCTTCTCTTTTTCTTTGCCTTAATATTAACATTAATTGTGCATTATTCATCACACCCTCATTATTCTCTTTAACCTCAGCAGCTTAAATACATCTGAGATTGATCTAACTTCACTGAGAGAATTCGTAATTCTACAGCATTATACAGTTCCAACCCTTTAGGTCCAATTCCAATGTTTCCTTATATCAACAGTACTTGAATAGTGACACTAAGAAAATAACTATTACGCTATCGAAGTATGTCAGTGCAATATGTAAAACTTAAGTAAGTGTTGATCCATCATTTTACTGTGAGCTCTTGTGCAGAGCTGAATCTACACAGAATGGCCGTTTTTCTCATTAGCCGAGATGTTAGAAAGGAATGATAGCCAAAACTCTTCCAAGGTTATCTACATTCATGCTTATGTTTGGCCAGTGTGTTTGGGATCAATCGATTTAGATTCAAAATACCCACGTAGATGTCAAACATTGGCACCCATGGACCCTTGGCTGAAATGTCACATCATGTGCCATGCATGATGCTAATTCAGAGGAGTTATCACAGTGATGTGGCTTAACGGGACAATTGTATCACTATTGTGTCAAAAGTGTCACACATCTAAATGTGAAAACCCTCAAACACTGGAACACATTTGGAAGAGATGAAAAACAGCACCTTTGTCCTTCTGAGCACTGGGTTGGTCATTACAGTGTAGAACAGGAGCACTTGGAGGATTCAGCCAAAAAGAGGAGCAGAAACAATGTATTAAGTAGGCACATGGCCATCAGGTGAGCAGTGTTCTCCCTCCATCATGTAGGCAGGAGCCTGCTGTGCAGCGGTGACTCTGGCAAGCTAAACCTGCGTTATTTTTATGCTTTTTTTTTTTTTTTTTTTCTTGTATATTCATGGTTTTATACTCAACTAGTATTTTATTTTTTAAGGTAAAGTAGGAGTGTAAGCATCATCATAATAACAGTGGATTTGCCATAACTTTTATTGCAGGCTAAAAAAAAAATTTGCCAGGCGGTGCCAAGGTTTGTTAAACTAAATATAGTTTAACGAATCAGGTTTTACTTCACACTACAGTTGCAACAGTGTTTGCTTTCAGGCAGGGAATCGACTGCTGTTTATTTTAGTATGGTTTTATTATGATGGGTAGTATATCCTGTTTATATTTCACTGCATAGTGTATCATTTAACTGTCCTCTCTTTGTTTAGTGCTCCAGCCTCCAGTTATGGGTGTCGACAGGGTGCTGGGAGTTCATTCATTGTAGATGGTGACATGGTCTGACACAGCTTTATCCGTGTTTTTATCTATTTTGTTAAGATGGGTTTTTGTCTTGTGTAGTTGTGTTCCTCTGAAAGTATGATCCAAGACCTCTATCAGTGGGTGGTTGGCTTTCCTATCCATAGTACGACTGTCTGTCTTCTACTTCTTTCTCCCTGGTTTACAGCTTTAGTGAATTTTTAGATAAATAGCCAGTATGGCATGAACCACACTGACTGCTGGGGCCTCTTCACTGAAGCCCCTGCTTCTTAATTCTGTCATGAGACAACAAGTAGCATGTTTGAATGCCTTAATTTCATTTCTCGTTAGCATATAGAGCTCCTAATTGGCAGCCATCAGCTAGGATTAGCTTACATCTGTCTCCCGCCCACAGCTCCGTTGGTTTGATTTAAGCATCTGATAGAAGGACAAAATAACTGCAGCATTATTATTAATTTCTCCTTGACATGGTGTAAGCAGTTGAATTATGTGATAGGTACTGTGTTGTAGATGTGAAGCTGAAACAGGAAATTATATTATGCCTACTTTCTTATCTCTTACCAAATACATATCTGCATACACAATATATGGCATTCGAAGCATATCTTCGCATATCTCACTCTCTCTGTCAATGAATACATACATGTATGAAAAAAAAATTCCCAACTCACCCTCTCTGTGGGCGTTCTTATGTCTCCTTCAAGCTCGTGTCCTCTACCGGAGGCCTGGGAGCCTGAGGGATCTCTGCAGTATCTTAGCTCTTCCTAAGATTGCTCTCTTCTGGACTGAGATCTCAGATGTTATTCCAGGGATTTGTTGGAGCCACTCTCCCAGCTTGGGGGTTACAGCCCCGAGTGCTCCTATCACCACTGGTACCACTGATGTCTTTACTCCCCACATTCTTTCCAGCTCCTATTTCAGCCCTTGGTATTTCTCGAGCTTCTCGTGTTCCTTCCTCCTGATGTTGCTATCACTTGGGATTGCAACATCTACCACTACCGCCTTCTTATCCTGCTTGTCGACCACCACGACATCCGGTTGATTAGCCACCCCCATATTATCGGTCTGGATCTGGAAGTCCCACAGGATCTTAGCTCGGTCGTTCTTAATCACCTTAGGAGGTGTTGCCCACTTTGATCCTGGAACCTCCAGCCCATACTCGGCACAGATTTTTCTGTATAGTATGCCGGCCACTTAATTGTGAAGCTCCAAGTATGCCATACCTGCCTGCATCTCGCACCCTGCTGTTAGGCATCTTTGCACAGTCTGTACCTTGGGTCCTGTCTGGTGTGGTAGGCTCCGGCCTCAATCATTCTTGTGTTCAAGGCCTGCCATGATCAGTTCCTCTGTGCTGTCCCTGAGAGCAGCCTTCTTCAGCCACTGGAATGTTTTCTCGATATCAGCCACTTCCTGTATATATACATATACTTTTGTGTTTGTCCCAGATATCTTGGACAATAGCTTCTGAAAGTTAACGGAGTAAGATGTGAAATATGCTCATATGACATAACAAAAAGTTTTAGGAATTACCAACATGAATTCAATCTGTTCATGAATTTTTCAGAATAGTTCCATCCTTTCTATAGGCTCTCTACCATATCTTCTAATTATACACTCTCATACGCACACAGGGCATACAGTATATAGGCCAGTTCACAGTATTTTGCCATGGAATGAAAAGTCCTTTGTGAAATAAACAGCACAAATGCACAACTGGGAACTTAAGATAGTGTGATCCAGCAGCACAAGCCTGAGCAACCTCAAGGGGACTATTTTTTTTTAGAACAAATGTAAACTTCTGCTCTGTGCTCAACAGCCAAGTAGACGGCGGCACACATCTGGGACAAGCAGTGCTAACCTAGTCTCACGGGGCCCGATGTGTATGTACACCTAGGGACGACTGCCGTTCACTTTAAATATGTTGCCTTTATTTCAGCCATCGAATAAAGCATTGATCAAGCACCAGAATACAGACACAGTGTAAACAGCCTCAGTTAACAAGTCAATGGGATAGAAAACCAAGAGTGCCAAGAATCCGGATTGAGAAGTGCTGTTGTAGAGCTACATGTTTGGCCATGAGCACCTCTTCTCCTCGTTCGAGGACGCAACTCCATATCTTGTGATGGGATTGCCAGACACCCTCTGGCATAATTGTGAGCCAAATAGTCTGAATTCCGATTGCTGCCGGAGTCCTTGAGGGGATGGAAGATATTGGGGTTCTCCCTATACATTTACATATCAAAACTACCAGGTAAATGAAAAAAAAAAGTGATCTACTCCAGGGTAAGACTGCAGGAGGCAACTTTGACTCTTCATTGTGATTTGTGAGTGACTTAATAACCTCAGGTCAGCTTGTCACTGTGTTTACTGTAGGAGGGAAGACTGCGGGAGGCAGCATGAGAGATCCAGGAAGTGGACAGATTGATGGATGGGAGGGAGGTCTTGTTAACAAGCAACAACATTTTTCAAAAGCAATTAGTATAAAGCTTCTGTTTCGGTCGGTGACAGCGTATGAGCTGAATCCCAAAGCATTTGTTGATTAATTATATAGTTGACAATGATTTGTGCCACTTAATTTTTGTGCGATAATGGCAGCACTTTCCCCTGAAGAGGGACACAATGTTTAGATGCAAAAATTGGCCTCGATCATTCTCAGGCCTCGAAAATATTCTAAGAGACTGGTGCAGAGATGTGTCCGCTGTTGTATTTGGTGACACAGGCTGCACACAGCTGGCTTGAGCCCTGCAAACACACATCGCTGAGATCACTGCCGTGCACATCATATGCCGTGCACATCATCACTATGCCTGCAGAAACGTACCAGCGTATTGCATACTTGATTACTAGGGAGCCATAGCAACAACCACTGAATGACAAAGGAGCTGCATTAGATGCTAGTTAACGCTAATTAGCATCAGCTGGGGGCTAGCTGAAGTTGTATAGTGTTTCCTGCTTCGTCTCAACATACACATTTTTATGTCCATCATGGAGGTCATGGTGTGTTTTTTACCACCGACAACAAGGTCTTCACCTTCATCGATATGAATGTTTCAAGCATTTTCTATTTTCATTTTTGAAAATTATAGCCTGAAGTCTAAAAATAAACAAAAACCCACACACATCTCACAATATTAGAATATCTTACTGTAACTGCCATGATCATTTAACTTTAAACAAAAAGGCGTGAAATATTTCTTTTTTAATAAAATATACACAATGAAAATTCAAATTATGAAACATTTACATTTTTTTCACAATATTCTAGTTTTTGAGATACACTATTTGGTATATATTTCTGTTGCCAACATAATTTAAAAAGTTTTTTAACAGATTTTGGACAATTTTGGAAAAATCTGAGAATGATTTTATGTTTTTCTGTGAGTTCGTTTTGGGAGTGACTCTAATTGATTACAATTCAACCAATTTGCTTCAAACTTTCACCACATATTCATTGGGTCAAAATAACTTCGACCTTGAAAGGTCAAAGGTCAGTGTCACAGCATGCGCTTTTTTGAACATCACTTCCAAACTTCAACTGAGGTATCTGTTTACTTAGTTTCACTGTTGGAAAGAATCTATAAATTTGAGGTGACAGCTAATTTTTTTGATATAACAACAGAGAGACAAAGTTTTGCCTTGGTGAAGGTATGAGGTATAATCTCACGCAAGGACACAACACACGGCATTGAGTCTTCATATCATCTTGTGTTTGTTTACTTGTCAGCCCTGAAAACCTCTGCAGATGTGGCTCTCGTACATCAACCATGGCGCAGGTCCATTGCTGAATTTCCAATATGTGAAAATGAATGAAGGAAAAAAAAAAAACAGCAGCTTCACTTTCAAGAATGCAAAATGTAGAAAAGGTCATGCTCATCAGGCGCACAGAAAAGAAGAAAGCGGAGAAAGAAGCAAAGGGAAGAGGCAATAGCATGGTCAGTGTCTAACAATGAGATTGCTTTTCAACATGACACTCAGATATGTGTTTTCATACTTGCAGAGCAAGATTTTGGCCAGCGGCGCCTCTTGAGGCTCAATTTTAAAGTGACCTCCAGAAGAAGATATTAAGCAATGAGACTTCCTGATTCATGCCACAGCTTACTCAGAGACACAGCCTGTTGAACCCACAATATTTGTCTATTTATAAATAAACTGTAGCACTTTTTTCTACACAGTTTTTCATAATCCAACACATCGTCGTCCACAGGCTTGGACTAATTAACAAAAGCAGCTGAGACATATCTCAGTGTCAGTTTTTCCAGAGTTTATAACCGTTAGCTGGAGGACATGATTATGCTGGCTCAAGGAATTATTGAAGGGAATCTGAAACTGGAAGGCACAACAGAAAGTGTGGAAAAGTCACGTTGTGTTTCATTCATACTTAGTCACATATGTTAAAGAATGCAAAATGGCTGTAAATTGTCATGATTTCTGCAAGCAATAGTGCAAGTAGTTTCTGACGTGTTTCAAGGTTACATATTAAAGCAAATGAAAAGGATATACATGAAAGAGAAGCACCAGTAGGGAAGCTAAATGGTTGCCGACCATTTAGCTTTGCAGCATTTTAAACCTAATATAAGCCCCCAAACCTATTCTTTATTCGCCGCTCACGTGCTCCGTGGCAGAAATGGCCGGCATCTCTCCCTCTCCTCGGTTCACTGGAGCTCACAGCAAATCAAGTTTATTACAGCCTTTAATTACAATTACAGCCTCCGAAGGCTTCACAATGAAACAGCAAATGAAAACAATAAATAGAAATGGCACCCCAAACTCAGACCCTGAGCAAACAATGAGGGGGAAGCCCTTTGACTGCAGCTTAATTAGGGATAACATGCAAGGAACCCTGGGGTGGTCTCCCCCTCCCCACATCTAGAAAAGCCATACATGTTGCGAAAGATTTCAACAGGTTTGTTGACTTCTTGCTGCGTTGCCCTTTCTACTCTCACCACAGATTCTCCCGAGACGAATATAATGTGACAACCCGTGAGCCTCTCTTTTTAATACAGATGTGCACTGAGTGTGTTTAAAGGTTCATGCTTCAAGTATTTCAAGCATAAAGATTTGGCTTCAAAAAAAGTGGACCTATCCTTTTCATGAATCCGCTAAATTCGGTTAATACAAATCACTGCCGCTCTGCTTGAAGACACCCAAAGGGGCCCTGGTGTCGGCTCAGCTGATATGATTCCTCAAATCTCAAGGGGCTTTATCTGCAACGGTTGCTCATTTATTACTGATGATTGTTAAGTGCTTCTTTGCCCCCCCCCGCTGTAGTGGTGTGACTTCATCTGTAGCACCGAAGTTATGGGGACCATCTGAGAAGACGCAGCAGTCGATCTAACTGTAGATCTGCACTCATTAACTTAGGAGGGACAGCCCTTGGTGGAGATTTAAACCTGCCCACCAACATGTGTGCCAGCATGAGAGTAAACAGGTTTGCAGTTACTCACTCATGTCACTTTCTGTTTTCACAGAACAGAATCTGTTCTGAAACCAAAGTGCATCCAGTCTTAGTTGCTGCATGAGCAAGAGGTTAGAGGTGACATTACATGCCTTGCACAAGGGCACCTTGAGCACACTTTGAGATGGGGTGAGTGGGTGAGACGTCTCATTTGTCTCCGCACTGATTAGACCACCCCAAGGTCACAGAGTTGGACCGATCTGCCCCCATTTCCTCTAGCACCGCAGTGACTCAGATGAGATTGCTAGATCACTGTCAGCGGTGCATTTGGACCTTGGGCACCTGCATCAGTACGCAAACCGCGTAGAAGAACCGGGCCCACTCACTGCCTTTCCTTCTTTTTTTTTTTCTTTTTTTTTTTACATTTCTCTCTGCCTGAGAGGTTGTTGTGCAATAACGCACAAGGAGGTGAGCTGGGGAGGAGGAGGAGGACGAGGAGGGGGGCAAAAAAGGAAGAAAAAAAAAGAGAGAGTCCCTTCCAGCTGTCGACATCATCACTGCAAAGCTGGTCGTTAACAGTGAGCCCTTTTGCAAAATAAACCCGTCCATGTCCATGTGGGCGCTGATCCGCCGCCTGTGAAGCAGCCCCCGGGTTCAGGGTTTGTCCCCCCTGAGATGGGTACACGGAGAGGGGCGGGAAGGTTAGTTTGAGGAGGGCAGAGCTTTGCGAGAGAGAGGACGCCAATTTTCACCGCTGAAAGAGAGAGGAAAAAAAAAAAAAGAGAAGGAG
>KV751332.1:973604-1000234 GCA_001698575.1 Mola mola | reverse complement strand
GAAAGAGCCAGAAGTCGCCTTGCAGCTGGTGAGATTAATCGTTTTCTTGTTTAAAATGCTGACTGATTTGCGGGGTTGCGCACATGTGGCTGTCAGGATCTTGGGGTCGTAAACGCGCTGTTTTGTGCATCCACCGCAGTGGAATGGATGGTTTAACAGGTTTCCCTCGCGGGCTTGAGGGGGGTGTGCGTGATGTAAAGATGCGGACGGGTTACCGTCGGGTGACCGCGAGTGTTGTTTAAGCAACACATGTGTTCATTGTGCTTTTATTTGCGGGAGTTGCTGTTGAGACAATGGCGCTTCGCAGCGATACAATGCGACAGCTCGGGCGCGACAATCGTCACTTTTTTTTTCCCCCCGTTAGTAGGTAATTAGAAGGACGGCGCGCTGCACGTCGGTGCTGATGAAAATCCCGCACCTGCACCCGCACCTTCTCTGGAAATCCCGCCAGACACGAGCTGCACCGCAACCAGTGACAAGACTGTTGAACTGAGGCTAATGTAACCTTGAATTTAAAACCAATACATGGAACAGGGAAGCGTCCGAGCACCCCCCTTAATCCCCTCCTCACTGAATACAACCAGCATCTTCATGAACTGACAAAGAAAAAGACAATAAATTGACTGTTGAGAACTGAAAAATAACATTTTTTTCACCTGCCTTTCTTTGGTTAATTATCTGTGTGCTTTGCCGTAGACGTTACATGATCCCACATCATTTGGAAAAAGCAACTCCTTAAAGAAGGATCTTGCACTCACCCCCCCTCCAGCTGTGTTGACCATGTGCATACTGCATATATGCAGCGTGTTAATAGACTTCCTATTGCTGAGCATGCATGTATCATAACCAGAATGATGTTTTTATAAATCAATTAAATAATTCACATATTCCAGCAACGCCCGTTTGCTCAGATCCCCCCTCCCACACACACACACACCAAGTAAATCACATTAAATTGGGTCAACACAGACTTCACAAACTAGACACTCTCTGAGTTTTGCAGTGACATTGTTGCTTCTTGTTGCTTGTTTGCTGCCTGAAAAAAAGGCAGGGTTGCACAACGTGGCAGGAAACGGTGTCCATGCTGTTTCTTTTTTGCAGAAGGTCACTGATCTGGTCTGATGAGGCTTTTCCAGACAAGATAACAAGAAAACGGAAGGGAAAAGTATGTGTGTGAAGGTGGAAGAGTGTGCTTTAACTTCACCTCAAGAGGGATCGGTTTCAGCTTTTCACACGTTCTACTAGCTGGTGTCACAGGCCAGACGTCGTGGCGCTAATGATCAAGGTTGTAAGGCCTCATTCAATCTGGGGAGACTTTCCCGCTCTCCCGTTATTTCCTTTTGTCTGCCACGTCTTTACAGAGTTCTCCCTCAGCACATCACATATTCATGTTTTCACAACACCTCTCATTTGATGTAAGCACACAGTCATCTGCCACCCTGCCATCTCTCAGTCTGCTCTGCTCACTCATAATACGACTCCCTGGACTCATTAGTGGGACCACAAGCAAATGACTTTCCTCTCAGCCAGCTCCTTCATCTGTTTGAGACTCTTACACAACACACAAACACACAAAGAGAGCTCTTTTCACAACAAATAGCAGATTTATTGTCCGGCTGTGAATGTGTCAGGGTGAGCAGATTTAGTCCAGGGAGAAGGTGCTATCTTTCCCAGAGAGTTGCAGATGGATACGTTGTGCTTCTGTGACTTAGTGAAACTACTACATATGAGCTGGCACGAGCAGAGGATCTGTTTGTAATTTGCCTTTTTTTGTATTCCACATGCAGTCAAATAAGACGTGTGCAGCAGAGATAGAGGCAGATTGTTGCAGAGATTAGCATTTCTATGTTGTTCCTCGAGGCACAGTAAGGCATGATGCAGTAAAATGCAAAGTATCTCCAGTGATTACAAAATAAATGAGGGTAATGTCTCCGAGAGTGTTAAGGGAAAGCACTTTCTTTATTCTAGTCTTTCCTTTCTTGCAAGAGATGGACATTCTGCCCATAAATGAATGTTAATGTGAACAACATGTTTTGGTGATCATTATTCAGTACCCTAAATAAAAGGTTTAACATCCATTAAGGATGGCAGTACGGCCTGAAAATATCTCAAAAGCTCTTCATAAATGCTAGAACTTGACAAAAACATGGCAAAAGTATATACCTTGATATATTCTTGAAGTGATTAGTAGGAAGCAACTGGACTTCTTATCTTGTTTGAAGACGCATCCGAAAGACTTCTTCAGTTCTGAGGGTCAGTGAGGGAAACCCAGGTATTTAACCCCGAGTGGGTGGAGACAATCATTAAAAATGAGGCCGTGGTTGAAAGCACCCAGCCTGGGGGGGCGATCCTCTGGCTAGGCATCATGTGAGTCGTTAAGGTCACATGAAACCAGGAGTGAGGGGCAAACGCTCTCGAGTAATTCACACCTGGGCTCATTTGACCTTAACCATACCTGGGTTTCCCGCACTGACCCTCAGAACTGAAGAAGCCTTTCGGATGCGTCTTCAAACAAGATAAGAAGTCCAGTTGCTTCCTACTAAACACTCCAAGATTAAGATGACCTGGACGACTGAGAACCTTCACGGACATACCTTGATATAGATAATGGCAGTATATTTTGGTGATGTCTATTGCTCTTTTACAAAATATTAAAGACCTTCTCCAGAAATTGGTTAAAAGCTTTTGTTTTAGGAAAATTTAAAAAAGATTTTTCCCCCATGAAATCCCTTATTGATCTTAAAATCTTTTGGATGTTATTCTCCACCTTTGCCTTAAATAGGTTTTGGGGATCTATGAATTTGCTACTTTAGCCCCACTCTTTCTCCCCCCACCACTCTGCCCCTGCCAGTGTGAGCCAGAATTTGCCTACTTTGTCATCTTTTAAACAGTGTCAAGTTCTGCCATTGGAGTAATTCAGCCATACATGTTTGAAGCAGACACAGATCCCCAGAAAAAGCTGTAGAGCTACTTGAAAAAGGTCGCCTACAACTTGATGTATCAGGTAAGTTTCATTCCTACCATGTTAAGCCACACCTCCACAAGTCTACAGGATTGGTTCCTTAGGTTTTTGGAGATTGCAGAATGAACTCATCCTCCACAGTGATGTTCGACGGCTGATTTTGCTCATGATGTATGTTGTGCATAAAAAACACCACACGGACATGTTGACATGGTCAAAAACATGATTTTCTTCAGAGGTCGTCTTAATCACAATGAGATTATTGAAAAAAAACAAAACACCAGTAGACACGAGAACAGGTAGAACACTATTGATAATTAAGAAAAAAAACCCATCATTTTACTGTAATGCAGTCTATTAAATGAGGGAGACAACACGCTCACAATATAAAGATATCCAAAATATCAGACAACAGATAAACCGTATATATTGTCCAGCACTTAGCCTCAGCTGCTGTATATGTGTTGAGTAAAAAGCAGCGAGCTGAGCACACATATGCGGTCAATATGTCCTGAGATCCACCACACATGTATCTCAGGTAAAGGTGAGACAGAGGCTTGAAGCTGCTTTTCTGATGATTATGATAACAGCTGGCAGGAGGTAATCGCGAGAGCCCTCTAAGAGGACCAAAGCCTCGACTGAGATCACGTCAGTCATGACCAAGAGGCTTTGAAGGGAAATTTACAGCTCGGCTCCACAGGGCCAAAGATGATGAGGAGTGGAACAAAGCAAGAGGAACAAGAAGACCATGCAGGTTTAAGACTGACAGGGAGAAATGGAGGCACCCCCCCACCCCCAACTCAACCAAACATAATCCACAGAATGGATTGAAGCAGGTTCATATTTCGAGGAGGTGGAGTGCTTTTGCTTCACTTAGAATTTTGCAACATATTTCCAGCTTCTGGTAGTTTTACTTAGCTCATTTATTCTCTGTCTTGGTGAGGTCCCATCATTTATGTGCAGGAGCGTAGTGAGACTAATCAACGAAGAACCATCGAGCAAGGAATAATGTCACCTCCAGAGGCCCACTGATTCGTGAGCATTTTGCTGCTTGACACTGATCATTATCCCGCAGAACATAATATTTTGGCATAGACCCTGACAGGGGCGATTGCATGTGAATGCACATCCCAGTCATTTAAGGGGCTCAAAGCACTCTTACCAAACCCTTAGGAAATATTTTTCACCAAGTAAATTATGTGCAGAGGAAATCAGCAACTATTGTTGGATGAAAAAGTGTTGACGCTTCTGTCAAAGTTGCACAGTTAAGCTGTTTGAATGGATCTTGTTAGATTGTTGCTGAGATTCAAACATATTTAATTAGCTTGGCAAAAGCTGTTCCTTTTTTTATTACGGGGGTTGTAAAACAATCATAAAATGGAGATGGAACCTTTAATTTTTGCAACATATTGAGTTTAGATCACTTGCCTCGAAATGAAGCCACTCAGGGTCGATTCTCATTACGGATGTTCGCCTTTTTATTTGTGGCGCACAGAAAAGGAGGCAGGAAATGACTATCAATGAATCATTCCCTGCAAACAGAAAAGCAAGAGATATCAGATCCAAATTAAGCTTTTCAGATTAAAGCCATTTTTAAAATTTCCATGTCTTGCTGAAACAAAAACACCTCTGTCAAAGATCCATTCCTAAATGGAGGTTGTCGAAAATGAAATGACACCTTGCTCCTGCTTATTTTCACCTGTTGTTCTTATGTGTCTTTCAGGGTTTACTATGACTTTTAAGGGTGAAAGTCAAAATCTCTAAAATGTCAGAATCTTCCAGTAGCACAAAAGCTCCATAGCAGGAGAGACAGAACGCCTGCAGGCATGTTCAAGATCTGAAACATAAACACTTTAATTAAAACATAAAACCCTCAAAAAAAAGTGTTTGAGCAAGCAAGAGTTAACACTTTTGTCACGCAAGGGGATTCACACAGCTGTTGCCTCAGTAAGTTTTTGGCTGAAGATGGGGGTTATTAAGAACTGACAGTTCTGTAATATCAAAAGTAGAGAGTGGATCTTTAACTGTTTTTATTTTTTATTAATGTACCTGGGTAAATTTTTTTTGTAAATTGTTGTTTTGTAAGTGTCCTGAAGATTTCCGCTTCTTCCACACCGATTCACCGAATTTGGTTTAACTGTCTGGGATGTTGAGCTGTAAGCCATACTGAATGATGCGGGGAAGAGCTTACGCGTTTTTCCGGTTATTCTGCAACACGCACACATTGACAAATTGTGAAAGTCACACTGGGGCTGAGAGGTTTGTCTCCAGAAGTGGTCGCTGAATGGTGGCAGTCTGTAGTGTGGCTAACATGCAGGTCTCAGCTTGTCACTTGTCAAAATGTATTGCTTTGTCTTTATATTACATGAGAAGAAATTAAACATTGTTGGTTTTAAGCCCGTTGGTCGGACAAAACAAGCAATTTTGAGGCCATTTACCAATATTTTTGACATATCAGATTAATGTAATAATAAAAGTCATTAGTAGTTGCAGTTTTTGTGGACAATAAAGTGACCTACTGCCTGTGCAGTTGGAGGTTTGTCATTTGAGCGTCTTCATCGTACTGTCATTATGTTTATTCAATAACTGTAGTGCTTTTAATATAACTCCAAGTAGATTTCTGCATTCTTTTCTTCACATAAACGTTCACGTCTGTGATTGCGGTAAAACTGGGCCTTCAGAGAAGATCACTTTTTTTTTTTGTTAGACCATGATAGATAATATACATTACGATATTTCATCTAAAAATCTCTACATGAATATTAGGACTGGGCAATTAAAATTACCAATATAAAGATGTTATATAACAACTTAGATGTAACTATAAGTAGTGTGAGAAAATATTAATACATTGAGATTTTTTTTTTACAAATAACCATCAGTAATTTAATCACTGAAGTGGATGAATGTTCAGATTAATACATAATTTTATGGTACTACAGCCTTTATAAAACAGGACACTTTCAGTATATCATATCCAAAATCTCAGATGATATAAAATTTCATGTTGTGTATATTACACAGCCTGTTGTCAGATGATTGTGGGCATTTAAATGTTTGGCCACCATCATGCTGTCTCAGTCTACTCTTTGTTGCAGAAGGCACAGCAGAGACATTTCATTTCACAGAGCTTATTTTGCATCCCTGTTTCGTTGCTTATTTTTCACATACATGACAGAGAGGTGATGGCTGGTGCTGAAATGCATCGTTTAAATGGACACGGGGATTTTGCAATTTAAATGCAAGCGTGAACAGTTCCTCTCCAGAACATAAGCATCGGATTTTATGTGTTTGCCACAGGAAATCTGTGGCACCTAAATGCCTCAATAAATAGTGGGAGTTGCGTGGAAGATAACAGATGCAGAATATTCAACTCAGACGAGGCAGCAGGGGTGCTGAGAGGATCAGCATCAAAGCCTATAGAAAGGTCTGACCTCCGATGTCACAGTGCTGGGAGCAGCTTGTTCATAAGCTTCGAGCACTGACAGCAACAGCATGGTCACCTTTAGTCTTTAACCCTGATGCAGAAACTGTCAGGATGCTCCCGTCTGAGGCTCCAGGCAGGGTCTCCAGAAATCTTAAATTCAAAGACACATTAGGATCAGGGCATTGAAAAGCTAACACATTAGCAGTTCTAAAAAGAAATCAATGACAAACAGGAATCCAGTTACAGGATGCTAAAGCTGGGGAGATGTGGTCCCTTCTGTTTGCTTTAGTTAAAAGCCTTCCTGCAATGTTTCTGAACATGCTGACAGGAGTGGTTTCAAGGTTAAGACACGTAAAGCAGGCATGGCGGTATTGAAGAAGTCACTCTGAGTGCAAATAATGCTGTTAGATTGTTATATACTCGTAATTGAGTCATGTTTTCTGACACTAAAAGCACTTTAATCGGGAGACAGGGCTACTTAATTACATTTTGGTGGATCGAAAACACCTTGTAGTTGCATTGTAATGAAGAAAATTAAAAATCTGTGGTTTAGTTGGGTTGCCACCAGTGCAGCTTCCTGCCTGAATATGTACAGTACAGGCAGGAAGCGCAGTTTCTAAAAATGAAAATATGTAATCTCTGCAAGTAAATGTCACTGTTGTCATTTGAGGATCAGATTGTTTTTCTGTTGGGGCGCAACAGCAGATGGTCTTTATATTAAATAGCATGTGTTCAAATGTGGAAACTATGGGATCGGGATCACCTTCCCAGACAGACAAAAGCCTAAAAGCATGACATTTTTCCCCAGTCAGTAGGGATGCCATCCTTCTGTAATGTCACAGTCAGGCCTTTCCTTGGGGATGCATATCCATGAACATCACGAGCAGACGAGGGGACAACTCTGTCGGGCTGTGACACCACCTTGAACGACTCTGACTTCATGCCATGAATGTGAACAGCATTCTATGCGAAGACAGAATGACTTTCAGCACTGACTGTAAAACCTGTCGCAGGTTACCATGGAAAGCTCCCGCTTCCTGTCCAAACAACTGCTGGTTACTTTTTAATTTGTTTAAGTTTCAATTGAGTAATCAATTCATTAAAACACCTTGCTGATTCAGAGTTAACGTTGGATTTGATACTCTACATGATCCAGTAAATCATACGTAACCATTCAAAACTTTCAGTTACTCAATGTCCAAATAGTGTTGCATGACAGGAGAAAATTCTATAGTCACCATCTTTCATACGTTCAGTTTGGATTTATTTTGAGACCGCAGCACAGTGGTGCAATAAATTAAAACTATGATTTGTCAACCCATACATTCTGAAAATAAGTTCTAGCAGTGCTAAACCTGTGTTTTTAGAACATGCCTGTTGCGATAGGCATCGCTGTGCACTTGATGATGAAACAGGAACCTGTTCCTAATATAAACTGCAAAGAATTTGATTCAACAGAGTTTTCTTTAGCAGTGACTGCTGGTTTTGTATCTCATTAAAACGTTGCTCAGAGGTATCTCTGTCAGCCATTTCTTTGCCAACGAGAGTCTGGTTGAAACCTTTAACAGCATTTTCCTCCCCGCACAAAACATTGTTTCATTTGCTTGTCATACTTACAAAATAAAAAGTGTAAAGTGTTCCTTCAAGAACCTAAAAGCATTCCTCTCTCTCTGCTGTCTGACTGTATGAAAGCAAGATTTTGTGTCACGTGACTCCAAACTTTGAACTGTGTTGCTTACTGTTTGTGGAAAAGCATTAGGGCGATGATATATATGAATGTTGGTTCGTACTTTTCTCCATTATTGACCATCTCTGGTTCTTTCAAATAGTCCTTACCCAACCTTTTCTGGCCACTGGTTGACCATGTCTATCCAAGCTCTGATGGACCCATTGATAGCCAGTTTACCTGGCCAGTCGGTGTTCATTCTGTCCATTGGTAGCTGTGTGTTTGTATTTATGTGGATTATTCTATTTTTTAGTTGTACGTAATCTGCTAACTTATTTCAGCATTGTAATTATTGTCGAATGTATTTTTCTCCTACTTTTCTATCAGTCCTGGCTCATCACTTGAGGCAGATGCAACATATTTAATTGCTGCTGTGCACCAGTCTGGTGTATAGTCCTTTGTCCTGAATGTACATCAGCGCTTTACAGCTGGTATATACAAAGTTTACAATACAGAAAACATGTTTATATATTCTAAATAAGTAAATTAGCTCTCAAATTCAGTCTTTTTCAGTTACTTTATATGAACTGTTAACATACTATATTGCTGTTAGTCACTTTACTTTGACCTTATTTGATTTTTATTTATTTTTTATTTTTGTGCCACTAGCCAACTAAAATTCAGAACCAGTTGAGGTATAATTGTTAATTACCACACAACTGTGAATTGAAGGCAGTAATTTTCTGTTTTATTGTTGCCTGGCTGTAGAACACAAGAACACCACCCTTCAGGCTCAAACACACAAACTAAACTGGAAGGACCCATGCTCTGTGTTCTGCATTGTGCTGTGAGTGGTCAGGGTTTTCAAGAAGTAAGTTTGCCAGTTTTCAATTATGGATGAGGAGCAAAAGAAAAATACAGGACAAGCTGAAGAGAAACTGCATGGAAGCTATTGTTGGAGTTTTACTGACCTTGAAGTCTTATCAAACAAAGCACATGAAAGCAACTGTCCCAGCATTCATTCAAATCCATGTTTATATGCCGAAAGTAGCCGATAATTAACAAAACAATGAATCGGTAAACAAAATTCCCATCAATAATTGAAGGCTGACTGATGAATTGAGCTGTATTTTCTGCTGATGGGAGGACTTTGTGTGTGAGTCTTGATGTTATTTCTTCATACTTTCTCTGATAAAATAAAACTGAAAGCATGGCCTCACATTATTAAAAGATTCTGATACTGGCTGGTACACCATGAAACACTTAATATACTGCAGAGCTTTCTGGAATCACTGCTAAGCACTCAACACTACAGTGAATATTGTGGACATGTTTTGTTAGTCAGTGTTTCAGAGTCAAGTTTGGAATTCTATTCTATTATATTCCGAACTGATTCAAATGCTGTTTTTACTCTGGAGATTCCAGCAACGTACCGTGTTGTTTTTTTTCTTCTGAAACACAAAACTTTAAAATACTCACAACCTTGGAATCAAAGGATAAGAACCTTATGTTGACTGTGAGATGCTGTGGGAATATAAAGTATTTTGCAATTTTGTCGGGAACATCATCTGCCAGTTGTTTTGAGACTGTGATCTTGCTAGTTTGTGGTATATGAGTCGTACCAAAGTGATTTCTCTCAAAGCTCTGGCTTTGAGAGAAACATGAAAGGGAAAAATCCCTCAAAGCGCTCGGTGATGATTTCTGGACAAGTCAGTACTTCTTCATGAGATATGGTACTTAGTTGTGGAACCTAGAAACGAGCTTATTTGATTGTTTAGTATCCACATTAATTGTGCTGACCCAACTTCTAATAGTGAACTTTGTAAACAGCAAAATTAAAGAGAGTGTTTTTTCTTTCTTTCAATTTGTGTTAATGAGCACTAATAAGTGGGCTCACTTTGATATAACATTTAAGCACTAAATATTTTATATATTTTAAGATTTTATTCAAACATTGTGCATCATTAATGTTGCTTTTGTTCAAGTACCTTGCCTCAAGCGTGGCTTTATTTTTCTGCGCATCCAAAATATGATCCAATGGACAGCTGACCTGTTACATGATCCACTCCACAGCTGATTTTAAGTAAGTTCTTTGAAAATGTGCACCAGCTTTGCAAAGCAACTTATTTTTGCCAGATAATGTATCTAAAGAGAATATTTAGCTCAGCAAAATTTAATTTCACAATTGGTTTAATGAAGGAGTATGAGTATCCATTTTCCTCAGTACAAATAAGAATAAATCATAAAAAAATACGGAAGCGTATTGCATTCACTTGAGAAAGAAATCAGCTCTGTCTTTCTGAATTAACTCATTTTGTATGAAAAAATTTGGAGTTGGCTCTTTTTTTCCGCAAGTATCCAATTGATCTTGGAGAAACATTCCAATGTGTAGCGGATCCGAATGTGATTTCCGTTTTAACAATTGCAAAGTCCTGGGTTGCTTGCGCAAGGGCCACAAACTAATAACAATACCATCTATTTTACTTTGAGCCAAGAGTGTGTCCCAGTGTCCCAAACCAAAAATAAAATAAATCGCTCAGATTAAACTGAACAACCGGGACTCATTTTCTTCCATTGCATAGTTTTGAACTATCACATTAATTCAGAAAAAACAATTGGATTTTATTTTTCTCAAGTGATTGCATCCATTGAATCCATTGAAATACAGCTCAAATTCATGATTTCAGTGTGCACGGTGTTGAAGCATTTCCCGCCTTTTCTCTTGTGCCAGCAGTGTCAGGGATCAGTTAAACCCTCTGTTTATTGTGGTTTTGAGTCAATAAGCAAGTTGTCTCGAAGCTGCTGGTCACAATTCGAGTGACAGTTCAGAGGGTCTTTTCAAACCACCCACTTGTCTGTCGGCAAGATGGATGGAAGTAGGTGGGTGACTTGATGTCAGACCAGTGTGATTGTGACTGGACTCGGTGTGAAAATTGCCGAGCTAGCCATGATCTTAATTGTGAAGTCCTCTGCAGATGTCAAAGTCATAGGTCTAGTTCACTTACCAATACGAATTTGCTTATACGTGCCCTTTCTCTCTAAAATCCAATCTACATTCTGCAGGCCCCCAGTTTAATTTAATAGCATGTATGTATGCTCACATACTGATATAAAAACCAGATGTTGCCATCTGCCATTCAATCAGTTTTACCTTTGAATGCAGCACCAAAAAAGTGTTGTTGTCCACATTTGTAAGCTAAAAACACATTTACAAATGTGTGTCCATTTTGCAGGGAGTGTTGGAGCTTATCATCTCCACACTCCACTGCTGTGTGCAACAGAGTAGCATGCACGATGCTTAACTGAGTCGGGTTCACGCCAGCGCCACTCAGTCATACTTGTTGGAGCTGTGTTCATCACAGCCTCTGCCCAACCTGCAAGCTCCACCAGAGTGATAACTTGCTGCGCCAGCAGACAAAGCCTCTTTGATCACCAGAATCACAGCCCACAGTCTGTGCAGCGGTGGCCCACACAGAGCATCCAGAATCATGGTTGTCACAGATCCTCAGTCACACTGATGTAGTCATAGCTCCAGTGGCTGTCTGCGCCGAGCTGCTGTTTGATGTCCCCTGCGTAGCTGCGGGCAGGACTGCACACTCACACCCGTGCTGAGTTCGGCATCGCCATGGCCACAGATGCATCTACCTCAACCACAATCAGTCATGTTAACTGGAGAGCTGCGGTGCCTGCACAGTTGGTCCTATACGCTACATGAGACCAGGCAGCCATAGTTGGAGTCCCACTGCCAGAGGGGCCCTTACAGCTTCCATCGTTCACACTAAGTTGGATCCTACTGGCCACAGGCCACACAAAAAGCCCCAGAAAACATCTCATCGACAGGGACTCACAGCGGTGCACAGAGCTGATCACAGCCCCCCTCTCCTCACTCCCTCGGTGGGAGCACTGGTTATTATCTAGGAGGGGTGCAAACGATGGTGGGGGACGCTTGAAAGGCTATGATATGTGTTGCCTGATCAAATATAAATATGTCTTCTCTCTGTCGGTGTGGGGTAGTAAGAAGGTAATGAAACGTTTGCCCAGATTCGTGGAATTCACATTTGCAACGCAAGGTCTTTTTTGATGCACCGTATCTGCTCTTCAGATAAGATTAAAATATTTCTTGCAAGCCTAATGTATTTCAGGGAAGGAGCCCATCAGTAATATCCCTCTGTGTCATATGAGAAAATGGGTGGCCAACCTTTGCCTGTGGCATACACGCCTACGTATCAAGGCAAAATGTCGATAAGTTCAAATATGAATTGCCTGTTTAAAATTCAGTCAATTTAGGGTATTGGTTCAATATATGGGCATTTATAATAACACATGTGACACTGAATCGACTGTTCATGTGTCAGATTATGCTGAGTCTCTATTTCAGCACTGTGAATTTTATTTTGTGAAGTTTGAAATTAGATTGCATATTTATGCAAATACACTTGCAATCTCCAGGCGTAATGTTCCTAATGGAAATATCTCCTAGGCTAGTTTATGTTTGAACACATCATTTCAATGTGAATTTTTCACTTGTATTGACTACCTTTCGACACAGCAGTCACACATTCAGCGCGATAAATGTTTCAGTGAATTGAAAATTTAAAATGCTCAAAGAAATCCTACATATTGCACCTTTTTTGCAATGTTTTCATGCTATGGATTTGTTATTTACTGTAGCAACAGACCATATTAAATTGATTACCCAAAATGAAAGAAACATTTAAAACTGCCCCCATTTTTATACACAAAAGTTGTATCGTCTTGCTCATGTTGTTATATTTTCCTGACTTGGAGCCTGACAGGATATCCACATTTGGACAGAAAAAGAAAACAGGGATTCAACACAATTCCCTGCTAAGTGGGAAAGACAAGCCCGTAGAGCTTCAAGGTGAACAGCAGCAGGGATGTTTGATTTGTGGTTTAAATTATTCTGTTGGCCGGCCTAGCGCGTGTACTGAACCTGACTGCCCTGTGTATGGCTATTACCCGAGAGTAAAAACTTGCATTTCAATTACAGATAGGCTATATAGCTGTCTTTCATGTTAGTAATGACTACATTCACTACCATCCTGGTGTGATCAATAGCTACAGATCAAGCCACATTAGATTATCCAGCATAAGAGTGTTTTATGCTGGACAATCTATTCTGTGATCTCATATCATTTGAGTCCTACGTAAAAAATATGTAATATAGCAATATTGGCAATGTGTACAATATATAACATTATTATGACATGAGAATATATATGATATTTTTGATATGGCATAAGTGTATTTTTCTGCTTTTAAAGGCTTCATTTCATAAATAATGCAATTTCCTGCATTTATATGAGAATTCTACCTGTTCTAATATTTTCCTTGATCCACTTCAGTCATTAAATCCACATTACTATGGATAGTTTTAAGAAGTCTCTTTTGTGTTAATATCTTGTCGAAGTACATGTGTATTCCCTGCAATATTCTTGTACTTATTTTATTATAAGTAAATGATGAAAATTCTGTTTTTTTTGATTTTGTTGCCCAGTCTGAGCATTAATGAAGAGCTTTTGAGGACAAGTATTGTGATGTATTTATATACAGTGTAGCCTAAAAAAATCATGATATTATTTATATAATATTAATATTTATGTTCGAAAATTGGTTTAAACCAGGTTGATTAGCCATCATTTAACTTTGGTCTGTGTTTTTCATTATATGACAATATTTTCTGACACGTTTATCCTCTTAAAGGCTATAATGTCAGTAATCTCTTCTGCGGCAGCCATTTTGACGAGAAATTGAAAGAAACAGATGATCCCACTGATACAAATTAAGGTTCTGTTCCATTAAAGATCTGTTCATTCTGCCACACTAAATGGAAGAAATGCTTAATAAATTTAATTACACCTGTGTTTACCTGTGATTTCATATCAATATGCAGGCCGTGAAAAAGTTCCATTGGTGGCAGCCTACTTTAACAGGATACAGCCAATTTGAGAGAACAAATTTGAACTGAGGATGACTCTAGAGAAAAAGTCAAAGGACAAGTAATTGATTAAAAGACATCCTGAGGGAGTCATTAATGCTGGCTTTACCAAGGTGACGAAAGTCAACCTCATCACCACAGTCATTAAGTTCCATCACATAGATGATATTCCATCAGACAAATAAAGACTTCGATCTGCTGCAGACTTTATTCTCTGGGGAATCAAGAGTGTCTGAACAAAATTTCATGCCAAAGAGTAAATGAGTCTGTACCAAAGGGGCCAATGGAACGCCAGACATTCCTCAGATCACAATGCTGCTAGCATGGCCAAAGGTGACGTACGAGGAGGGACAGTGAATAAAGGGCTGGTGGAACACCTGACATGTTCATCCATTGGCCAACTTTGTTACAGCAGTGATACGAAGTGATATGTGGATCATTTGATTGATGGTAGAGACATGGAAGTCCCATCCTCATAAACAGCTTATTTCATGTTCTTTCACTGGTCTGTCTTAAATCCTGTTGAAACCACACTGCTCAAAGTATAGGATGAAGCTAGACAATGTGCCCTTGTCTTGATTCTTGGCATATCTTTGGAGGACTGTCTGGCGGTCCTACAAACGGACTGCCAAAACAAAGTATCACTTCTGTTACATTCTTCAGATTCTATGATCTAGAAAGCTGTTAAGTCAGGACAGACTGCAACAATTGAATGATGCCAGATATGTATTTAATCTCTGGCACAAGATCATTTCAGTGGTAATAACCTTTTCAGTTCTTCACCAATTAACAAAGGCTACCTAAATGATCTGAGACAGTACATTAAATACTTAATCTGTACAAGATGTGGATTTCAGAGCAGTTTGGATGAGCCAGTGTGACTCTAGAGGATGAGTTCATTATGAATCCAGACAGTCTGAAATTTTTTGTGTGTTCATCATGAATCATCATGTTGAAAGACATTTTAAAGGATACTCAAAATAAAAAAAAAAAAAACGACCAGCACTGCAACCTTTTTGTACAAAGTGATAGCTTATTCATAATTAATCATTTTCTGACTTGAAGCAAGCATTCCTCTGGGAGATAAACTTGATTGAGGAGTGACTCAGCATCTCACACAGTGAAATGCTGTTTGTTTTGTAGTTTGTAGTCTGCAGAATTGTTTTCTCTAAATTAATTTTATCCACATCTTGTCAGAGCAGTTTGAGCACAGCTTTATTATGACAATTTTTAAAAACTTCTTTGTCCTACATTGATTTTAATATAAATTGCATCTTATCAGTCTTCTTTCATCCAGGTCAGTAATTAAATCCACATTACTTAGAATTATTTATCAAAAGAAATCACTGTGTTAATGATTTGTCAAAATACTAATAGTGTTTGCCCAGAATATTGTTAGAGTTTCCTTAACTAGCTACAGGCTACAGGGTCAATATATTGTGATATTTGGTTTTGTTACCCTGTCTTAGCATTTATGAAGAGCCTTTTGGGAACAATGCCGCCCAGTCTTGCCTGTGATCAGATGTGAGGGCAATGACGGGTCACAAGCAAAGTGTTTTTTCTTGATTTTCTCCTTTTACATCAGGAGACTTGTGCTCACACCGAGGTCAACTCTCACAGTAAACCTCAGCCACGAGCAACTTTATTAGGCCCAGTGAGCACTAAAAGGCATCGTTCCAACAATCAGACACCTGTACGATGGAGAAAAACTTTTCAGGATCTGTGTTCAAGTGATCAATCAGCCAGTTAATCATATCAAAATTACTGCCATGTAAAAAAGTAGAACATGGGGTTCTCCATGAATAACGCAGGCAGCTTCGGGGCCAATAAGTGGGGCTTCACTTCGAGTCTAGTCTAGTCATAATTTAGACACCGCCAGTCTGATTTTTACAAAACCTGAAGGGATACTTAGGGTCCAGAATTGTAGTGCACTTTGTTCTTAAGTTTGATCTGCTGAAAAGCAGCAATCTGTCACATCTCTCTTTCCAGTGTTTGTAGAGCCCTGTGTGTAGTCCACTGCAAAAATCCTACTGTATGTTCTCCCTCTGCTGGCATAGTATTGCATGTGATGTCCATTGCATGCCTTTCCATGCCATACTCATTTATATTCCCATACCAAACTCACAGCAGTAGGTTACTGTTCTGACCTGCAATATGATTCCTTGCACACTACACAGTTGTCACTGTGAACTGATTGGCTAACCGTGTGCATCCATGCTGCAACTAGAAAGAAGTCAGAAGGACAGAAAAAAAAAAGGCACCATATGTGAAGTGATTACTCATAGAGTTCGGTTATTCGTGGAAATCTCCCATCTCTTTTTGTGTTCATGTGAGCCAGTGAAGCTTTGGTGTACTAAAATACAGTGTGGAGATCCTATCACATTGATGTTTCAGCCTACACCATGTATTGTCCACTTCTAAGCTTATAGTGGAGGGTAAGAAGAAGAGAGATCAATACTCACAGACAGACAAATGTGAAAAAAATACCTAAACACAAGCAGAAGAATAAAGATATTACAGCTATTGAACGAAACAGTCTCACAGTTCTGATTACAATTGTGCGTTGTCATGGCAGAGCTGTCTAGCCTAAAGGAAATTCACCATCATTGCCATATGATGTGTCGCCACTTGGAATTGTTCTCAATCCCCTTCTTCCCATTGTAAACCCCTTTGGTCACCCCATCCAAATGGTCAAAGACGTAGCTCTAGCTGCAATCGTAATCCACTGAAGAGATGCAGAATGTGTCACAGTCTGCATGGGAGATATTAATTTTCCCACCATGTGGGGCCCTTCTCTGTTGGCCATGTAATACTATCAGCTTTTGAAGGCATCTTGTCTGGTTAAGCCTTTACAAATGTTTCTCTTTGACATCTTTTTTCATGCTCATGGGCTTCATTTGCGCTGATGAGCTATGGATGAGACCTACAGGAAGCTCTGCAGTTGAGAAGATGTATCGTTTTAGTTGAGATGTCTCTGTCACTTTCATCATTTTAAATTCATGGGTTAGTGTTGGCTTAAGTTATCAAGATGTAAAGTCGATACTTTAGCTTATAATTATCATATGTATAATATATACAATCTAAATGATATTGATCAATTTCTTGTGATGGCTGAAAACCTTACCCAGAAAAATAGTAATGTTGAAAACTGCAGAATTTTTTGAAGTAAGATTTGAATTTAGATCCAAATGATCTAAATGTATTTTTTTTCTCATCCTTGTTTTATGCAACAAGTGGCTTCTTCTCCTTACTTGTGGCAATAAAGCACACAGTCTTTGTTGTAGAACCTCTGCTTGTTTATTTAATGATGATGTTTAGACTACATTGGCAGATACGCCCTCGAATACAGTTTAACGAGGACTGCTACCCTACAGTATTATGTTATATTTACTGTTCATATGTTATGTGGCCTGTTTACTTTGTTTCCAGATATAAACCAAGATCATCTTCATAACTAAAAGGATATGAAGAACTTACAGTGAAAATCGGTGCAGTCACAGAGCCGCAAAGAGCACAACAGGGCCTGAGGTAACACATGAGCACAGGTGGTGAGTGTTAGAGAGGGTATTGCTCCTCACCAAGAATCCTTGATGAGCTCTGACAGATTTCACCTAGAAGGCAGACACTCTGTCCCTGGCTTAACAGCTGCTTTCCTCTTTTTTTTTTTTTTTTTTCCTTTTAATTATGGCTGTAGTGGATGTATGCAGACCTGCAGGAGTTTGGTGTCTCTAATTGTAACAATCATACTGAATTGCCTGAATATTCCATTCGGATGATTAGATCTCCTCCTCCAATGTAGTCCAATCTCATCTCCACTCAGTGTACTGCCCCTTACCTGCAGCCGGATCGAGCCAGAGCTTAGCTGCTCTTCCATCTTCTCACTTAGAATATACGCTGCACAGTGGCAAGTTCTAACATTGGAGTAATTAAGCCATCCATGTTTGAACCAGATTCCGGACAAGAAGAGGAAAGGTGCTTGTGCAAGGTCACCTACAAGTTGATGCATCAGGAAAGTAAATTCTGCTTCTAAAACGTTGAGCCCCACCCACACAAGTCATCAGAACTGGTTTGTTTCGAAGAGGACCAGGGCTGTCAGAATTTATCATTTGGGGATTTAAGAATGAAAGCAGGGATCCAAGGATGTGGAACGTTGAAAGCGACCACACGAACATGGTCAAAAATCAATTTTGACCATGTTGAAATATTAAATTGAATTTTGCTCATTTCGTCTTACCCCCATTTGTGCATAACCCGCAGGTCATAAACGTCTTAAAAATACAAAAATGTAATATCATCAGTCATTGGTTAGTACTGTATAATTATGATTATGATTTCTTAGTGGGATCTGTCAGTCCCAATTGAAAGTATTTGGAAGCATTTATTCGCGTCCACTCTCGTAAATTGGACTTCATTTGAGAATAACGGATTGTGTCCTGTAATGTAAAATATACAGTGAATAATGATATTCTCTTGATGAAATATTGCTACGGTCATTGCGGCAGCTTGTGGAGCTCTGTCAGTATCGAGTATAGAGGGTGAGAACATACTTAATTTATTTCTATATCGCATAATTTACAGATTTGATAAATGGAAATCCAATATTGTAGAATCAACACCATCTATGGAAAAAGCTGCCAAGCTGTGCTGTGTTTGTGCAAACATGCTAAACTGAGTAAGCATTATAGATCTCACCCATTAGCAACTCTACAGGTGAGAACCGTTGATTGCTCATGGTAATATTGAATCAGCTCAGCTTTATGCGGACACAGATGGGACCTCCGGATCCACTCACAATACAACCTCATATTTTCAAATGCAAAAGGGGAAGGAAAACAGATAATACAGGCAAGGGAGCAGTCCTACGCAAAGCCATATTCCTTCGCCAGCATCGTATCGCAGTTTTACAGAAACCATTGTGGCATGTCAGTGGGTTTATACATAACAGTGCCAGTAACCACTTACAGGAATTTATCTCCTGTGTCTGTTATTGTTTTATGACTCTTCTCTGGTTGGCTGTTGCACAGCCTTGATGAAAGCTTAACCCCCTGAAAGCCTTGCCTTGTCAAGTATGGAGTCACATTCACTGTCACATACGTTGTATTGTCACCACCGAGACACAACTTTCTTGGACTTGCGGTTTAATTTTTATTTTCAGGAAACTGCGAGGTTGGAGCTCCTCCTAAAAATCAACTCACATGTGTTTAAGAGCTGTGACAATGTTTTACTTTCAACCACTTTAGCCTCATTTTGGAAACCAGATTTGTGTTTTCCCCTCTCTACTGTCATTGTAGATTTATGCACACAGCATTACAAGCCCAAATCTATTTCTGTAAAAATAACTCCATCTGCCATATTCTTTAAATTCATTTCTCAATGCTGATAGAGTACGCCGTACAGTTTTCCAGCACTGTAAACATGCAGTTAAAGGAGGGCAAGCTTTTTCGGTGGATCTTGGCAAGTAAGAGGCATTATTGTTTATATTCAGGCCAAGTTTGGCACTAATGGAAGCATTCATCAAGACGCTTCGCCTTGGATTCAGACAAAATTGAATATATTTATCTTTGTTGAAACTGGAATATCAGGGCCAGTTGGGTCATTTAATTCTACAGTTTATAGTTGCTTTCAGCACCTCTGAACAATGCACCAACAGGAAACATAAGTCACCCAACCTTGGCGCAGTGAAAGGAAATGACAGCATAGGATGCTTATTTCTCATCACTATAAACAGCAGCAGAGGCCAGTTGTCATGTGACGCGGTGTTCATGGATCCATTGTAGTCTCATCTGATCCACCTGTGTTTCATGCCCACGCCCTCACAGAAATAGCCCATCAATGTTTCTTTTGGCGTCTTTGGACAACGATCCAATATTTTCCTAAATCATGATGTCTGTCGCAATATGATTTTCATTTTGATTGGATTCAGGGGGACTGGGATTAATATAGGAAAATATTATGTACCCAATAAACACTACATTTACATTTCACCTTATAAAGGTAATTTTGATATGAATTGACAGTTTTAATGCAGAAATGTTTCAGACTTTTAAGTGACAATCTTTTAAACAAATGTAAAAGAATGTTTTACATTTTATAGATCAAAAAATCATCAAAAAACAAAAAAATGTTAACTCAAATGAAACTCACTATGGGCTAGCATTGTTTGGAAGCAGATTATGTTTGCCTGGTGAAAACTGTAAATGACTTTTCAGTTAATTGTTGCTTTTATTACCTCTTTCCACTGCTCATCCAGTGGTATATGATATATTTCAGCTCAGTTCTTCAGTTCAAACTTGTTTGTCATTTACTATTATCTGTTTTACCTTTTAATTTTTTAGTTCTTCCTACATGAACTGATTAGCAATTTCTTTAAATAGCAAACTATTTTATCTGTAATTTTTTTGAGCTAGCTCCTTCTTTTTTGACTTTTATCACTTAAAGCTAATGTTTGAGCTAATCTTTCAACCATTTATCCATTCTTTTTTCGCTAACTATTTGAATTACTTAAATCTAACAACCATTTAGCAATTTATTTTTAGATAATTGTCCAAAATTCCTGTATTACCCATTACTTTTGGTTATCTGTTTCAGTTGCTGCTGTAGATTTTTCAATTGTTTATCCATGTATATTTTTTTCAATCCCTGGTTTGCATTCACTAATCCACAAGTCACATTTTAATGAAATTCCAGCTCCACCAGCTAGCTTCTGATAACCGATGAAGTTTGCAATTGTTTCTGCTTCAGTATGAAAATCTTCCAACTAAGTTGTGTTTGTGCAGGAGTAACCGACTGACTATTATACAGAACACTATCAAGTGCTTCCTGCTGTTTCAAAACAACAGCTTTTGGCATCTCGAATTCTTTTTACGCATGTGCTCAAATTATGTACCATGAAGATCACTGGTAGATGCTCAGTGTGTGACCGTCACATCAAACCAAATGTGACAGGATTAAGGGCTATTTTTAGTTTAACAGCCACTCAGATTACATGGCTATAGTTGAGTGTCCCAAATTCAATTCAATTACTGCAGTCACCAGTGTGTATTGGCTAATGAAGGCCACAATTTTGGGGATGCTAACTTGTTCCCTAATATCCTCTCCATTACCTGCACCAGGAGGATTTATTTGGATTGTAAGAAGTTAATTTTCACATTTCCAGCTACTTTTAGGTCAGCAATGAGTGTTGAACTAACTAAAAAACAATTAGTCCCCAGCTGACATCTTTCTTGGCGAAAACTGGGGCCTGCCCCTTCTCATCTTTTTTGTTCAACAGTTCACTCCACATATTCATTCAGTAGCATTATTCAGCAAATTTCAATCAAAGGCATATGCATCCTTTTTATTTCTGTCCAAGGTGACACTGCTTGTTGTAATTTCTCCATGAACAAAATAACAGACAGTAGAATTGCAAACAAATGTTAGAAGACTGGGGAATGGAGAGAGCTTTAATGCCACTGTCACCTTAGGCAAGCTATTTTTAATTTGCCAACAAAGGCATCATGTCTTTCCCCCCTGCTTCAAATTCCTTGTTTAAAGCACAATCTGATCCCCGTGGACCGCTGAGCTCCTCATTTGCATGACAGGTACTGGTAAATCGGTGCAGAGCTGCAGACGGCGGTGGGCCAGCAGCCAGTCTTTTAAAGCCTTATTCTTATGGAAAGGATATGTTTACACTTGTAAGAGTCCTGTCTACCAAGCTCTCTGGCTGATTTTTTCACTGCCGCTCTAATTGGTGCTGTGCTGCGGAGAAATGAACTGAATAAACAAAGCAGAGGTCCTATACAATATGTGATGGATGATGGGAGTTCATGGACTTATAAGAAAAATTAAATCTTTACTTTTATAATGTTTATTGTTTTGTTTTTGAGCATAATAGAGTGCACCAGTATACACTCTGTGCCTCTTTAATAACTATTACCAACTTCAATGAGTAATAGTGGTGACACTACACTGACTGAGCCTGAAGCCATAGAGGAATCAATGTATTTTCAAAAGATTTATTTCATCCAGGACTTTTATAGCCTTCAAGATGACAGAAATCCAAAAATGATCCCCATGCAAGTGGAAGTAGCAAAAATAGAGGGCAATATATGTCAGGAAATGTGAATTGCAATTTTCAGACGAACATTATAAGACAAGGAAATGATACCTCAGACTGCAGGGGACATACTGGAGTTCTATGGAGAACATAAAATCTTAAACGGATAATGGTTCAGAGCTAGTTTTAACCTAAAGTTGGTACACAAACAGCTTCACACTGCAGCCTCTTCCAAAACACAAAGACCTGAGCTGTCTGCAGTTTTCTATTGACCACCCTTTGTCAAGCAACAGAAGACTGCTTTAATTTGATAGTGTGGGGGTTGGCCTGCCCTTGAGCTCAGCATTTGACAGAAAGCAGATGAGGGCTGATTTTCTCAAAAAAAAAAAAAAAAAAAAGAAGACATTTCCACTAATTTGCATCAACCGTCCTCAGTTTAATTGGCC
Source organism: Mola mola (assembly GCA_001698575.1). Lineage (NCBI taxonomy): Eukaryota > Metazoa > Chordata > Actinopteri > Tetraodontiformes > Molidae > Mola > Mola mola. Next base: position 977,739 of record KV751332.1, on the reverse strand, counting down.
ACAATCACAATTATTTAAGTGGCTCGTCAAGTAACGAGATTGGGAGAGTGCACGAGAAATGACCGGAATGCTCTTTCTGCTTCGGTGTGCAAACATTTAGATCACACGTTTCTCTCACTGAGAACATCGCGTTAATGTGAAAGAAAGACAGTCCCAAAATGGATAGATAGAAGCTTTATTTATGAAAACAAGGACACCCAGTCCCAGTTTAATAATGATGCCTGTAAATACCTTTACATCAGTAACACCTCACGGTTCTTGTGTTTCTGAAGCGGAACGTCGGCTCTCGTCAAATCCCCTTTAAGTGCACTGATTAAAATTGTCAACATGTTTTATACATTAGTTTAAAATTCCGTCAGGATCATTAGAGTCAACGTTATATTGGGGTTCTCTTTAGGGAACCATCCCTCCATGTGCTTGCATGGAGAGACAAAAGCAGGGAGAGCACACCTCCTTGCCCCTCCATGTTCCTCTGTAAGGGCGAAGTAGCAAATACTCCCCAGCTTCAGAACAGCGCAAAGGTGGTAACAAAAATGACATTGATAAAGTCAGATGCAGGAAGAGGAGGAGCTGGGATGGAGGTGGGATGGTGCAAATCAAAACAGCTAACAGTAACATAGTATAGCAATAGATCAGCATTAACAGTTTTTCATTATTTACTGTAAGATCTCATCAAGCAATTGAGGAGAGGGTGAACTATAAAGCATGGCAGTAATGCTTTCAGGTCCGAGTTACTTGCACCAATTAATATCGAACAAAGATTGAAAAAGTCCAATTTTATTGAAAAAAAAAAAGGGATAATTTCAAACATTTACTAAATGTTTATCTAACAAAAAAATTCTATGAAAAGTTATTTTGTTGGTGTTCTGCATTTCAAAAACCTCTAGTTCCCTGTACACAAGTGAAGGATAGACCTGTGTCAATGAGGTCTACAATAAAACATTAAACTAAGGGCATTGGCCTTAAATAATGAAATCATTTTATTGTAATCACCCCTTTTTCAAATAAGAGCGGACAAATGAGCAGAGTCGTCTTGCTGCCTCTTTGGATTTGCTTAGCAGCTTGTCAACCATGGAGTAGTGTCTGAGGAGAAATATGAAGAAATAATATTCAGATTTTTAATTTTTTTGCTACAGTATAACTGCCATATAAATCTTGTCAGGATTTTCCCTTCATTCTTGTTAAAAGTGCTTAGTGGCAGGTAAAGCGTGTCACCATGTCATACATGCCGCACTTTCAAAATAAAAGTCTTTTTAAATGAATTGTTATTAATTCAACCACTAACTCCTGCACACGCAGGCTTTGACTCTTGCAAACAAACTCAATCGATCATATCACTACTACAGACTATTTAAAGTAAAAATAAATAAATTAAATAAATAAAATAAATAAATATGTCATTTTATTTTCAGTATGATTTTTTAATATTTTTTTTTATAACCACAACCACTTGGCAAAAATGAGCTTGCGACCCACATGGGGGTCAGGACCCCAAGGTTGAGAATCACTAGTTTATACAGCACTGTCGGTATTTGCCATGTAAATTTGCCATGCATAGAAGCGAAAAAGGTGAGTCATCAGCTGATTTAGCTGAGACTGTAAGCTGAACTTGACTTGGGTGCCAGAGCTAACATAATGCTTCATACTCTGTCTGCTTATTTCCTGGTCTTGTACATAATTGGACACATTTGCCTTTGCTGTGACAGCAAAATCTCCAGTGGCTAATTTGGTAACAGTTATTTGACTCTTTCCATCCAGAACAGTGTCAACACAACAGAAAGAAGTAAGCACACATCATTAGTGCAAACACAGGCCTAATAAACAATTGCCGTGCTTTAATGTATTGCAGTATATCCATGCTTAATATCAGGATTCTTGCCAACACACAGTCCTACTGTTTACTCTACTGCATAACAAGAAAGTCAGACTTGCAATGATCCTAATTGCTACAAAAAGTGAGGTCAAAGTCTCTCTTTGTTTACCACTGGCATGATTTGGGTAACAAACCAATAATAAATCAGCAGTCCACACACGAGTCATTTCAAAATGTTTGGCTGGTTACCTGTCTTCTTTGTCTCAAATGCATCACAGCCAGTTTACCGACTCATTAGACGTAATAGATGCTGTATCAAGTTTTTGCTCTGCTACAATCAATGGTTTCGCTTCAGAGCCTAGAAGTGTGGTCCCAACTCGTAGCATTATTCATGCGCCCCCCTCCTGTAATGATCAGTGCTCTACAGTAACACAAACAGCACTGATACACTTTCCTTAGGAGTAAAAAGAAACATTTGATCTTTTCTCTGGATTGTGGCACTAAAGGGGGGGGGTGAATCACATAAGAGCACAACAGGAGCCTTTCGAGCTCGACCCAGCTGCTCCACACGCGTCTGCTGGAGACGAGCTCTAACTGCTGCACTCTCCTTATTTTCCTCATGGTTTGAAAGCATAATTCAGTCACCGGCACTCAAGTTTCCAAATGCATGCATTTTGAATGAGAGGTCATTGTGTCCTTTTCTAAGATCATTACCAGCAACTACCGCACCACAAGACGGGGACTGTATACTGCTGTGTGTTTTCCAGGCTTTTTATGTGACATGTTAATGTTTTTGTTCAGATTGTGTTTACTATAAAAATCAAAAGTCTCGGAGCGTTTAAACTACCTCATCTCTTGTGATTGTCGAGGGTCATTAGAGTGAAAGCACCTTTACGGTAAATATACATGTGAATAAATGAATGAATGGATGTAGCAGTACTTGGATGCATTCAGTTTAATTTGGCTTGGGAATATTTAGGTGGGTTATTTAATATTTCATTATTCAGTTTGAGGAAGACTAAATTATTTAGGCCAACATCTGTGATGTTAACAGCTAGAGGTACAAGTTAGCGACTTTACTTTTTTTTTGTGGGAAATGAAGAGGGGGAAATAAAAGAAAGAAATACTGCAATAACGTCCTTCCTAATGTCTTAAAACCAATACATTTTTCAGTTTGTTTAAACATAAATCTAAATGAGGCAAATCTTAAAAAACAAAGACAGACTGTTCCACCCAGGATCCAGATAGTGAAACTCAATATGTAGTAGAGCTGATGTCTTGCCTAACACAAGTGCGTTAACCAAGTGTGTTTCGGATCAGCAGCCCTGTTTCCTCCAGACAGTGTGCCGCCAAATATCGTAGCTCTATCATTGAAATGCACTGCTCAGTGATATGCAGGGGAGAGAGGGCAACAGCTGTGTGTGCACCATCTTGCTGGGTTAGCTGTGTTTGATTTGGTTAAAGTCCTTCTCCAGTCATAGATTAAAACCTTAAAAACTAATTTCTGTTTCCTAAAATTAAACACTTCAATAATTTTCCGTATGATGTTGACTGCTTATTTCAGTCATGATGTATGTTGTAGTGCATATCAAAACACTGTATGCACTTATTAACAATATCAAACTTAACTTTCACACATTTGACTAAATTTCCACAATAAACAGTCCACCTGTTCTTCTCTTGATTTGTTTTATGTGACCCATCCTCTCCTTTCTGAGTCTCATAAACCCAATAAAACACTTGATTGATTTATGATTTATGTCACATCATAAAAAAGCCTCACAATACATTGTTGGCTGACATGCTCTTAACTATAAATGTCAGCGTATCAGTTTAAGACAGAACAGAGTCATTAATCATAAATCCGTCTCGAGTTGAATGGTTTAGCAGGACAGTCTGCCATCGTTGATGTCCATCATTTCCACGTTTACTTGTTAAGTTAGAAACATCATATGTGTACCTATCATATTGTTTGTATTTTCACAACTGTTTTCTCAAGACACTTAAGAGCTGTGTTTACGACTCATCAGCTCTTTCTCCCTCCCTCTGTTATCTTTCCAGGAGTCCCCAGGTAAAACTGATATGGCTGCTGCACATCGGAAGCCCAAATCACTGGAAGTGGCCTTGCAGCTCTTCCTCCTTCTCTTCATCCTCCTCCCTGAAGCCAGGTACAAACCGTTTATCTCCTCTCAGTTCTTGCTCTTACTCTATTTGTTATTTACCTTCTCTCAGCTCATTTCTTTCCTCCCCCCTCGGACTCCTGGTTGTGTCCCGGTGATGTATTTTGGATAAGATTCGCTGCCACAGTAGACATGGTAATCG
>KV751332.1:963390-973536 GCA_001698575.1 Mola mola | reverse complement strand
AGCAGTGAGAGCTTCTCAGACATGTCTGTCAGTTTTGCAAATGGAAAACCAAACCAATAACCAGCAGGACTATCTAGGAAATCTTTCACTGATCAAGGAAAGAATCATTTATTCTCCTGTACAGTCACTAGATGCTTTTTTTTCCCCCTTCAAGGACTTGGACAGCACTGTGACATTCACATTTTTTTGGGTTGAAAAAAAAAAAAGACCCCACACTACCGTGTCCTAATTTAGGCCAAAAGAGAGCAAAGTCTAAATGGGAATGTAGCTAGTGCTTGCCTCTGCACTGGTCCACGTTTCAGTGACTGGTGAGTCCATCTGCATTATGCAGCACACCAAAACTATGAGTGTCCATTCACGGCCTTTTCACTCCTGGATCCTGAGCCCCTTTTTTAATCACACATAATTTCAAATGAAAAGAATGCACAGGCTGCCATGTTGGCATTGTTGGTAAGGTAGGAGTTTATAGCACGGTCATGTGGTGACTCTGATATCACTTTAAAGATTTTGCAAGGCAGGAAAGGCTCACCAAAGTGAGGAGAAAGTAGGCTGGGGATAGGAGTCAGAACAGTGACAGGGATTAGCCCAGTTTGCGATGTCATTGTGCCACTTGGCTCTGCTTGCTTATAAGGAGCACAGAGCACTGGTCTCTATTATTATACATATATTATATATTATATATGATACATTATGCATATTAAATGGAAATGTATGGTTACGAGAAGGTGGTGGCCAAACCTGGCACAACATCTTTTATAAGAATATGTGCATTGGCCTTTCTGTACTGTTCAAACCCAAGAACATAATGTATGGGGTATCAACTCAAAACTTGCTGTTGACACTCTGTTATAATCAAATAATCTTTTGTACCGCTGGTCTGGGGCTGTTTTTTTATGTTTTGGACTCGATCTTTTGTTCAGATGAGGGAAATTTCAACACACACGGTGATATTTAAGCCACAGAGTCTCCTACCATCTTTGTTGCACTAGTTTTAAGAAGACCTGTTTGAATCAGGCCTTACCACAAAAACATCAGTGACTGAAATCACTAATGCTTATGGGACTGGATGGTTATAAATCCCAGTCAGCTACCAACATCTTGTGGGAAGCTTTGATTGAAGAGTCAGACTGTGTTCTGACAATAATATGGCCACATCGAATGAATATGCAGTTACGATTTAATATACTGCAGTCCTGCTAACAATATACAGTATATTGTCCTTCAGCATCATGACTCGTCCATAACTCTACAGCCTCAATAATACTCATATTTTTCTAAATCTCAAAAGAATACCCAACTCAGCGTCTTCCACCTGCTTTCCCTCATTTATCAACTTGGCCCCCTCCTTTTAAAAATGACACCGGCGTTGAGGGGTAAGTTCACCTCCTAACCTGGAGACAGCACTGTTCCATAATCCTCAAGATTCAGGTGTTAGTTACGATGTATACATCTGATTGATCTGATTAGCTTTGGTTTCACATTGCATTCGTATTATCGACATAGGCTTACTGTTGCCATACGTCCTCTCTTTCAGGGGGCGTCCTGTCATACCATTTGTCTTTCATCCTCTCAGAAAAAAAAGTGTACATCTGAGCAGTTTTATGTTTTTTTCAAGTGGAAAATTGATATATTTCCAAACCAAAATGTAATTATAAACTTTGTCGCCTCCTTTCCCCTTGTGCTATTGTGTGTGGCACCTTTCACAAACTGCTATTTGGGTTCAGACCAAATTAAAAAAATCTGAAGGTCCAGACCAAATAAGGAAGGTGTGAAGGCCTGGCTGAAGGTAGTTTACAAAACTGCTATTTAGTGGTCGAGGATTTAAAAATAATTCAAAACTTACCACTACCAAAAATATCGTGACACAAAAGAGTATCAGTCTTACTCCCACTCCAATTAGTCATGGTTATGGAGGGTGTTGTCCTCGCTCTTGGCCTCATAATACAGTCAAATCTACACTCATGATTCATATGCTCTTGAATTCGACATGAAATGTGCTTAATGATCAGCGTGACTCCACTATAATTCCACAACTCATAATGTTTTCTTCAGCATGTGTCCCTGTATCAGCTGATCCATTTTAATCCCTTTAATGGTGCCAGTTTGAAAAAATATTAACAAATTGTAGTCGTGCTGGCCTTGGTTACATTGAATGTATAACAAGATTAAAAACTGTCCATTCAAGCATTTTGTTTCTCTACATAAGTGACAACCCTCCCGTCCAAATCTTTACTTTCACATTTTACAGCATATCTGTCGGAACTCATATATAGTATGAAATATCTGGATTCTTCTGGCGATCTGCACAATTAGCACAGTTTCAAAGTATACAACCAAGATCAATGTCGCCAATTCAGTATCCAGCGAAATATGAAACATGGTCACAACCTTTGTGTCTGTTCCTGAGTTATGGTCTGGTATAATGGCCAGTAAATTGTTACACACACCATCATGATATCACTGTGAAGTTGGATTTTTAAAGGTCATCACTTCCTCATTTTCTGCTGTCAGATGTCTTTGAGAAATGTTGTCTTAATTTGCATTTGACTTCTTGAGATAAGGCTAAAATGTGTGTAATAAGTCACAGCAACCTTTACCTTTGTCCTCTGACTACCAAACCCAGTTTATCACTGCGTCCAAGTGAGTGGCTGTGAAGAAATTCATGAAAGAGATTAACCTAAGAATGTAAGGCCTCTCCCTACGGCAACCGCAGCTGAAGCACAACAAACATTAGCAAATTCATAATTAATATAATCACAGTTATAAATCGCAAAGGTACCGCAAACCGGAAAAGTAGGCACAGGCATTATCCTTTAGGAGGTTAATAAATAAAAATATGGAAAATCATTTTACACGCACAGTGAGTTAATCATGTGAATGTGAAGACAGGAAATTACCATCACGTACTTTCCAGCTGGTCCAAGCAGTCAGTGCAATTTATTATGCATCTAGCGACTCTAGCAAGCGACTAGGACTTTCACTCATGTTAATCTTCCTGGATTTACTTTGGACGTGGTGTAGGGTGCATGTGCAAAGCCCGAGCACAGCAGTCTTCACTTAACACATTTTATTCCGTTTAAATTCAGCGCTTAATAAATACCTCAGTTCATCTGAGGGAAGACATTATGGTATGTTGCCTGAACTAAAAATGTAATTCCTCTGCAACTTTGTGTGGTAGCACGTGAGAGTGTGTATTAATTGTCCATAAAAGTTCAAGTTTCTGGAGTTTAGGAGTAATCCTCAAACATTAGCACACACTCTTCCAGAATATTTGGGTATCAGCAGAGCTGTTTTTCTTGGCGCTCTGCTGCCTCCCTGACGCCTGCTGATGCTATCAGGAGTTTCCAAATCGGCTTTACTACAGTTCAGGCGGGAGACTTTCCTAATGGATTAAGGTGTAACAGACAAATCCTCTATATAAGGGTTTGTCACTCTGCACATCATCAAATTTCCTCGTTCCCTGCACGCTTAAAGACAGCGCTGATTACGCTATTATTCCAGGGGAATCCTTGTATTACATGTGAATGAGAGGGCTGGTGTTTATTTCCATACAGCGAAGGTATTTTAATCCATCAGCTCGCCTTACCTGCACCCATCCTGCGCCCTCCCTGACCACAGTCAACACTTAAAAGCTGTTGACACGCAGACCCTCTAGTTGTCTGTTTTGTTTGTAATCTGTGACCAAGCTGCTGACTAACATGGCATATTATCAATAGCTTTAAGGATGTGAGTGCTATATGTACACTTTGCCTACAGATCGGCCCCCAAGTTGGCCGGCCTCTGCCCGTCTCCTCACCCCAATCCTCCATGAATTATTCACAGCGTGGTAGAGGCATCACTTTCAGATGTGACCCGGTCAACAGATAACATTCTGTTTCAGTGGCGTCAAGGTTAATTTGTCGCAGGTCTGGACAAGGGTAGTGTATTCATGGCTGAGCCACTTTGCTGATTGAATGACCAAACAAATCGTTTCAAATTGGAGTCAAAAGAAAAGGAAGTCAAAGGTTCACTGTCTGTGAGTCATGTTAAAGCAGAAATTATAATGGGTTATGATGCCTCAACAAATAAAGAAATATATGTTTATTCAGCCTTCCTCACTTAACGTTGTTGTTTTTTTGTTTTTTTTTTTAATTAGTTGGCCTGTCAGGTATGGAGTTATCTTACTGTGAGGGCCAGAATGAGCTCAGATAATCTTTGGTATAGAGCTGAATCAGCGGCCAACTTTCTGTAATATCAATCCTAGCCTTGGAGAACTGCACACACACAAACACACACACGCACACAAAAACAAAAACAATTAGTTTAAGTAGAGCAGGATCAGAAACTAGCACTTTCGTATCTATTGGATGCTTAAGTTGGATAGTCAGGGTGTAAAATTAAGCTTTCACCTTGGTTTTCCAAAAAAAAAAAAAAAAAAAACTTAAAAAAGAAAACTTGGAGTCTACTACACGAATGTGTCATCTACAGTCCTGTTCAACCCTGCTTCCAGTTTGGTCCTGTGGACTCTATTACAGGGAAAATGTTCCCGGTGTACCACAGACCACACTTAGAAAAAGAGACATCATTTAAGGTCTGTTATGACTAGTTCTTATTTTTTAATTAATGGTGGTTTGATATTTGTAAAACTTAAGCAAGAAGTAATAAATGTGACTTAAAAATATCTGACCATGTAATATAAAGTCTCTAAGCCAGCAGAACAAACGCTGCTGCACTAATTCATTGGGCCACATAATCAGGCTGCGAGAATAAAGCAAACATGGAGTAATTAAAAAAGCAGAAAAATAAAAACTAAGCCATTTACTGTAAGGGTAGTCTTTTTGTCCAGTTTTATTTATTTTAGAAATCAGTTTTGTATTTCCCTCAACTCCCTCTCAATATTCTATTCATAGAGTAACTAATAAGTGACGCTGAAAAGCTCTGTTCTCTGTGGAAAGTACAGACAATATTATTGGCCCCATTACCACTACCCATGATACCTTGTGTGAATTATGTGCGCAGCTTCCTGTCACCAAGCAGGAACCAGCATTTTCTGTGGCGACGATATACACATAATGTTTACTGCAGCGATTTTCTGTGTTCTGTATTCTATGGTCATTAAACATTAAGTGATTTTGTTTTTAGTTTTTTTTATCGTTACAGAGAAATGTTCTAATATTTTGTTGTGGGCCATAATAAGTCAAACTATCAAAATTATAGTTATACTTGAAACTATGTAGTTTATGTGTAATGGGTGTAGAATATAGGAAATGTTAACTCAAAACCACCTTAAAGCACACATAAAGCGTTTGGGGTTTTCAGTGTCATTCAGGCAACAGACACTTTGTGATTTCGAATGAATGTGCTCTGTGATTAAAGACATTTTTGAAAATGCCAGTTACATTAATAAAATATTACTAATTGAAGGGAAATTACTTTAGAGTGTCAGGGTCTGCTAGTGTCATGTGTCTGTTGTTAGGGTCAATCAGTGTTTCCGGTCTTATGTTGAAGTTTTGCTTGGGTCTTATTCCTCATGTCCTGTCTAGTCTTGTCCCTCAGGTGTGTCTGATTATTCCCTCTCCCTAATGTGTCCCACCTGTGTTTAATTGTCCACTTCTCCCTCATGTATTTAACCCCCGTGTTCCCTTCCTCCTGTGCCAGATTGTCTTGTCCACCTAGCGAGCATTCCAGCGTTTATTCCGTGTAAGTCTCCTTGTGTCCGATCTGTATTCCGTGTTTTGATTACCGCGTTTGCCTTATCCGTGTCTGTACCGTTGCCTAATTGAATTCCTGGTTTTGACCTTCTTTATTAAAACGACTACCGATTTAGAAAGTTCCCTGTGTGTACCTGATATAGAGAGGGCCATTCTTGTCTGCCAGTCACCATGGTTAGTTCATGGTAATAACTCTAACGCAATAACTTTAACTATCACAGTGGAACCAGGATAAATTCTACAATAACACCCCTGAGGAAAAGGTGGATACCAATGATTGTAGCAACAATCGTTTTGTCTGAAACTGCAGTGCTTCCAACAGCCCAAATCCTTTAAAAATTTCATCAATTGATTCCGTAATGGCTTCTGAGGTTCAGTCAATGTTCTATTGATATAGTGAGCATCTGGTCAATGATCTTCAAAGTGACCAATTAGTGGACATCACCAGTAGGCATGAATCAAACTGAGTCTTGAATGGATTTTCCCAGAAGGTGTCTGCACACTGAACACAGATCAGTCTGTCCTGGAAAAACACAGATACTGGCCTCTAAGAATGCCCCTTCAAGATGCTACCAGTCCAATACACTGGTAGATTTGTTTTATCTGAACTCAGGGCAAGTGGAATCATGTACTTGTTTGTATTTGTTTATATGGGGTTTTTTTATTCGTGGTGGAATTGGCCCTGACTCACTTCCTGTGAAGCACTGTCTGCGGAATCCAATCACTGTAGTACAACCCATATCCCTCGCTGACAGTAACATCCACCCCCAACTCCCTCTGAAGCTGAAGCCCTTCAATACAGGTTAAAATCATTTCCATCTGACATTTTTCTTTGAAGAATTTGTGCAGACTGACTTTATGTGTGGTGAACAGAGAGTTTATGAAGGAGTGTGTATGTGTAAATTTTCTGTCTGATTTATACATAAAACATCTGTGCTTTTGGCACCACTGGTTTGTGATTGGTTTTATTTAAACAATTACTAATTGCATATCCCCTTTGCTATTGCTGAAACACAAAGCAGGCGAGCATTTTCTTCCACCGCTGAATGCATGAACATTTTCTGCTGCTTAAGTCTGTATCGGTTGTTTTATGTTTTAAGTTATGGATTATAAACCAGTGATGCCACAAGGTAAATCATAAAATGTAAAACACAGGCGCTGTAAATTAATAAAGAATGCACCCTCAGTGGTATTGCATGTTTTTGGAAAAAGTACTTTAATAATAATTCCTGTAGGATGGGTGGGTTTGATCCTGCAGGCTCCTGAAGTCAAATGTTCAGCACAGTCTAGACTCTGAAAATTAATCACAGAATCAAAACAACCACATATTTAGTGAATCTGATACTCAATTTATCTGCAGATGCTTACTGGCCTGCATGTCCTTGTAATATTGTGATTGTTTAACTGATCATATTGGTAGATTAGCACATATATTAGAAACTTATAGTCTCAGTGATGTTAAACAGCAAACAGTGGAGTTATGATTAGCCTTTGTTAATCTGCATTAAATCCTGTACAGTTTCTCACAGATGTTTGGTTTGAAGCTTATGGTTTAAGTGGAACAAAGTCTGCAACATGATAAACGTGACCATGCCAAATTTTGTCCCAGGCTATGTGGTTTGGAAAAAAAATGGAAATATTAGTCCAAGCAGTCAGATGGCATCTTGTACAAACATTATGCTCAGCGCTTGGTCTTTAGATCACTTGGTGTCTGTTTGTGGCAGATGGTTGGACTTTATTGGGGCTGCACATGTATGTGATAAAACACGCATGTCTTCAGTATGTTCACTGACAGTTCAGAAAGAGAAAAAAATTACTGGTCAGTTTTGAAGTTTACAGTATTCCCCTTCAAAATAAAAAAGTGTCCTCCAAAGCAATTAAAAGGAATGTGTCTCAACTGATGTTTTCATACCAAATATATACAGTATTAATGTTCTTTTTTTCCAAACCTAAACTCTGGATGGTTTTACTGCCCAGATTCATAAACTGTTATCTGGGAGCTTGTGTTATTTTTGTTCTAGTGTTGGGTACAGTTCAATATGTAGCTATGGGAGAATGTGTTTTTTTACAATTTGGTAAAATTATTACTTTATCTGTATTATCTATGCATGTATATAGCATTAGCTTCTTGTCTTGAACTGAATCTGGTCAAATTCTTGTCAAATTCTGTCAAATTCTTGTCAAATTCTTTATCAACTTTCGAAAAATCCAGAATGGACTCTCACATGTGTAGCACATAACTAGCTGGTCTGTTTCAGAGGTCTCCTCCCCTGGAAATACTCATCCATCACGATGTTTCTGCAATAATATCTTTACTACAAGTCTTTGGACCCAATATCAGGAATGGGAATCAATATATTACATTATATTTAATATATCTAAAGATCTGATATTGCTGCCTGGCTGTTTTTTTGTTTGTGTTTTTAATGAAATTTTTTGTTTTGTTTTTTTAATTACGTGAATAGCTCTATTCAACAAGAAGTAATTATTCTAGAACATTTTTGTGAGTTTGATACTTTAAAATGAAGGTGATAGAAGGTGATAAAATGAAAAAAATAGCACCGCACAAATGAAGTCTGCAGCTTAGAGAGAGTTGCATCACTGTTTTACTGTGAAAACTGTGTTTTACCGAAAAACTTGGCCTGACTTTCCATCAGCAATGTACATAATGAGTTTTCATTTTTGGGAGAACTGTTTCTGTAGGTATATTTTCTAAGCTGGTCTGAGTCCAGTAGCCGTGTGGCTAAGCATGTGGAAGGTCATCTGAATGTCCTAATGTTGCAGTGTGGTGGGCATTCTGAACAGCCATGACTGACACACCTAATGACAGACAGGCTGTTACTGCAGAGGCTTCTGGCGGCACAGAACATGAAGGACAATATAGGTTTGTAGATGAAGAAAGGGTGCATGTATACATAGAGGCACATAGATGCATAGATTGCACCTCGTCTGTGATAAATATGCAATCGTTCAACTGACTGAGAAACATTTAGATCTCCTAAGGGATTGAAAATATCAATATCAAATAGCAACATTTTCTGCTGGTGTCAGCAGATAACAGAAAGCATGAACGATACTGAGGAAGGAGTGTAGAGATTTACAGAACATGTGTTACAGAAAGAATCACGCTAGTGTCAATGATGTGGAGAAAGAGGAGCTCCCATATTTTTCACCGTCTTGTTTCACAAAAGGACACATTGGCCAGCCAGATGGGGACGCATATGTTGGCTGTAAAACCTGCAAGACACTCTTGTATGTGTTTTATACCTGTCGTTTTAGAATCACTAAATCGAGGAAATTTAGGCTGTATAAAAACATAAATGGGATTTACGTGCAGGCCTGTGACAATAAAGTCAATATGGTCCTGTTAGATTTTTTTAGATGCTGTTTCCTGGTCCTCCTCTTGCTGTTCGGAAATTGAGTTGAGATTTTGATTTTTTAAAGCTGTTTTAATGTAGCTTTCTTCAGGCTTTATAGGAACAGACTCACCACAAACTTGTACAGCTATAAATGATCTCCTCAGTGCTGCTGATGCAGGTGATTGCGCCTTTCTAATCCCCATAAATATGCGTGCCGGATGTGACACTGACCACAGCTTTCTTCTAAAAGTGCCTCACAAAGTAGGTTGGCATCACAAATGTTGATATCATGCGTGTGTGATCTTATCTATGTTAGATAATTTCCTTCTGCTGTAAGGAAGCCTTTGTTCTACCAAGCATATTTCACTGTGGTGCCTTAGTTCCAAATGAAACATGTTTCTTTTGGCTAAATACATGTGCATTATCACCATTAAAAAAACAAATTAAAAATAATCTTCTTTTTTTAATGAAATGTTTAATGAATTAAATGCGAATCTCAACAATTAGCCATAAGCTCATTTTTTTTAAAAATCTGTTGTGTCTTGATGAGACTGCTGAACTTGGAAAATCTAAAATCTAGCACTCATCATTTTAGAAAGAAGCGTTTCTCCAATTTTTCTTTTAAAAAGCTCATTGAACCTTAGAGATCACAGTTCAGTTTTTGTTATGCAGCCTGAATAAACATTTCCCTTGGCCTTGTCTCTGAGTGGATCTGAATTTATGAGCCATAAACACTCGTAAATCAGGTATGTGTGGTTTCTCAGTGGATAATGGAAATGTTGCAAGCAGACATTTCGGTAACATTTCCAAATAAAATCTCCTTGCAGAACTGCAGAAGTGCTATAAGAAATGATCACACCTAGAATCTTTTTTTTCTCACTCCCATATGCAAGGGGAAGAGAACAGTGCAGTGTGTGTTTGTAGTAACAGCTGGAAATTAACATTTTCTAATTGATTACCTCCTCATGTTCCACTTTCTGAAAACAGTGAAATTGTACTTGTTGAACACAGTATCCATCTTTTGCCTTGGAATGGTGACAGTTGGCCAAGAAGGCCCCCACAGCTCGCCTACACTGGAACAACCATTGATTACCTTT